>CAMXCT020001658.1:0-70000 GCA_947184155.2 Cladocopium goreaui | reverse complement strand
ATTTTTCATCGCTAAATCGATGGCTAAAACTCCAAGTCTCCAAGTCATTTCCATCCCATCCGCTGATCGAATCCAGGAAGTGGTTGCTAGTTCAATGGTTTTTGCAGGTTGGCCCTCCAGGAATCCAACAACAAAATATCCCACGAGATATGTCCACTATATTTCCTCAACATGGTCATTGAAATCCTCCAGCCATCGTTGAAACCTTCCTGTGCCAAGGCCTTAGCCCGGGCGTGTGTGCCTTATCCTCGCTGGCTCGACCCATGGTCACATCCAGGCGCCTGGGGAGGAGATTTTTCCTGCCAATTTTGGAGAAATTCACTGGGAGAGATGGGGCTTTAGCCTTGAAATTCATGGGGATTGAAACCACAAACATGGGGATTTAGCTGTGGAAAAATGGGGTTTAGTCGTGAAAAATGGAGATTGAACTATGAGACATTGCGATTTAAGCGTGAGACATGGGGGTGAACTCTGAAACATTGGGAGTTAACCAGCAAACATGGGGATTCAAGCAATCAGCTTGGGGATTAAAGCACGAACATGCCCAACGAAAATGGGAATTTCACCTTTAAGAACATGCTTTAAACTATATTTAACCCGCAAAAAACTCGGGCTCTAACCAACTATCATGAAAGATCATGGGATACTACGGGATATCAGCAACAATATATGGTACATGGGTTTGTCTCAAAATGGTTGGAGATATCAATTATGACCATGACACAATAGGGAAACTGATGCATGTCTTCTTTTTTTTGTAGGGTGGGGTTCCAGACGAGACAACCAGAATATGCAACTCTCAAAAAACGCTTAATGTGGTTAAACCAATAATAAGCCACTCATTTGGGAATGGTTTATACCACCTACTTATGGTGATTTGGGGGATAGTTTATTATTGTTTAAAACACATTATGAATTATATATTCGGACACTAAATCAACAGACATGCAGATCTTCAATTCTCTTAGGATTATTGGTAGCAATGGGTATCCCGAGCTTCGGAAAAACTTGATAGAAAGCGGGGAAACGTCGGTGGTAAGATGGGGTGTAAGACAGGTGTCACATCTGACAGAGTTCCGTGGCGCCAGCTTGAAAGAAGTGGAGAACTGTTGGCAAGCACATTCAAGTGACCTTTCAAAGACTCTATATGATATAGTTTGATTCAGATTCTGAAGAAATCTCTCTCACATAGAATTAGATTCGATCTATATCATATATATATAATATAATAATATATATATATATAATATAAGTATATATATAATATATATAATATAATAATACATATATATATATATAATATATAAATATATATATAATATAATAATGTATATATAATATAATAATATATATAGTATAATAATATATATAATATAATAATATATATATAATATAATAATATGTATATATATATAATATAATAATATATATATATATATATATATATAATATAATAATATATATATAATATAATAATATATATATAATAATATATAATATAATAATATATATATATAATATAATAATATATAATATAATAATATATATATATATATTATATTATATAATAATATATATATGTACATATATGTATATATATATATGTATATATATATAAGAGATTCCCCAAAAATATGGGTTGCAACTTCCATCGGCCCATGCTCGGCCTTTTTTTCACGGCTTGCAGGTTGAGGAAAGCGACAGATTGCGATGAGAACGAGAGCCGTGAGAGGCAATGTTTTGGGCGGGTGAATCCAGCCTGGGGGATTCCGAAAATTCTGGGGCCTGATTTATATCATGGGATATAATGGGATATCAACAACAATGTATATAATGTGTATATATATATGTTATATATATATATACATATAATGATATGTATATGTATATATATATATATATGTATGGGGTGTATGGGTTTGGAGCCATTTTTCTATGGAACTTAACCAGCAATAGGGATCTCACCGATGAGTGGTGGAAATGAGCCAGCCTCAATGTTCAGAAAGGAACAAATTTCCAATAATTCATACTCTGGTTGGTGATTTCAAACATTTTTTATTTTCACCAACAATAACTGACATTGTTTTTCACTAACCTGGTAAGGCGGTTACTGGTTGGTGGTTTGGAACATATTTAATATATGGGATGATCCTTCCCATTGACTTTCATATTTTTCAAGATGGCTATTGCACCACCAACCAGTACTGGATTGAAATCAATTTCGCAGGAACTCCCATGATTTTGCTGTTTTAGACACTCTAAATTGATGTATGTTCGGAGTTTCTTAGCTGGATCTGGGCGAAATTTCAAGTCCCAGCACAATGGCCGGCCCAGATCCACCCCTACTTACCCATAGATGAGATTAAAAATGATATATCTCCAAAGCTTGGGGGTTTGCTGAAACCTTGGTTCTGAGTACGATCCGATGTATTTAAGTACCATCAGGGCCCATGATGGATTTCCCAGCTGCAAATCATGGAGGTTGGAGCGTGCCCTGCTCGCCGAGATTGAGGCTGAGTGGTGTCAAATGTTGGTGGTGATTAATTAGTAGACGTGGGTGTTTCTCAAAATGGAGGACGTTATCATCCATGTCATTTTAGAAGGAAAACCATGATTTGGTGATTTCAAAGATTCGCAGTTTACAGTGAGGATTTTGGGTTAGGAGGCTAACTATAGTTGAAAGAAGACCCAACCAATCATCTACAGTGTGGGCGAACCCCAGTTATAAGTTGGTTTATAGTTTATAAAACCCGTCAACTATAGTTGTAAGTATCATAAACCATAGCTAGTGGAGCTATAAACCACCTTAGCTATCGTAAATGGGGGACCCCACATTGTAGTGGCATTTCTTTTGTGAAAAAATACTTTCCATACATCCGACACAGGCAACTCACGCTGACTCCGCGGGCATCTCTGCACAACGAGTGATATGGTTTTGTCATGGTTTGTCTGGAAACAGGGTACCCCCATTCCATGCCATGGATTATTTTTTTTTGGGCATATGGCTATGGATCAATACCTATTAATACTATTTTTAGGGGGATGAACATCCATTTACCAGCTATTTTGATGTTCACTAGGGTACCAAGGTTTTGACCCATACCCATATGGACAATTAAACAAATGGGGTCTCCACCATTTCTGGATAGGATGCGCTAAATATGTGAGGACCCACGTCAGTGATGTTTGCTGAGATTTACCATATTCACCAAGCTAGCTGTCATAAATCAGCTCAAAATCCCACTTAAACCATCTTAAATCATTCATTTTTGTTGGTAATCAGCTGTAAATCCTATTAAATCCCACAAAAAAATCCCAGATTTTTTGTTTGTTAAGATAGTTACGTTATAGTTTACGTTATAGTTATATTCCCCATAAACATCCACCCCAACGTTTGCCGAACATTGGTGGGATCACAGCTGTCACAGGCAGGTTTGTCCGGCAACCACAGTGCCTTCGATTTCGACAGGTCCGGTGGAGATGACCCCCTGGGTCAGTCGATCAAAGACCTGGGGGACCAGTGAACCACTTTGGATATATATATATATATAGTGGTTAATAATGGTTAATAGTGGTTAATAGATATACCATAGTTATCTGGGATATACACCACTAATATCTGGGATAATTCTTACTGGTGCGTTTTACGTAGGGAATTTTCGGGAATGATCCCAGTCATCACTAATTCACTAGTAATAATCATCCCAGCAACCCCCAAGCAACCCATCTATTCCCTACGTTTAGCACCAGTAAGTATTTTTAGTATTAACATGTATCATGTATTAAGCATCCAATGATTGTATCCAATTTTGACCCATAGCCATCTAAAGAACTAGTTGTTTCATCACCATGAAGCGTGGTTCATCCAGGTAGAAACCAACTTGGCTAACGAACGGGGGCCCCACCTAATTGTAACGGGAAATATTATGTTTTGTGCCACTAGATTTAGCAGACCGTACTGTTGGACAAACACACATGTTGGAGCCTGTTTTGGTATTTTTACCCGGAGGCCCTCTAGTACAACGGGTTTGTAATAAAACATATAGAGATCAGCCAAGATGGTTGATGGTAGTGATTCCCTTCACGGTTGGGTGATATTGAAATTGGACAGTACTAGCTAAGATAGTAAAAGAAGCAGTGGTAACAGCATTTAGTATGATGATGTATGATGTAAATGATCAGATATAATAAATAAAAATAATAAGATATTACATGATATTACTATCATCAGGCATGACATGGACATCGATCCTCTGCTGGAGAAATCACCAAAGCGGTAACCATGGAATATGTGAAAAAATGATAAAAATTGCCACATTCGGCTCTCTCAGAAGGTATCAAGTTTTTGAGAGTTTCCACTAGCCTAGCAGATCTAGAATGATCTAGATCTGGTAGATCTAGATCTAGATGGGCTAGATTTCACCTGTCATAGACGTCTTCAAACTCTTCAACTCGGTTTTAGCATGCTTTCACCCGGAAAGATCGGCTCACTAGGCTGATTTGATGCCCAAGTCCCACGAAAAACCATGGCAGTGGATTAAAACCCATCATTTTTGGAGGAGATTAACATCCAAAACACACCATCTATTTTGGTGTTCACTAGAGTACTGATTGGGTTTTGACATGTTTTGATATCATTTTTGATCATCAGCAAATCATTGATTTTGGGCTGGAAGCCGACTTTGACCACTGGCAATGGAAGTCGTCTTTTCCATTGATGTCTTATCACCGAAGATCAATGGTCAACATGGCTGGGAATGATCTCAATGGCAACGGGAAAATCCAGGATCTGACAAAACAGGGGGGAATTTCCTGCCAGGTTACCCGGCCTGGTAAACATACAAAAAACTGTGGAACATCACCATGTTTTTATGGGAAAATCCACTATAAACGGCCATTTTCAATAGCTATTTGACAAATTACCAGAGGGCAGATTGCCAGAATCTCACGAAACCCATGGGTTTTCCCTCCAGGCTCCACACATTGGAGGAGGCGCCATGGACGGATTGGTTTTCCCCTTGAACATGCTGGGGCATCCAAAGCTCATCATGGAAAAAGAAACTTTGAGTCCCAACAACTTTCTATGCATATATCATATATACGTATATATATATATGATGGTAAGACTAATGTTTTTCTGCACACCTTCAAGATCCCAAGTTTCACAGCAGCAGACCCGACTCTTCTGCCCAAAATCGGGTCGCTCTGAAAACTCACACGCTTCGAAACCAAACAATGGCTTCGAAGAATGATTTTCATAGTGGACATGGCCATGAAATTTTGTTTCAATGGATTGGTTTTCACGGGAAAATCTTAACCGGAAACCATCGATTTTCCCATTGAATATGGGGTTTTCCTGTGTATTTTCCCTTAAACCAATCCATTGATTGTTGCGTGTCAGTTTTTTTTCGGTGTAAGATCTCCCGTAAATCCACCAGAATTGTGATGGATTGTAGCCGTACACAACTCGATGTTCAGGCCCTTTGGGCAGGGATCAAGGGTTACCACCAAGACTATACAGTTTTTTTTTTTTTCCTGGGATAATATTAGTATAGTGCTTATGATTACTTCGTGTAATCACTACAGTATTAGTGTAACCACTGGCCATTTAATGTGATCTAATTATACTAGTATAGTAGTAGTTTGTGATGAAACATATGTCCCAAGATAGCCATAGAGTATATGGCCCTGCGGTCAACACAGCCCATGTTTGTGCATGACACCACTTTCGCTGCTTATCCTCTCATACTCAACCATGGCTTGCTGGAAAATCACTCTTTTATACAGGATGGCCCCCCCCCAGTTATGTTTGTTGGTGAACATAACCCCATCTAAATATTAGGTTGGATGCCTCCCCCCCCCAGTTATGTTTGTTGGTGAACATAACCCCATCTAAATATTAGGTTGGATGCCTCCCCCCAGTTATGTTTGTTGGTGAACATAACCCCATCTAAATATTAGGTTGGATGCCTCCCCCCCCAGTTATGTTTGTTGGTGAACATAACCCCATCTAAATATGAGGTTATTTAAGCGTATCATACACCAACTTGTTGTTAGAACTGCAGCAAGCTGGGATTTTCCACCGGGATTTTATTCCAGCTATATGGCCATGATGTTCCCACTAGATCTAATATAAATGATAGATTATATATATATATACCCTCTGGTTATTTAACATAGCCATGGTATAGATGGCTCATGTATAGATGGTTTACCTATTAAAAATGGTGATTCTCCATGGCTATGTTAAATAACCAGAGGATATATATATATATATATATCACCATTCGGCATTTCCACCATTGCGGGCAACGAAAATCGACGGAGGAACTGAGACCATTGTACAGCACCTTGCCTCATGAGATGCCTTTGGCCGACATCAAGGCCAATCAATCGAAGGGGACGTTGATTTGGGTTGATTTGGGAGCCTTCAATGGAGGTATTTGGGAATCCCCCCCAAAAATAGACATGGGTAAAAGATGTGAAAACTGGAAGTGAAATAATGAGAAATGACTAACTGCTATCTTTTTCGGGTTTGCTACGTATAAAATATACATAATATCCCTAGCAAAAATACTTTTGGAAACTTGTTTTGATGATCATCTTGTTGATTCTGAATGATTTTGACAAGACAATAATTTTATTGCAGTAAAACACATATATAGATATATATATATAGAACATGCTGGAACATCAACGCGCATTTGATGAGCTCCTGACTTCAGTTGATCATCCCAAAAGGGAGGCCCTGATGATAACTGGTTGGTGGTGACTGGAACATGAATGGATGGCAAGACGAAGTCCAGAAACAGTTACTTCACTGACGAACTCACTCCATGATTTTTCAGAGGGGTAGGTCAACCACCAACCAGATAAAAACATGTAAACACCATTAAAGAAACATCCCGAGGAAACCAATCCAGTGAGTTGTGGCGAGTTTTCGTCTCCCATCCCAACAAACAGTTTTTTGGAAAGATATCGCGGCTCAGAGGGCTCTGTTATGGGAGACCCCTCTATTAACCAACCAGTGGGATTTTAGGATATAGCTATTGAAGCCATGGCCCATTTAGTTCGTTGATTTACCGTTCTTAAACATGGTGATTTTCAAGTTTGCAAAATATTAGATTCCCAGAGGGTAACTATGCTTCCTAAGAACTTCGCTGGGATGATGCTCCAAGCACAGCACCAGGGCGGCTTGGGCTTCACTGCTGCACGATATCTCTTGCACCAGTACTTCGTGCGACGCCACTCGTGGATGCTCGGTGTCACATCTGGGATGGTCATTGAAGCCATTCATAGTGGCTGATGTACCCAGAAGTCGTCAGGTACCCACCCCCCATTTTTTTTGAAATGCTTTACTTGTGTTCTGACTGTTTTTGAGCAAATTTTGGGAGAATTATTCTAAGTATTCTAAAACTCTCAAAAATCCTGAATGGGATGGGATGATGATAGCTAGTTTGATATAGATATGTTTACATCCATCTACAATTGATGATCCTGGTTTTTTCCGAATTCTACTACGGGGTTGTCTCAAAATGGGACAAATATGGCACAGCCATGCGGCTTTCCAGGGTGGTCCAAGCCGGCCGTCACTTGTGAAACAAGATCCAACAGTTACAGCAATCGTTCAATTGGCACAAGAACGTGCACCGGAATTCTGTGAGTTGGTGAAAATCAGCCCAGAAAAACATCCATTGGTCCATTGCCCTCCAGACCCACCAGAGTGTAGATCATTGTCCTAGACAAACCATGGGTTTTCCACATCTATGTTAGTTTACCCTAGGGTAACTAGATCGATTATATCTACCATAAACCCTAGTTATACATGAGTTATTCATAGCCAACTTAGCTAAGTCACCAAGCAAGTCGCGAATCCGTTCACAGCTGAGGTATGTCCGCGGTCTGAACCCTGCAGGTGCCTGGAACTCGAACTCAATGGGCATCTACACATATATATATATACATATGGGAAAACTGGAATAACATCGGTTTCAAATCCACTTTTTCTATGGCTCCGTCTGGCTTCATATCCAATATTTTCAAGATCCATTCAACAAATCCTACAAGATATAAATTGGTAGAATCCTACTAAGACCGTAGTAATTTCCTTTCTCTTTCCCATTTCAGGGTTGATCTGCACCAGATGATCCAGGTGATGGTCGGAAGCCCCCAGACCACAAGGCCATGTGCTGCCAGTGTCAACTGGTTCCAAAGTTATGGTACCCCAAATCATCCAAGTCATTAGACAATGACTTCGTATTGAAAGCCATTCAAAAATGGGGCTTCCCCATCTCAAGGAGTCCATTTTAAGAACCGCTAATATCTACTGCTACCAGATATACAGCACATATGTATATCAACAAATGAATAGATACACCAATAAATCAATCAATGAAGCGACAAAACACATATATTGTAGCGTATAAATGTAATTTTTCTATGCCTTTCAATGGTTGTCTCCAGATTTCAACCATCGAGTTTTGGAGTCCATAGATTCTTGAGCGCCACATGACCCAGATGAAAGTGGCCAATCAGTTGGGTGCCCCCAGATGTTTTATCATCATTTCCACCGATTTAAATGGGGATGGGTCAAAACCCTGGTACCTAGTGAACCCCAAAATAGCTGGTAAATGGATGTTCATACCACTAAAAATGTATCTATAGGTATTGACCCATACCCAAATGGCAATTTTAAATGGGATGTAGTGGCGTGTATACCCGTATTTTTGGACAACTCAAAGTGTCCGGCTACGGGACTGTAAACATCATGAAACCAGATGATTGTTGTCAGCTATTCCCCCAATGGTTGCGTGTAAAGATATGTGGAAAACTGTTCAAAATGCCTTTCCTATATCAACTGGTACCACATACCCTCTGGTAAACAAACATAGCTATTGAAAATGGCCATTTATAGTTGATTTACCCATTAAAAATGGTGATTTTCCATAGTTATGTTAAATTACCAGAGGGTTTTTTCATGGGGCGTGCCAGGAGGCGTTGCGCAGCCGCGTGGCCGGACATTTGTTGGAACTCATCGAGCAGAAGGTGAAATCTTGGCAATGCAGTTTGAAGTTGGGATATTTCATCAATGGGAAATCCAGGATCCAACAGATGGAGGTACGTTAGTACCATATTTCTGGCCATATTTTGTGGGGATATTCCCTTACATAGGCCTGAAAAAAATCGGCCTTATATATATGGATATATATGGTAGGTACCTCCAATGAATCGGTTCCTGTTGCATGGCCATTCAATAGAACTGCGCCCAGACACAAAATTTAGCTTTGATCTTTGTGCATCGAGCCATCTGAAACTGTGTGGCTTGGAGGTTTGGCGGACGAAAGCTGATGTTTTTTTTTTTTTTAAATTCATCAAAACGATAAAGAAATAAATAGATAAGATAAATATATAAAGATATTTATATATATGTTGTTTTACAACATATGTATTATACTACATATAGTGTATGATAGGACATATTTTTGCCAATATATATAAATATAGGATTTATTCTCTTCCTTAAACCCTTTCTTCCACTGACATTCTCTTCCACAGCTGTGTGTTCATTGAGGCCATGAAAGCAAAGCTTTGGGATGTGGGGTTTGGGGTGTGGGGTGTGGTCTTTGGCAATGCATTTTGCTATGGAAAATCTCCATTGTTTCAATGGGTAGATCAACGAACTAAATGGCAATTTTCGGTAGCACACTGTTAGTTTACCAGAGGGTACCTGTATTTTTATCTGTATATTTGGATATTATATAGAATATATATATATATACATACAGTATATATATATATATATGCATACAGTGTATATATATATATACACTATGTATATGCATATGTACATGTGCACATAAACATAGGTGTATCTAGGTGCGGGGAATGTCACTCAGCTAAAAATCCATGGATCTTTTGCCATCGAATCTGTCTACCAGGTGGGTCTCCAGGGCTTGAACCTGAAAACCTTGGCGCCTGGGCTCACTGAAACGGGTGGTCGGGCGGCGGTTGGTGCCATGGGAGGCAGAGATTGCCCCATTTTTTTTAATTTTTCCGGTTTTTCTACGATTTGGATTTTCGGGTTGATGTTCTTTTTCCGGAGGGTTAAAGTGAACAACTGAGACCTGGCTTAAAGAAGCTCTGCTGGACTGTACAGCTATCCGAGCGAACGCACAGTTTTTGCCAGATTATCAGGCATGATGCCTTTTTCCTAATTAATCTTCTCGTTCGCAAGGCGGAACGTTGCACGGCAGCAAGGAGTTGACCCTTTCATGCAGTGAATGAAAAAAAAATGGTTAAAGTGAATTATGTGATCATTTTTAGCCTGAGACCTGAGACACAAATTCCCCTATCTCGCTCTCCGCTGAGGCTGTGGTGGTGGCTACACTGGAGCATCTCCTCCATGGCGATGAACGACAGAGGTTGAAGCAGAGCTGGTTGGTGCATGATTTGAAGCCCGAGGAGCCATGGATCATGGATGGATCTGGTGGGCAAAAGCACGAAATCCCGATTTTTGATGGTGATGAAATCACCAACAAAACATGATGATTCAATCATGAAAATGGGGATTGAAGATGTTTTTTTTGCAGCAAAACATTGGGATTTAGTCAGACACACTGGGTAAATAGCTAGAGAAGCTCACTGTTGCTTATCCTTTGCAGAGTATCTGAAGTTGGCAACAGAAATGGGTTGGTAAATAATTCGTAGATGGTTCCTAGATGGTTCTTGGTTTCTTGGCTGGTTTTGACTGGTTGGATTTGGTGAATGGGTTGTGAAAGATGGAAGGTAATTGGGGTATGTAGCCAATCACTTATCACAGATTTGGATCTGGAAAAAAGTGGAAGAAATGGGATGATAACCTGGTTGGTGGTTTGGAACATTTTTTATTTTTCCATATATTGGGACTTTAGTGAATCTAAGTGGGAGCCAAGAGCGGACTGTGGCAACTTGTAACGACCTCACCCCGACATCTCTGGAAATGATTGATGAGGTTAATTCCAAAATGATCCAACTAACATTTAATTTAACTGGTGAATTTGTGAGATTTACCCTTGTCAACCATTTTTACCATCATTTTGGATCATTTTGATCTTAATCCAGAATGATTTACCCAGATGATGTTCTTTTTCTATCATTTTTTAAAAGACCTATTCCACCCCCCACTACGGTACATAGGTATTCCATCTCAACTGGGAGGATTTTTGCTGACGGGGTTGTGCGGTTGTGGTGATAACTTGGGAAGCCCAAAATCCTTGGTGTGAAACCATGTTTTTGCACATAGCACGTTTTTTTTTGGCACAATTTCGGATGGTATATATATATATATATTCATACATAATATAACTAGATTAACTAGGCATGGTGATAACTTGGGTGCCTCCATTTTGAAAAATTGCCATATTTTTCAGGTGGCAAATCACCAGCAGCTACTCGCAACGATCGCGAGGACCTGACAGATGCACAAGGTCTACAGAGCGTCGTCGCCACTCAACAGACCTTCACACCTTAAGATGGTGAATGTCGGGGAGTGTGGATTCAGATTCTTATTACTCTCCAGTAAACTAACATAACTATGGAAAATTATCATTTTCCTGGGTAAATCATCTATAAGTGTATATTTTCCATAGCAAACTGTTAGTTTACCAGTGGGTAGATCATTATGATTCATTATAGATCATGAATATGGATGATTGGATTGGATCAAAGATTCATATTCTGGTGTTTCTATTGGATCATTGGGGCTTCTTGAGATCAATGGATGTTGAGTCGTCTTCCGCGTTGCGCAACGGCGCTCAGGAAGTCTTTATGGCCCACTTCGTATACTCCAGTCAGTGTCCAGCTCAGGGTGGAGATGGCAAAAAGGGGCAAAGCGAGGAACTGGGGAAGAGCAGCAGAGCACTGCCGGCTCCAAGAGGGGAAACTTTAGATGGTAGTCTCATACTTTAGATGGACTTTTGATGGAAAAATGTCATACTTTAGATGGACTTTTGATGGAAAAATGTCATACTTTAGATGGACTTTTGATGGAAAAATGTCATACTTTAGATATCTTCAAATGTGACGCTCCTTTTTTTTTGGCCGGGGCTGGGTATCCAAGATGAGTCTTCCTCATAACCTCGGAGAACTTGGGATCCCAGGAAGAGTGACAGCGGCTATGTCTTGACGCTACAAAAAGGACGAGAAGAGGTGAGTTTCATTTCACGCATCTACGATCCTTGATGGCAGTGATCATCTACTGTTATTAGTTACTATATATAATTATGATTAATTATATATCTATAGATGGCAGTGATGATTTGTGATGATTTTCCAGCAAGCCATGTTTGATTACCAGATGGTACATTGACGAAAACTGTATATTATGCACTGTTTCGCAGCGATCATCTACTGCTATTATATATGTGAGCTTGGAAAGAGCTGAGATGAGCTTAGAAATTCATCCCCAAACGTGGAGAAGATGCGAGTTTTTGGAATCCAAGATTGGTTCCTGACGATGTGTGATGCTTTTGAAATGAAACCCAGTCTGGAAGCGCGCCCCTGAACTTTGAGAAGTACTGTGGATGGAAGAAATCCTGCACCAGTTGATAGGTGGTTTATCCCATTATCTATAGGGTTTCAACCATCCAAGATGGTGCAGGATTTCTTCCATCCACAGTATCATTGAATTTCGCCACAGCTTTACTTCGCATCAAATTCGAGCAGAATTCATTAGCCAAGGATGGTTGGACGCAGATTTCACAAGCCATTCGCAGAGAGGTGCAAAAGATTCAAGGCCCTACAGTTGGGAAAGACCTGCTGTGAGAATTTAACATCATCTGGCGAAACAGTGTGTTCTCGGCATCACATTTTGCAAATGATGTCTGTTGAATCCATTAAAATCTATGAAGGTCTGTGTTGCCATTCACCGTTCGTTTCCGTAAAAAATCTTCAGTATTTGCATGAATGACCAGACTCACTTCTATTGGGGATGCAATGAATCACCAGGGATTGATTTTATTA
Source organism: Cladocopium goreaui (assembly GCA_947184155.2). Lineage (NCBI taxonomy): Eukaryota > Dinophyceae > Suessiales > Symbiodiniaceae > Cladocopium > Cladocopium goreaui. The sequence continues at coordinate 57,001 of CAMXCT020001658.1, read as the reverse complement.
ATTTTTGGTGGTTTGGAACATTTTTTATTTTCCATAATATATGGGAATTTCCTTCCCATTGACTAATATTTTTCAGAGGGGTTGAAACCACCAACCAGAAAAAAAAAATGAACCCCAATACGTCATCATTTTCTCTGCTCATGTCCTGCTGAATGTTGCGCCGTGCGTCCTGCTGAGTTGCGTTGAGGCAAGGACTTCAATTTCAACGACGCTGTGCAGGTTGCGGACCAGGTGCGTAGATTAGGTGGGATCATGTGCACGTGTAGGATATAAAGGATGAAATATGGTAATATAATTGTAGATACATTGTTCATCATTCATTATTATATGTGTGTATACTATACATTATATATATACATGTGTTATAGATATGTCTTAACATCGAGCAAACATAGATATTCTGATTGAAGACGAGGGTGTGCCAGGCTATGAAGGCAAACATGGATACGTTGCAGGGTTGCATATGAAAATACAGCATGACTAAATGGAGACAAGAACATGTGAGCAGTGTCCATAACCCCTGTTGTTCGATTATTATATTAGAGGTTATACCAAAAATTGCGGAGTATCACCTCATCCACTAGTACTAGTAAGGGGAATCCCGTTCTCTACTAGTCGCATTTTTTCAAGGGACGACACAGGTTTTGAACATTTTTGAACACTGCTAAAAAGTGTTGATGTATTTTTTCGGAAGGTGTGCTCCCAAGATAGGATGAAGAGCCCAGAGGAGTAGCAGGTTGTGGTTCCGATGAATTTTCCCAAAGATTTTCCGAAGCTGGCAGCCATGGACATGGCTGCAATCCTCCAGAACTGAAAATTTCGGCATTTTGTTGTGTCATGTTGTGTCTCTGGACATCTAGTAGACTAAAAATGTAGACTGTGGTTGGGCCGCTGGGGTTGCCACGTGTCCATGCTGGAATTTTTGGGTCATGTTTACACCCTCTAAACGTAAAATGGAACCAACCAAGCCATCACGTGGCAATGGAACGTCCTCTATAAATGGAGGTTTATAGCTGGGAAAATCATCTATAAATGGGGAAATTTCCAGCCAGCCATCTTTGATTACCGGCAGACCCCACAAATTTTGGATTCCAGTTCTAGTCGTATTTTTTTAGGAGCTGTAAGATTTGAAGAGGCATTGTTCTTCTAGGGAAAAACAACATGGGAATGGATTAAAACTCTGCTACCCTGGTGAAAAATCTAATAATAGCTGGGATTTATGGATGTAAAAGGATGCTTTACTGTATTTAATGATGGTCATCCACAATTAAATTAATGGTACTTTAAATATGGTGCATCCCAGCGAGTTTTCATGGCTGAAAAACCTCCACTTAGATTTATGGAATAAGCGCATATCCCAACTTATATATGGGATTATGAATGGATTATGTGGGTTATAAGTTATATATATATATGGATTATACACTACGTTTCCTAGTCGTGGGATGCACATCCAAGTATCATCTATACATGGTGGATTTAATGGGACAATCATCAATATGGAAAATTAGTGGGGTATACCCCCAAAATAATGGGATATTTCATCAATGGGAATTTCAGGATCCTAAAATGGAGGTACGTTAGTACCATATTTTTGGCCATATTTTGTGGGGATATTCCCTGAAATTTAGGCCTTACATAGGCCTTATATGGCCATTGATTTCATATGTTTTGACCCACAACCCCATGATCGTTGCCTCCCGCTTCCAGCACCCCAACCGTTGACTCTTCAGGTGCTGGAGAACTTTCGGACGGTGTCCGGCTCGATGTGTCCGGTGGCCTTGTGAAAAAAGCCACGATTCTCCAGAATCTTCAATTCTTCGTGATGAAATGCCAATTTCTGTTTTTCGCAAAAACGCTTCTTGATGGATGAATATATTTATATATATATATACATTTAAAAGAAAAACGCACACACACATATATTTATATATATATATACATTTAAAAGAAAAACGCACACACACACATATTTATATATATATACATTTAAAAGAAAAACGCACACACACACATATATATATACATTTAAAAGAAAAACGCACACACACATATATATATATATGTATATTCTCTATCGTTTCTGGACTGAAACCTCCCCAAGGGCCAGTCTATTAGATCAAGCGAATCACGTCTCCGACGTCTCCGACGTCTCCGACCGAGGTCGAGACATGTCAGCGATGCTTGCGCAGATGCCTGGGGGTCCAGTGGGCCGTGTGCCCCTCCACGAGATGAGAAAAAAGGACCTTTTCCGTAACTCGGAAGGATGACCCTGGAGGATGGGGATGGATTCCATGGCCCAGTCGTAGCCTCTGGTTATGTCAAATAGCGAACTGGAAGCCATGGCCCAGTCGAAATAGTGAGTTGTCCCAATAAAAATGGTGATTTTCCATATAGTTATGTAAACGTTTACCAGAGGGTAATTACTAAGAAGATGGTTTCAATACGTTTTTATCAATGTTTATCCAAAACTATACCAAATATCATAGACTATCACAATCATTAAAAAGTGCTTTGCATGGGTTCATACCCTCCAGGAAGTGCCCTGGTTTTTGGGACCCACAAATTACCAGGGCATCACAGCACTGAATCCAAGTGGGATACCGGCTGGGAAATCATGGCTGGGAAATCATCGAACATCGAACTTCGAACTGGGGGATTTTCCAACCAACTGAAAACCAGAAGGGAAATTCAATGGGAATTTCAGGATCCTAAAATGGAGGTACGTTAGTACCATATTTCTGGCCATATTTTGCTGGGACATGATGAACCAACTTCATACCAATGGATTGGTTTTCACGGGAAAATCTTAACCGGAAACCATGGTAAAATTACCAGCAAATATAGGGCTTTCCGGTTAAAAATTTCCCATCATCCAATTCTATGATACCAGAAGGTAAATGGTGCACCAAGAGTACCCTCTGGTTATTTAACATAGCCATGGAAAGATCCACCCATTTCTAAGAACGGTAAACTGGTAAACCATCTATTTCGATTAGGGCCATGGCTTAACCATGGCGAACTGTTAGTCATAACCAGATGGTAAATGGGCAGTGAACATTTTCAAACCACAAGAATCGTTTTTCGATGGGTTTGTCTCAAAATGGGTGAAAAAGAAGCCACAAAACGGTGGATATAATGGGATGATATTTCATGATATAGCTACCAACAACATGGGGCATCTGTTGGGAAAAAATCACATGGGTGACTACAGAAAAAAGGAATTTTGCGGAGTAAGAAGCATTATCATTGATTATGATGGGGTTTTCTGTGTCAATAACGACAATCATACCCATTTGTCCCTCCAAATCTCTGATATACTCCAATTTATGGCCATTTAAATAAGGAACATGGTGGTGAATCATGATATTTTGCGGTAGCATCCTGTGTTAGACAGAACCATGTGGTGCGATATTGTGATGGTTTGAAGCAGGGAGATCACATCAAACAATTCCAAAAAAATGTATGGTATACAGCTACATGGTCATGAATAAACTCCGGCAAACCAGTAGGAAGTCCATATGGGACTGCCGGACTTCAAGAGGTAAATGATTCGCAACTACCTTAGATTACCTGAGTGTGTTCAGTTGAACTTGGATTAGCTTAGATATGGTTGATTAGATACCAATGTAATTTTTGCACTCTGGAGAAAGTATCATAAAGACCTATACCAATCATCTTGCCCCATTTTGCGCTGGACCCACTGGATTGTTAACTTTTTACGGGTGCCAGATGACTAGTAAGATTAGCAGATGGCCCCATATTATTGGAGTATTCCGGCTGGATAGTACCATTATTCGACTACCCTTTGGTAATTTAAGACAGCTATTGAACATCACGACTTAAAATAGGCAAATCATCTATAAAAAAAACAATTTTCCATAGCAAAGTGTGAAATTTCCGGGTGGTAAGAAACACTTTAATTCTGCTTGAATTGCTACTATCCCCCTGCCGGTGCTCACCCTGATCCGACTCGTCATCTTTTCGCATAGGATTCTTCAAGCACTCTGTGATTTCTGCTTGGCAGGAGTTCAGACAATTCAACTCAAAAAACAACTTTTTCTGGTTGGTGGTTTCAATTGTATGTGTAGATGGACAGATGGACGGACAGACAGATAGATTTATTATACACATGGATTATAATGACTAGACTATACATATATCTTATACGCATATAGTATAATTAGTCACCCCCAAAGATAGAAAATTGATTCATGACAGTTTTAGCAGGATTGCGGATTTTACCTGAATTTCATCTTTTTGAATCTTTTTTGGGATTACTATAGATTCATTTTCCCCAAAATTTATGGCCATGATCGAAGCTGGGTTTTTTCAGGTGAGACCTTGGAATACCTCCGCGCAGCAAATGCATTGGACGAGTCGGAGCCGGAGCCCATTGTGCTGGTGCCGAATTACATGAGCCTCAGATCTGACGGGGAACGGGATGAAGCATGGGGCATTTTCGGGGCATTTTTGATCCAGATATAGTGGGTATACAATGGGGATATCATAACATATTATATATATACACGGAATATACTGGAATATCATGGGATATAATTGAGATTGAACATGGTTCATTAGGCTTACCACATTATAGTGAGTAGACAATGGGGATATCATATTTGTATATAAGAATAGTAATATTTTCCATTTGAGATGAATATCAATGATGGGACAAACAGTAATATTAGGATATGATATGGAATGCAATAATAGCTATCATACAAGGTGGTGCCCCAGTTCGTTAGCAAAGTTGGTTTGGTTTAGTCCACAAATATGTCACTGTTGGGTTTATGATGATGAAGTAGCTACAGCTACGGTTAGGCGGGGAAGCATAAACCAACCAACATCACTAGGGGGAACCACCTAGGGGTCTTCTAGCAGCCTTCCATCGGGGGATCTTTGGGTCATTTAGCAGTTACCTTCCCGATGACCCTGCCGCAATTCAGCCTACCCGTGTCGCATCCCACCCCAGTGTGGTTCCAGGAAGCCTGGTTCGAACCCACTAAAATGGACGATATGCAGAAAGGACATATACACGGGATATACCGAAAACATCCACTGACTAATCATGTTTGATTCTCAATATTCGCCACGAAGTGATTAATGATTATTTCGGGACTATGGCCATTTGGCCATTTTTCTGGGACAGCCACACAATTATAGCATACTTGAGAGTGCATCCCAGTTGGATAGTTGGTAAGTGGATAGTAATCATCTTAGTTCACCCAGTTGTATGTGTGTGTATATATATATATATATACGTGTATATATATATATATATACGTATATATATATATATATCTGGAGCTTCCCAATACTGGATTTTTTAACTCCAAACCCAAAAAAGATCCATTTTGGGGGTTGGTGTGGAAAAAAGAACACAGGAGTGGTTTTGGACGTTCGGGACACTTCGGACGTTCTGGAGTGGAAAAAAGCGTTCAAAAAGCGTTAAAAAAGCGTTCAAAACCGGTCGGAAGCGTTCTGGAGTTTAAAAAAGCGTTCTGGAGCGGAAATAACCGTTCAGGAGTTCTTTTTCTCTTGAATTTGGGAAAATTGATCGATTTTGGCTTTTGTGTTTCAATTTCCACGATCAAGAGGATCCAGGTATATATATATATATCTATGTATATACACCTAAAATATCCTCACTTCAATATATATATATAGAGGGTATATGCATATGTATAATATCCCCATTTCTACATGAATTGTTTACCACAGCAGGTGCCGCGTCACGCCCAGGCTGGGCCCTTCCAACTGCGATGGCACTACTAGCAGCGCGGCATTTTTAACTCACAGTTTGCTATAGAAAGTCATCATTTTTAATAGGTAAATCATCTTTAAATGGGTATTTACCATCTGGTTATAGATTTACATGGAAAAATCCCTTGTAAATGACATGGAAAATCCCTTATAAATGGCTATAATAGGTAAATGGCTATGGTTATACATGTTTTTTAATAGGTAAATATAAATGGCTATCTATAATAGGTAAATTTCAATGAACATTTATACCATCTGGTTATGACTAACATAGCCATGGAAAATCCCCAAAATAAATGGAGCTTTAGTTCGCTGGGAAAATCATCTATTTCTATGGGCTATTTTCAATAGCTATGTTAGTCATAACCAGAGGGTAAATCAACATAGATTCGTAGACGTGGAAATTTCCCAAGGCTTTTCCGTTCGGGTTAAATGATCTACTTTCACAATGGCTTCTCCACATCTTTTGGGAAATCTTTGCAGGTAAATGTCAGATCTGCATGAATAAGCCATACTGGTTTTTTGAATCGGGGGCCACCCATCAAATTAGTGATTCCGCTGAAACACATCTGGTTGGTGGTGACTGGAACATGAATTTGATGAATTTCCATATATTGGGAATGTCATCATCCCAACTGACGAACTCATATTTTTCAGAGGGGTAGGTACACCACCAACCAGACATGGTCGTAGCTTTGGTTTGTGTATAAGACATGGGCTAAATAGAAAAAAGTCGTGAACATTGATGGGCCATAGCACCCATCCTGGTGGTTATGACATTCAACCCTGCATTAATAAACTCCAAACGGCTGTTGAATTGGGAAGGTACCATTTAAGTCAGTATCAAATCATGACTATTGGGTGAATACTTTTCCTAATTTTCATAAACCATGGTTTATTAATCCGGAGTTGACATTATCAACCATCCTTAGCCATTATGAATCCTTACTCATCATCATTAGCTAATGGACTGATGATTGGGTAATAAGCATTATCAGTACTAATCATTACTAATCATTACTAGTCATTACTAATCATTACTAATCATTACTAATCATTACTAATCATTACTAATCATTACTAATCATTAGGGTATACCACTATCATTGGGTAATAACCATTACCAACCATTAAACATTAATGATTAATCCTTACTAATCATTAGTAATTGTGTATAAACCCTTTTTTGATGATGGGTAATAACCATTATGTATTAGCCAATGATATGATAATTGGTTACTCATGGTTAATGGTTACTAATCATTTGGTATATCACTATCATAGGATAATAACCATTACTAACCATTATAACAACCAATATAACAACCATTATAATAACCATTAAAATAATCATCATAATAACCATTACAACACCTGATGTATAATAACCATTATAATACCATTATATTAATTATTACTAACCATTAACCATTAATCATTCCTAACCATATCACTATCATTGGGAATGTCAAACAACCATCAGCTGGACATACCTTTAGAAAGACCCGAAAGATCATGTGAAAAACCCCATCTATACATGGCACACCCCATAGAAAAACCCATTTAAAATAAACTTAAGGGTTTTAATTAGGAATTCTCAATTGACATGAATGAGGATCTACTTAATCAACCTATCTATCAGCTGATGGGGAATTCCGCTGCATCTCCATGGCTAATTGGCAATTTCCCCCATTCAAAGACACAAGTACCGAATGGCATTCAGATAGCAATCCCTACATTGAATCCTGAGAGTACCCTGTATATAATATATACAGGGCAATGTCATTTTCAGACTGCCGAACTGTTATTATAATGGTTATTATAATGGTTATAACACCTGATGTATAATAACCATTATAATAACCATTATAATAACCATTATAATACCATTATATTAGTTCAATCTTTTTTGGAGACCGATCTGTTTCAACTTTCGAGAAGTACAGCGCTGTCTTTTTGGGATTGCCTGAGGTTTCTATGACCTTTGCTGTCCTGATCTCTGTGCAGGCTGGAAACCTGCCAAAAGGGAAGTTGGCGTGAATAAACTCCATGAACTACAGATATATCTGCCATGAAACCCAGTTTTTGGAATTATGTTCACCAACTTAGCTGTCGAGGCCCACCTTGTAACTATCCCCAAACCCGAGATTTCTCTGATTTTGGAGGGCAATTTTCAGGGAAGAAGACTATGTTTGAGTTTCGTCGCCAAAAGTTGACAGCTACTTCGTTTCATCCAACACACCAATGGAAAACTACCATTCCTACAAGTAAACAGTCTACAAACGGGGCATTTTCCACAGCTATCTTGAATTACCAAAGGGATCCAATGGTATACGAACCACATATAACTGGCCTGTATACGAATTTTATTGACCAGTGATAAGAAGTCTATTCATATTATCCCATCCCCTATTCATATTAAGCCCGAAGAAACCATTTTTGGACCAATGGGGTGGTGGATTATGAATTGGGATGGGATTTAATCACCAAATCATTGGGATGCAAACCATGTAATGTCAACCGCGGATTAATAACCCCCAAACGGCTGTTTGATTGGGGTACCATTCTTTTGTATTAAATTACTATTTGGGGAGTACCCCCCTAATTAATAAACCATGGTTTACTAATCCAGGTTTGACATTATCAACCATCCTTAGCCATTATGAATCCTTACTCATCATCATTAGCTAATGGATTGATGATTGGGTAATAAGCATTATCATTACTAATCATTACTAATCATTAGGGTATACCACTATCATTGGGTAATAACCATTACTAACCATTAAACATTCATGATTAATCCTTACTAATCATTAGTAATTGTGTATAAACCCTTGTTTTTGATGATGGGTAATAACCATTATGTATTAGCCAATGATATGATAATTGGTTACTCATGGCTAATGGTTACTAACCATTTGGTATATCACTATCATAGGATAATAACCATTACTAACCATTATAATAACCATTATAAGAACCATTATAATAAACATTATAATAAACATTGTAATAACCATTACAACACCTGATGTATAAAAACCATTATAATACCATTATATTAATTATTACTAACCATGAACCATTAATCATTCCTAACCATAGGATATATCATTATATCATTCATAGTACTGACCATTATGATATACCTTAATTATTGATATTAACCATTAACCATTATCTCATTATTGGTTGACCATTCATTTATATGACCATTGGTTATTAACCATTATTTCATTAGTAACTATCAGGAACCATTACCTATTGATAGTTCCATACATGGGTATTGATATTAACCATGAACCATTAACCATCATTTCAATACCATGGTATCAACCATAACCATTGATAGTAACCATTAAATTAACCATTAACCATATTGGTAGTAACTATTATTTCATTGATAGTACCCATGAACCATTACCCATGTATATCACCATTGGAATTCTCGCCAGGTCACCGTAGTGCCTTTGAAGGGGCCATCAGTGACGCTCAATCCGTGGAGTTTCTGCAAGACTTGGCCTTGGAAGAAGGTGCAACGACTCTGACAACGGGGGTCAGGTGTGACTTCCATCGCGACTTCTTTGGTGATGAAAATAGTGTTTTTCCGCTTGGTGGTGACTGGAACCATGGAATTCTGAATGACTTCCCATTCAGTTGGGAATTTCAGCATCCCAACTGACGAACTCATATTTTTCAGTGGGGTAGGTCAACCACCAACCATGAATATATATATATATGGGTGGATTTATATTAAAGTCACCTTGGGTCGATATAATGGTTAAAACTTGGTTGATTAGGATTATGATGAGTGAATATGAATAAATGAACATGAATATAGGTGATGAACTCCGGAATACGATGTCAGTTCACCATTCTGATGGGACATTTATCGATCAATGGGTCATTTTCCATAACCATGTTAGGAACAGCTGGAGGGTAAAACTTTCCTCGATGAACAACGCACTAGCTGCGGTGATTGGGGATTATGATCGATCACGATCACCCATAGGGAGAGCGTTTATCAACCAAGTAGCATCAGATGGGAACATCCCATACTGAAAAATGCTGGTTTAAGATGGTGGAACTGTTCTGAAATTGGTGATATATTATGCCAACTCAATAGGAAATGCACCCCCCAACAAGGAATAATGTGGTTAAAACATTAATAAACCATCCCCCAGTCATCACCATTTTTATAGGTGGTATGTTTACCATTCCCAGTCATGGATAATTTATTATTGTTTTAACCACATTGGATCCAATACTTCACCAGGGTGTTGTTTGGGGTATTTCACATGGGGATGGGATAGTGAGACCATCACATCTCTATTTATAACCCTAGTGAACACTCCATCATAACCCCCCTAAAAGCATTACAGTTCTCTCAATAAAACATAATTTTTGGGGTTTTCAAAGCCCAACTTATTGTTTTAAACCTACTACCAAAACATATAATCATGGTTGTTTTGATCATGACCATTCTTATGATAACTTATAAGTCTCTTAAAACATAATCCAGATAAGCACAGCCACTTTTGTAACACATCCTTAGTAAACGTATTTTTTCTAAACTATTATTTTCACACCAATCATTATAATACAGGGATCGGTTAAAACCTATGATACCATATTTTCGGGGGATGCCCATCGACAAAAACCAACTAGTTAGGTGTTCACCAAAGGCTTAAAGGGTCTTCATAGCCATATAATGCCAGCCCATTCTGTAGATGATTTTCCCATCATATCCCCATCATGTCCCAATGAAATCCCCATTCGATATCCGATAACCTAGATAACCATTTTTTTTACGAGCAAAGATCCAAACAAATAAGCCAAAGATTTCAGGTCCCTCAGGTGAGTGTGAGCGAACTATTCTATATTGGTCGTTATCCACATATCAATAGAATAGTTCACTAATATGCTCACATATCAATGTCAGTTAATATCTATATTAGTGTGATCCAGTTATTGATATAGATATGTGATCATAGTAGTGAACTATTCTATTAACTGGATCAATATAGATATACATTAGTGTGAGTGAACTATTTTAACTGATCCAGTTATCGTAGATCCTGCAGGGGCTGCAGCTGCGTCCTTGCCGAAGCTTCGGGAGCTTCTGGACGCCGAGGTTTGGACCTGGGGGACCTGGACCACAGGAAAACCATAGGAAAACCGTAGGAAAATGGAGGTTTTCCCTCTGGTGATGTCAAATAGCTATTGAACATGGCCATAGAAAGTTCGTGGATTTAGCCATTGAAAATGGTGGATCTTTCCATAGCTATGTGGCTGTTTACCAGAGGGTATCCCCAACGATGGATTGTTTATTTGCATCCGAAAGGATATGCCGAGTGGAACACTGGAGGAAAGGGCAACACCAGCGATCGTCCTACCAAAGGACACAGAATCCAGCCGACATTCAACCAGAGCAGCGTGAACCTTGTGGGACGAGAGGATGCTGAAGCTGCTCGCCAGCGCCAAGAGCGAATCAGGCCTCCGGCCCCGCCTGGGAGCCCAAGACTCAAGGCAAGGGGATCAGTTGCTCCATCTCTTCGGGCTGAGCCAGCATCCAGTGGAGCGGCGAGCTCCGTGGCGGCGCCTGCAGCTGCCGAACCAGCTCCCGATACAACTGAGGCCACTGCCTCGTCTTCTGGGGCGGTGATTCCTGAGGAGCCGGCGCAGCAGGAAAACAAGCCTGAAGAGAACCAGCCCGATCCCTACGTGGAGCCTACAGCCAAGTAATCTGCAAGGCCGAGGCGTGTCGTGGCCGAGGATGTCATGGAAATCAATGGCTTCATGTACACTGTACACCTGTATTATGTTTGATGATGGTTCCCAGGAGCTCGAACCTTGATAGAGTCAACATGCGAAGGATGATCCAATGCCACCGAAAAGTGCAGTGTTTCCAACATTGGATCACTTAATTCAATTGTCCATCGAACTTTGGCCATTGTCTGTTTTTCAATTGCACCACTGTGATGCGCCGCCATTTTGCGGTGTGGAGCTCAGCTTGGTTGTCGGATTGGTAAATTTCGGACATTTCCTAAACTGTTGCGAAAGCTCAGCCGTCATGTGCCGTTTCTGACCAGTGCTCATTGGCCGGACCAAAAAGAAAGCTGCTTGTGACCTTATGCACTCTTGTCTTCATGCATCCGTTGTAGGAGCTGATGTCATAGCGTAATTCCTAGGCAAGAGACTTAGGCATTGTAGAGAGTAGTGTGCCTAAGCCACGCCGGTTGCAAATTTTCGTTTAGAGTCAAGTTTAGGCACGAGATTTTCCATTTTCCTAAGTACATGTGATCATTGACTGCAGACTTGACCGCCCAATTGCCAAGGTCTGTGAGTGCCTCTGTGGTTTGGGCCTTCCGGCCTCCGCGATGCTGCGGACGGCGGGGGGTGTTTGTACTATATACTAAACTATAGGCACTGTGCAGAAACATTACGACCCTGGCACTTTGGCTCAAGAAAAAGGTATTGCAGCTACCAGGTTTTAGGCTTATCCTGGCTGTATATCCTGTGAATACACAATCGTGATGCCTGATCCTTTTCATAAGTGCTGAATCTTCCATAGAGCAGCCAGGGTTTGCCACTGGGTAACCCCTCAAAGGTCTTTGGTGAAACCCGGCAGAATTGCTGCAGTGTCAACACCTCTGGAAATTTTCAACTGGGCGCTATGATTTTCCCGGTTTGTTTGTTCATAGTGTCAAAAGGTGTTTGGATACTGTTTGCTCCCAGGGTCTCCCCTGGTTTCTTTTGTGCAGTTCGTCCTTGGTCAGCCCACCGTTCGATGGAATGTCTTAAAAATGTTCCTGGTTTTCCTTGCAATTTTTCGCTCAGCAGCTATAGTTTGGTCCGGGGGTTTCCTTTGCTCGTGTATACAAATTTGCATATTTCTTGGTTGGTATTTGTGAGGTCTGTGGTCTTGATTTGGATACGCAAGTATATTTGAATGTTCCCTTTTGCGCGCGTGTCTGTTGTCTCCTGTCAAAGGTCCGCCCCCATCCCTCAGGTCCGTCAGAAATAGATCTCCTGATCCAGGAGGAGGAGGAGGAAGATTGCGGCGCGACCCCATCGTTCCAAGACGTGGACCCGCGGATCTTTGAATGTGGAGCTGGCGATGTTCTATGCATCCGTTGTGCTCTACATCGCGGTCATGTTCTGCTCCTGATCGACCAGTCAGCCACCCAATCCTTGCAGTGTTTTATCAACTTGCAGTGTGTTTTTTTCATGTGTTGGCTTTCCAAGTTGACAGTTTGATTCCCCACCTGCCACGTGAGGGTTGTTAGATTTTATCAAAGCTGGATTCCTCCTCCTCTCCTCTCCTCTCCTCTCCTCTCCTCTCCCCTCTTGGGCGGGGAGTTTTGCAGTTCAACTTGGCCAGCTCGCGCTTGAATGTCATGATTTGCTGAAAGAATCGGTTTTGCGTGATGACATGACTTTGCGCGTTGTGTCATTCATCGCATGGCGTCCACATCGTGCGCTTAAGGCCCCAGCGTTACAAACAGTTTGCGGTTTTCCAGGCAATGGAGCTTGATGCCCAGTTGTTTTTGGAACTTTGTGTTTGCGTTGCGCCGCTGTCTGCCAACATGTGACCCGAGGTGCCGGAAGGTCAACGACTCTCTGGGTTCAGACGAATAGCTGCCGGATGGCTTCCACCGCTCGACGCAGGTCATCGCAAAATTGGAGGTGCGGTCTTTCACTTGCAAGTCTTCTTTTGCGAGCTTCGGTTTTGCCAGGGCAACCTATCTTTGGGGCTTGGTTCAGGATGGGTTGGCACAAATGCGTGGTGTAACATGGAGAGTTGTTACCTCAAAAAGTTTTTTTTTGATATGGCAACGTTGAAAGCTTTGGCATTTGCCATACCAACAACAAGGCATTGATACGATGTGGGAGCGGAAGCTGGGTGGGATGAAAAGGATGTGGTTGACCGTTCTCTGGGGAAGTTCTGAATTTATAGTTTAAAGTTTCCTTTGAACACATGTTGAGCACTGCTGTTTTCATCTCTCGTGCCATTTTTGATTTTCAACATACCCCAGAGACACTGGGTTTAATCTTTTGTACCTTGATTTTTAATTTTCAGAAATAGGGGTCAGGTCAGCTTTTCATCGTATTTTTTTTGCTCATACCTTAGCCCTCCAGGTTATTAAATTTGGTTTTTGGGATGAAAACCTGGTGCTGCACCCTAAGTTGAACGCCTAACGGGGATGATAGGGAGTTTTCATGGAACTATGGGTGGTTTATGACATTTCTTTACTACCAATCTTTTTATATAAAATAACAGCATTTACATTTTCACCAACAATAACTGACATTGTTTTTCACTAACATGGTAAAAAACAATTACTGGTTGGTGGTTTGGAACATATTTAATATATGGGATAATCCTTCCCATTGACTAATATTTTTCAAGATGGTTAAAACCACCAGCCAGTTATTCTTTTAACCACATTACCCTCTGGTAAACTAACATAGCTATGGAAAATCACCTTTTTCATGGGTAAATCAACTATTTTTATGGCCATTTTCAATAGCTATTTGACATAACCAGAGGGTAAACCTCCATTTTCCTATGGTTTTCCTATGGTTTTTAACCAATACCCAGTTGTCAGGTGAGCGGGATCCCCGCGTCCCGTCCCAGGCAGATCTGCATGGCCCGGAGTTCTCGATGTTTGGGGTCTCAGAGGCTGCAGCAACGATGGCTTCGGACCTGAAAATCGCCATGTTTTCATAGGGATAACGATGAGAACCCATGAAAATCCGATGCGGAATTTGGGGTGTATTTTCAGAGAAACCCACAATTTTCGGTGACTTTTATCATGAATGATGGTTTATCCAATCACAAAATGATGATTTATTCAATAGATACTGACATTTTACTAAGCGTATTATGCAAGGGTTTGACAATGAAACACGGATACCGGATAACGAGTGATAAAGACGTTTTCCATCTTCAAAATCATTTTCTCCGTAAGAATTGACATCGTGGGTTGTCCCACATTTTGAGGTAAACCCATGCTAACTGCCAAATCATATCCGATTGTATGCCACTATACATATATTATATATACAATGTGGGGCCCCCAAGATAGCTAAGTTGGTGAACATAACTCCAATAACTATGGTTTATGGTACTTATAACTATAGTTAATGGGGTTTATAAAATTTTATAAACCAACAAACATCACTGGGAATGGGAGAATCCACTATAACTGGCCATTTTCAATAGCTATGTAACAAATTACCGGAGGGTAAATTCCTTACTTGATCCTCCATTGTATTTGATTTTCATGTGTTATTTTCCATTGAAGAAATTCCCAAGTTGACCAAACGGTTAGTTCTTTAGCACTGTATCCCTTGGTTGCCTTGGTTGGTCCCACGAAAAACTGGTCGGTCAACACGCCGGTAATCTTGTGGGTTAAATTCCCACTTGTGGATTCCCTTCTTACCCCACAATATCCCCGATGATATTACATGATATCCCATGACATACCCTGAAATTCCGAGTAGTCCCTCATTACTTCCCATCACTTCCCATGAATTTCCATTCATTCCCATTTTTTCCACCAAAACTTCCTCAATTCCCATTTATTTCCCAGAAGTTCTACAGTAAGTGAGAGCTAATAATCCAAGACAAATAATGATCGAATTCCAATTGTATTAGAACTACAGTAATGTTCCATTTGTACCAATAATCCAATGTTGGGTATACAATGGATATATCCCAGTTACTAGTTGACTACTTATAATAGAATGGGCCATGGGATTAGTTCGCTGATGGCCCATCTCTAATATCTTAATATACGTATTCATAACTAATCCATGGCCCATCATCCCAATATAGCCTCTCATTATCAGTTCATGCAGTATTTGTTTCTTATTGTTTGCGAATATAACTTCTGATAATATCATTAAAGTGGGCAAATAGTAATGATTCACTGATATTATTATTAATAGCCTGATTATCACACTTATGATATTAAATATAGTCAGTAAACAAATACCATTATCGTAGCCTCTCATTATCAAAAGTATGTACTAATAATCCAATAATAATAGGGGATTACTATTAATATATCACTAGTATCCCCCACTTGTAACAGTTAGAATTCCCATATTCATATTATCATATGCATTATTTTGGATTATAATGCCTTCTGGTTTATATATATATACACATGACTAACATGATCATTATCAGTTTGTCAACTATTAAAATTATAGTTACTATTAATAATTATTGTTGTTATAGTTATTGTTACCATAATTATTGTTATCATATATAGAATGATATCTAAGTGAAAAATGGATCATTGATACTGTGGATGGTTGCGAAATCCTGCGCCACCAAAAGGATTGTTGAACCCCATCCAAAATAATGGGATGTTTACCACCTATCAACTGGTGATTCGGATTTCTTCCATCCACCGTATGTTTATATATATAGATATGTATGTTATATCCACATTACAATTATTGTTACTATAATTATTGTTGTTATTTATTGATATCCAAGTGAAAAATGGATCATTGATACTGTGGATGGTTGCGAAATCCTGCACCACCACCACTTTGGATGGTTGAAAACCTACAAATAATGGGATCACCCTTTTTTTTGATCCAACTTTTGCCCAGGTGGCTCCACAAGACTTTCCCCCAGCACTGTCCGCGCCCGGACCTCCCAGCGCTTTCGTCGGCGTCGGCGTCGGCGCGTGCGGAGTTTCAGGCGACTGCGCAGGCAGGAGATTTTTCTGGAGTTCTCCTAAGAAATGGTGATCAAAATATGGGATTTTACTGAGTTTACCAACAAACATGGGGAATCAACCAACATCAATGGGGATTTAATATGATTTAAGCAACAAAAGAATGGATTTGCAAGGGAGGTTTCCGAGAATGGTGTGTGTTGATCTGAGACTCAACAAACATGGGGATCGAATCAAGAAAAATATGGTATATATAATGGGATATAATGTTATATGATACCATCTGGTAAATTAACATAGACCCTGGCAGATAGGGGTTGGAAGATTAGTCTCCATTAAAACTAGGCTATTTTCAGGGTCTATGTTAATTTACCAGAGGATATCATGTATTTTCTGAAATGGCTGCGAAATAATCTGGGATACCCGGATATGGCTTTTCAAACGAGGCAATGGAACGCCCATCACTGATGACTTTCCAATGAAATTCTTCATCATGGGGATCATTTGGGGATGGTCCATAATCTCATGAGGATTTAAGCCACAAGATAGTGCTACAATGGGATACAAGGAGGACATTTTTTGGGGGATATGAAAGTTTGATCAAAACACGGGAGGATTAATCGATTTTTGTGAGGTTTCCAGGTTTCCAGCCACATCATCTGGGTGTGTCCGGATAATTTTCTTGGATATACACTATTTCAGACACACCCAATTTTTTAAATCCAGTTGATGCATTTTTTGAGTGACGATTGCGAGCTTTATTGAGTTCACCAAAAAAATGTTTCCTGAAGATGGGGACAGCCCACAGTGGCAAATCTTATTTGGGCGACGTGACGGTTGCGACAAGCTCAAATGTAACTATGCACCCTCCGGGAATCAAACATGGCAATCGGATATCCACCGTTTGTAGATGATTTTACCAAGAACTCCTTCATTTAGTTCAAGGACTTTCCATGCAACCATGTTTGATTGCCGGAGGGTACATCACATTAAATCACCATTAAATCCCATTATACCTATTGATGTAATGGTGATGTGATAAAAATATTAAAAAATCCCCATTAATAATGGATGTTATGTAATTGATCACCATTAAACCCCTATTAAAATTCACTTGATGATCACACATCTTCATCTCATACCAAGTTGAGGAGAGAACACACTCTCGGGTGGCTTGGATGATGACAGAGATGGCAGCGGCTTAGGGCATAGGTACGTAGTTTACCACATCATCAGTAGAAACCTAGCGTAGTAACTTAGGCTGCTTCTATCTTGTCTATATAGTAACTACTGTATCAGTTACTAACATTTAATAACATATCAATTAATTAGTTGTGACTTAGGCTGATGATCTCTTATAATTACCCTCTGCTAATCGAACAAAGCTTTGGAACATGGCCCATTTGTACATGATTTACCACAGGGATCCACAGGGTATATTCTCATAATTGTCCATTGATGTTTCCATCTACTAAATCCTATGTTTAATAAATTAAATATAAATTCATTTCTCCCATTCTTATCCCATTATTAACATCCCCTAGCAAACCAATATCAGATCCAGCCTTGGTCGCCGTCGCGTCAGGTCGGATCCTTATTCGAATGGTGACGACAATTCACGTGCCAAGCATTCAACTCGGCTTGGCAGTTCCATATCTTCAAAGAGATTGATGTGGTTGGTGGTTTCAAATACAACTAACTAGTGGTAAAGTAAAAGGTGGACAAGTATGGAAAAGTAAACTCCAACTAAAGTTTTGGATTCACCTTCTGCCAAAACGATGGAAAAATCACATCCAACTATATGGAATAATGATCAATTACTTTTCGAACCGTTTTGGTGTCTGGATATTATTCTTCGTACTTGGGATGGTTTGAACCCAATTTGAAACCACCAATCAATAGGCTGTTATCCGAACATCTCAAGCTTTGGATCCACTTTGCCACCAAGATAACCCCAAAAAGAACATATATATATATATATGATTATATATATATATATATGTATATTATATATATATATTTATTATATATATATATATGTATATGTTACATATATAGAGATAGAGATAATGATGTCAGTAGTAATGGTTGACATGGATTTCTAATTATAATGTCAAATTTTTGGCTCTGTGCTCTCTCGTTGTGGATGGCCGTTGAGTCATACTGCACTGCTTGTGAAAATTCAGATCGGGGTCTACACATCGAACAGCAGCGAATTCACGAGAATTTTTTTCGTTCCTGCAAATTAACATAGCCATAGGATCCATGGTGCTGCTATATATGGTAACATAGATCCCATCAATATACCCCATTCATGTTAGCATATATACCAGCACCATCTCGACATACATGGATCCTATGGGATATGGAAAATCCATTTGTTCTAGATCATATTTTCCTTGGGAATTGGTCTTCCACATCTACATGAAAATATCTTAATCAATCCAACGGGTTTTTTTGGTGATCTTCGGTCACAACTTCCATGGTGGTTTTGATCCACAGCCTGAGACGATTCCATGTTGATCCACAAACGTTGCGAAGAGACAAAAAGGTTCCACCGGGTCGCTGCCTATTTCGAGGGGCGGCATCCAGTTGGTTCCAGCTGTCCTATTTCGATGACCAGTTGATAGATGGTCAATGATACTAATGTTTTTTTTTCGCCTGGTTCGCTCAGTGGTTTGCAGATGGCGATTGTTTGAAGTCCGAAATACTTGACCCATCCCTGAAAGCCACCGAAGTTGAGCTGTAACTTTGATCTATTTTGCAGGAAATGGAACCAAATTTGGGGATTTTAAGTTTCAACATTGAAAACCCAGGCCTTGCTATGTAATATCTATATATATAGACTATGATTATCACTATTGTATAGACTTGTATTATCTTGTATTATTACCATTGTTATTATCATTATCAGATCATTTGTTATTTAGCACTAAAACATACGCTAAAACCTGAATCCCCTATCTGAATCGTTGCTGTGCCCAGAGATCCCCTGTTTTGGATAACCACCTTCATGATGGGATTGAACCATTTCATCGGTTTTGCTATGTTTTAATGATGATTTTTCATGCGATAAGTGCTAAATTTCCAGGGATTTAGCAAATAAAACTGGGATGGAATATCATCATAGGTAGAGTTTCCCAATCAAAACCTATGAATTTCCGATTTCAAAACTATCAACACCTTCCAAAACCTCCCAATTTCCCCTCCAACGGAGCCCCCGAGCCAACGAGCCGAAGCTCTGCGCTTCAGTTTGGGTTTGGCACTTCCAGCCCCACGGAGACCAGGGAAGAAGGTGCGACAGAGCCTCCAGTCACGGCATGGTTGGGAAATCCCCGAAATAGATTGACACACACAAGCATATATATATATATAGATTATATTATGTATAATACGCATATACATACACAAACCATATGTATATATATATATGTATATATATATTTACATATATATATATGTAAATATATATATATATGTATATATATATGTATATATACACATAAATGGGACAGACATGGAATTAAAAGGAATTAAAATGGAGGCGAAGTATGATGTACCCTCTGGTAACTTAGCATAGCTATGACACATTCCCGTTCTTGGACGATTATACCTGTGAAACAAGTTGATTTTCCATAGCTATAATCTAGCAAACTGTTCATTTGCCAGCAGGGAACCAACACTGTGTAGACCCTTCAGCATGGCTCGTTGCGTCGGCCAGACCACCTTCACGAAAGCATTGTCCGGGCTGTTGGTGGCCAAAAACATGAAGGTGCACGACCCCAGCATACAAGGTGGTGTCTCTTAGTTAGCTAAGTTGGTTTATAACTATAACAGCTCTGGTTTATGGTAGATACATATATATATAGTTCATGGGCTTATAAACCAACAAACATCACTGGGGGCCTGACCTTGCAGGAACCGAATAGGTGGGTAGAATGGGCTGGATGCTCTTGCAGGAAGTTCAGCAACCATAAATGGTCAATATGAGAATCATTGAGAATCCCTTCCCGCGATCATATGCGCCATGGTCAAAACTTGGAGTTTGGAGTTTTTTTTGGCCTATTTTGGAGGATGGTCATCAATCCCTGAATGCGGATTTATATAGATGACCATCAGGGATTATAAATATTTATATCAGGGATTATGGGTATATATTATCCATGGAGGATGGTCTTCAATCCTGAATCATTTATATAGCCATTATAAAGATTCCCAATATTTTCCATGGATGACCATACCCAATCCCATTAATCATCATTAATCCCATGAATCCCATGGCACATGAAATAGCCAAAATTGGACTCAACAAAAATCATGGATCCAGTACAAAAAACCCAGGTTTAAAGGAGCTATATGTGATATATATATATGTGATATTTGTAACCTTTTGGGTTTCCGAATGTGTCATGAATTGTGTGGTGTTTTTTCTACGTATCAACCATCCATGAATAAACCATGACCATGTGAGTCTGAGCCCCCCCGTAGACATCATAGTTAATCTCTGACTCTAGATTAGATCTACAGAATGTGTAACCACTATATGTATGGATATATATACATACATATATATATCGTTGTTTTCTAGTATATATATGTATATATATGTATATATATACATGTACAATGGCTAAGGAAAGTAAGTATAGATATATTATATCTGGTATATCTAACAATATCTAAATCTATGTTTGCTATATCTGGTATGAAAATAATGAAAATAGTAAGTTTCCCTACTTATGTCTCTATATCTATCAATCTCTGCTTTTTTTCTAGTCGATTTTTCGTCTCTGAGGCCACAGGTGCCTTGGCACAGGCCAGCGACAGCTCGCGCGCGGTATCGTGTATCCCCCAATGGAAGTGCCTGGGAAATCCCCAATATGTGGACAAAATCGAGGGAAAAACAGCATAAATGGCTTGGAATTCCCAACTTTACCATGGGAAACGGTGGAAAAACATCTCGGAAACTATGGGAAACCATGAGAACATACCGTATAAATGCAGGTTTATAGCTTGCTGGGATCAGAAAAACAGTGGATTTTCCAGCAAGGTTTCGGCCGAGAGCTACGGAACATATTTGGAAACTATGGGAATTCATCATGTAGCAAAGGAGGTTTTTTCATGGGAATATCATCGAGGTAAATCGCTGTGTGAATTTTCCACTATGGAACTGATTGAAGATATCCAACTTTTGTGAGTATCTCTGGACGCTTGGCAAACATGGGGTGAATCAACTGGGACTTTGAAGCTTTTTATTGGGATAGATAGGAGATCTGGGATGAGGATATTTCATGGTGGCCCAGTTCTGGGATGCGAAGTTGGAAGAAAGTTCACTTAGCTGTTGACTGAATGGGACTGGGGATGAAACAACTGGTTCGTCAGGTGAAACGAGACCAGCAAGCATAAGTAGGCGACACTGTCCCACATGTAAAATGGATGAAAATGGGTAGACCATCGGAATAACCATTGGTATCCACTGGTAAACTAACAAAGTTATGGACAATGCCGCATGGGCCGCGCACCCGAAATGGTCTCGCCCGGTGATGAAAACAAGCTTATGAATGAAAGAATTCATTCATGGTTCAACGCTACAGGATGGGGCACCATAGTTACCTAAGTTGTTTTATAACTATAATAACAATAGTGTATGATACTTATAACTATATTTAGATGGGGTTATAAACCAACAAACAAAACTGGGGGGGGCCCATCCTGTAGAAACCGTCCAAACTTCTGGGTTTTGTTGGTACCTAACTAGTTGTGCAACTGAGTCGCGGGCATTGACCAGATGGTTGAAGCCTGGTTTTCCTATGGTTTCCTGTATATTTTAGCAACAAAACCTATCCGTGGAACACCCTACTGATCCAGTTTTTGATGGTTCAAGCAGTCAAATACATGTTATTCCCTAGCAAAACCCACCCTGCCAACCAAATCTTTCAAAATTTACAGAACCAATCCAATGAAACATGAGTATGTTTAAGGTTTCTCTATGTAAATGTCATATCAAACTATAGCAGCTACATATTCATATAGTCAGTCGGTTTCGCAATGATCAATTCTCTATCGTATCGTGCCGATCGTATCCCATTCCCTGATCGTATTTAACACACCCATTGTATGGTCCCAAATACGTGGTTTCATCCCCTACTAAACCATGACGTCGTGGGGGTGTGTTGTGTGTGTTGTTTTGAACCGGAGATGGGATGATGAGCTAATAAACCATTATGAACCACGATAAAAAACATGCCCTTACTTAACCTTTATGTAATGCACAATTAATCATGAGTAACCATTAACCATAACTATAAGACATAACCATATCCATAGCCATTGACCATTTCAAAACTGAGGTATAGAGATCCTAAACCATGCTTTTCCCCATTGTTAACCACTATTAACCATAGTTTATAAACATCACCACTATTAATCACTATTGACCATAGTTTATTATTACATCACCACTTTTTTCACCACTATTATCTTAAACCATCATGTATGTAGTTATGGTTATACATTAATCACTATTATCTTAAACCATCATGTTAGTATTACCATCATGTTTTTACACCACTAACCATCATGTTAATACGGTAATGGTTATAATTATACAATGTGGGGCCCCGAAGATAGCTAAGTTGGTTTATAACTCCAATAACTATGGTTTATGGTACTTATAACTATAGTTAATGGGGTTTATAAACCAACAAACATCACTGGGGGCCCCCACATTTTTATCGTTTTTCTTAGTCAGATCAGCCAAGAAATCACCACCTTTTTTCATCTCCAGGCCACAGCCGGGGACCTCCTTCCCGAACGCGGTTTTCTGGGCCGTGTCTCGACGACGAGAGAAAACTCTCCAGGAAACATACCCGGCCTGGTAAAATAGTGGATTATAGTGGATTTACCCATTAAAAATGGTGATTTTCCATAGTTATGTTAGTTTGTCAGAGGATAATTTATTTGTATAAATACAACAGATACCCTCTGGTAAACGTTTACATAACGAACTGGACAATCACCATGCTATTAATGGGAAAACTCACTATTTTGACTGGGCCATTTTCAATAGGTATGTAACAAATTACCAGAGGGTATGGGAGTTTCTTAAAATGGGGTATCCCCAAGTCAACTGCAGGTTGTTTCAATACTAAATATGGTCAAATTTGGATCTGGTGTAGCCCCATTTTAGGACACCCCCAAAATGGAAAACCTCCTGGAATGGAGGTACCCCAATAAATCGCTGGATGTTTTTTTTTTTGCTGGAAAATCCTACTGAAATGGATGAGATTTGGGGGTACCCCTATTTTAGGACACCCCCATATGATGTGAATGATGGGTTATAATTTTCTAATAGTTATGATGGTTAATGGTGTAAAAATATGATTAGCAATAATATGATGGTTTATAATATGATGGTTTATGATAATATGTAACAACATATAATATAATGATGGAACATCTTAGTTTTTAGCAATGTCATGAAATCTATAAACTGCGCTTATATGTTGGTTCATCCATGTTTGTCCCATAAGAATGAGGTAAATTTGAGGGGATGGTGGATCCTATTGCTGTTTACTAACTTGTTTGGGGGATATCATGGGGATAACGGAGAACTGGCTATTAAATATTACATATATAAGGAGATATACCTGAGAAAACCGCCCCTGGATGGATAGTGATGGAAAAAACTTGTGGCCCCTCCAACAAAATCAAGATATGTTGGTGAAGATAAGTTGGGTGTCAGTGTATATATATATAGTTAATACATACCAACTAATGTATCAATGTATAACGATAGATAATTAACTACGATTTACGCAAAATATAAATGTAGTTAATAGGATGTTATATAATGGATAGTCAATGGATAGTTAATGGGGTGTCGGTGTATAAACCAATTGATTGCTGAAGGGCCGACCTTATGTACAAATGGGAAACTCCATTTCTAAACTGGTGGATCTCGTGGTAAATTCTGGTAAAGTACATTTTTCTCAGGAAAGTCTTTGGGGGGATGAACTAGCTCCTGGTGATGAATCACGTCTTATTTTTTCAAATTCAAAGAAACAAACGTAACCTTTGGGGGATACTTTTGGACAATTTTAAGCCCCTGAAAACCACAGATGTTGGCTATTGCCATGATTATCATTGGGGTTGGCAAGAAAGCGAACCAGGTTATCAAGTAGTAACTAGTATGAAACTTGGCCACCCAACTTCGACCCATAGACACTTCGTTCGATCCTGATGCCATGGCAGATTTCAAGCGATGGGACTAGCAATGGATGTCCCAGCAAGAACATCCAAACTCTTCAAGAGGGGAGAATCGTTACACCAGCAATCATCGATACCAGCCATGTTTTTTGATGGTTGCTGGGATATATAAATGATATAATTTAATAGCTATTAACATAGCCATCATTTCTGGTTTCTGGTTAATAAATGGCTATTTAATAACCATCATTACCCTTTGGTAAACGTTTACATAGCTATGGACAGATCCACCATTTATAGCTGGGTAAATCAACTATAAATGGTCATTTTCAATAGCTATTTTGACATAACCAGAGGGTAAGACATGAAAGTTGAAGGTGTAAACAGCCATCATCAACCATCAGTTGACTCCGAGGTTGTGGTGACTGGTGTTTGATCGGCTTGGTGAACTGTCAGGGCAGTCCAAAGTCACTGGGCTTCCGAAAGACTGGGTGGCGACTTCTCGGTTGAACCAGGGCGACTTCTCGTCCACAAGTGGGGATGGGTCAAATCTTATGGGACCATAATTGGGGGATGAACAGATTATCCATTTATCAGCTATTTTGATGTTAACCCATGTACTGGGGGGTGTCAAACAGTGAATTTGGGTCCAAAGTTAATGGGTTTAGCAAAGCGGAGGTGATTTTTTTGATGGGACAGCTTGGAGTCCCCATGTTAAGTCGCTGGTTTATGTTCACCTATCCATAGATGTACCCACCAGAAATCCAACTCTAAGCTTGCTTACTTGCAGTAGATCCCAGAATTAGTTGAAACAACGAAATATAGGACCCCGAAAACATGCTGGTCAAAACCATGGGTTCAACCGTATACAAACAATTCAGCTACGATGAACAGTTATCAACAGCTATAAATCACCCAAAAATGATGAAAATCCCCCATCTTTGATTAAACTTGATGAAATCACCATTTTCCACCAATAGACGAGCCAGAGCTTGTCGGGCTCAGGGGGCTCCCCAAGGGGCTCCAACGGCTGGCGCCTGAGGGTGGCTGGCCCGCTGGCTGTGATGATCGCGCAGGAAATGCATCTGGGACCGCAGAGGGAGAAGTCGACGCGGCGTCGTAACGCCATCGGTCAACAAAGGTGGCGTAGACGGGCCGAAACATGTTTTTTTTCTCCCATAGAAGGGGTCATCCACCCATTAGTGGGGTTTAATGCACCCAAGAAAAGTACACAGTAAGATGATCTTCCAATTAACGGAGGTTTCCAAAGTCGCGGGGGTACCCCAAATCGTCCAAGTCATTAGACAAGGACTTAGTATTGAAATACTCATGGTGACTTGGGGATCCCCCATTTCAAGAAACCTTCATGCACATGTAGACATATGCACTAGATATTATGTGATATATGATATGTTATAGGTATATGATCTATATACGCGTGCGTGTACACAATATATGTATATATCTATATAGTTATCCTGGAGTAAATCAAAAAATCCTCACCAAAATATGTATATCTGTGAAAATCTCATATTCTATCTACTTCAGGATCTATATGGTGTATACATGCCTAGAACTTCAAATGAACACAAATTTCCGCGCTGTTTTGCGTGGTTGACCCATCACCCATAGGATCCATGGTGCTGGTTTGCTAACATGACTGGGGTATATTGATGGGATCTATGGCAGCACCGTGAATGGATCCCTTGGGGTCATATCTCATGGAATCACAGAAAGCCTCGTTCTGAACTTGGAGGATCATACCACTGAGTAACTGGTTGGTAGTCCTGGTTAGTAGGTTCTCGAGTCGTTAGTAGCTTCTAGAAATGGGTGAACTACATCAATAACTATAGTAATTATACTATAGTTATATATAGTTATTAAATTTATTAATCACTTATCACTGATATCACTGATATCACCAACTAACTCTAGTTATGAATCACTAACTTCCGAAATGATCCGAAATGAACGGGGTTGGAGATCAAAATCCCGAGGCCCAAGGCCTTGTTTCAGAGTCCCAGTTTCGTGGAGAATGATCCAGTGACCTGGCGGTTACCGGGTATTTGAACCAGCAAAAATGAGGGGATTTTTAACATAAAATAAATATATATATAATTATATATATAATATTCATGTTAAATAGGGTACATTAACATAAATATATTATGGTATGATAATAGTGCAATAAAAATTAGGGGATTATAATTGCTAACCAGATTCTTAGAGGGCACTTCTCGAGGTGGATTATAACCCCAATCGTGAAGGCGTGAAGTTAAAATATGTTAAAATCCCAATCGATCTACTTACTGGTGCTAAACGCAGGGAATTTTCGGGAATGATCCATAATCACTAGTAATAATCATCCCAGCAACCCCCAGCAACCCATCCAGCAACCCTACGTTTAGCCCCAGTATGTCTAGAATCGCAGGCTTGCTCCCCACCAGATACGCGGAGAATTCTGCAAATCAAGTGGCAAGACCATACGTTTCCCCATGGGGGATTTCCAAGCTAGCCACGTTGCATGCCGGCTGCAATGTGGGGCCCCCTATAGTCATAAGTTGGTCATAAGTTGGTCAATCCCATCAACTGTCATAAGTTTCATCAACATTCATAAACCATACCCGGCCTGGTAAACATACAAAAAGCTATTGAACATGGCCATAGATATAGTTGATTTATCCATTATATAAAAATGATGATTTTCCATAGTTATGTGGCTGTTTACCAGAGGGTACTTATTGGAGTTATGTTCACCAACTTAGCTATCATACATCTATAACATTGGCTAAATAAGCCAGGGTAATTGTGGTCAACGGACCCAGCTTATTGCGAATCTTTGCCCGGCCCCAAGGGGTGATACTTTGGCATCACCTTTCTAAAGTCGGTAGAGCTACACATCAGCCTGTAGAACACTGTAGAAGACATTGACAGCGAGTTGCAAGTTACAAGAGTTTCTTCAAACATTGATAGCACTCTATGAGTAATATGCATACATACTGTAGTCTACTGTAATATACTGTGTGTATATATATATATACACAGAAATACATATCTATATAATGATGTGTGCATATACATACAAGTACAAACACACTCTTGTCCAACATGTTTTTCTTTCTGAAATTGTGGTTATTCCAAATGCAATGGGGCATTATCATGATCATCATGATCATCATGATCATCATGACCATCATGACCATCATGACCATCATGACCATCATGACCATCATGACCATCATGACCATCATGACCATCATGACCATCATGACCATCATGACCATCATGACCATCATGACCATCATGGCCATCATGACCACCACCACCACCACCACCACCATCATCATCATCATCATCATCATCGTCATATATATATATATATATCATACGGATAATGATGGTAATCTATCATGATAATAGATAATGACAATCATGATTAACTAGTAATGATAATAAACATCATCATAATCGTACTTTTCCCCTAACATCGCCAGAGTTCTGCTTCACAAATGCCCCAAATAGAGGGAGGGACCCATGGTATATCGATGGGGTTGAAGTCCCATGCTTATCCTTGACATTGCCATAAATATCATTCGAATATCTATAAAAATAAAGAAATTCATCATTCATATGATAAAACTTCATTAACTGGATATTAATCCATCCAGTCCATTAGGTACATCCTTAGCTTTTTTACATTTCTGGATGACTGTCATCCTGGATACCAAGGCAGCCGGCCTCACGGAAGCATTTGGCAAGGCCTGGTTCTTTGCCTCCAATTGAGGTTCCTGAAATGGCCATTGATTTTCTATACGTATATATGTATATATATATACATGTATATATGATCATCCACCCCAAAAAAGAAAAGTACATCAACGTTTGATGAGTGAAGGTTTACTTTTCAATCTTTTTGGGGTTTACTATGTATATATATAAATGATATTATATATGTATATATGTATATATGTATATATGTATATATGTATATATGTATATATGTATATATGTATATATGTATATATATGGGTATATGTATATATGTATATATGTATATATGTATATATATGTATATATGTATATATATGTATATATGTATATATATGTATATATGTATATATATATGTATATATGTATATATATGGGTATATGTATATATGTATATATGTATATATGTATATATGTATATATATGTATATATGTATATATGTATATATGTATATATGTATATATGTATATATGTATATATGTATATATGTATATATGCAAATGTGTATATATGTATATATGTATATATGTACATATGTATATATGTACATATGTATATATGTATATATGTATATATGCATATATGTACATATGTATATATGTATATATGTATATATGTATATATGTATATATGTATATATGTATATATGTATATATGCAAATGTGTATATATGTATATATGTATATATGTATATATGTATATATGTATATATGTATATGTATATATATATATATAAATAAATATATTATATATTATATGTGATTTCTTTTCAATATGGGAAGTTTTCGAAACAAATCAGCAATTCGTCCTCGTTCGCTGAAGCGAGGTGCATGTCCTGAGTGCCCAGGAGTTAGACGTGACTTTGACAGGCGGACGCAGGGAGAGTATGGAAACCATTGTTATCCTGGTGAAATCGTGGTGATGAATGGTGATCTATATGGTGATTATTAATATTAGTTATATGGTGATTGAATGGGAAACCCTTTAATATGGAAACCATTGATCCATTTTTATATGGTTTAATGGTGATTGAGCTATCAAATGGTGATGAATGGTGATTTAATGGCGAAAAATGGGACTGAAAAAGAGATTTTGTCATGGGATTTAGTGGAATTGAACCTCCGAGAATGGGCGATTTAATGGTGATTTAATGGGATTTAATGGTGATATATCCATGTTTCATGATGTTTTATGGGATTTTAA
Organism: Cladocopium goreaui; assembly: GCA_947184155.2. Classification (NCBI taxonomy): domain Eukaryota; class Dinophyceae; order Suessiales; family Symbiodiniaceae; genus Cladocopium; species Cladocopium goreaui. Next base: position 27,346 of record CAMXCT020001658.1, on the reverse strand, counting down.
CGGATTTAATGGGATTTAATGGGATTTGGTGGTGATGGTATAATGCTTGGCAACACATGATTTGGATTAATATGATTAATCACCATTATTTTTTATCACCTGGCACTTTTTTTTAAAATGTTTTTCAGTGTCAATCCAACCCCCAAAAATATTGAACACCATTATAAACCACCATTTTAGTGGAACACCCACCACATGGACCTCAATTTTGAGTAGATTCAATCCATCCCACCAGTTCCCAGCGAAAAAATCCTCCATTTCTTAGGGGATGTTCCAGCATCGAGCTGATGACACCCTTGGGAATCCCTTTAAAAAACCTTTGAATGATTATGTTGTATTGAGATTGGGATATAATTATATCATATTGTTGGTGAGTTATATCTCATTATATTATATTATTATATCCCATTATATTCCATAAACTATTGATTGGTTTCCCTATGTTAAATATAGAGCCCATGATGAAACCAGGATTAAACCACCATTTTCCATAACTATGTTCCTTTACCAAAGGGTTTTTCTATGTTTTTCTCACCCATTTTTACAGCCACAGACGCCGCCACCAATCACCATGAATCTGGCACTTGAATCGCAGGTGCATCCACGACTGTCCCGCTGATGAACGGGAAGTGCGACCCTTGGAGGGATGTGCGGCTGGTGTTTTTCTTTTTTTTCCCGCGGAATGCCCCAAGTTCTGAAAGGTGCCTTTCTTGGAAGAATCATGGGAAACTATCCATTCATGTATTCATGTGGGATTAGAATGGAAAAAAGGTGTGTATGTATATATATATACATATCTATATATATACTTATATATATATTATATGCATATATATATATATATGTGATGGGTATATAATGGTATAATATAATGGGGTAAAATTAATGGATGATGATACCCTGGGGTTTCATCTAACATCGGATATAACATGATATAGCCAACGACCACAATATGACAATATGTCATAGGGATATGCCAAAAACAGTCAACTCAGTAAACCATCCAAATAAACCAGTTCTTGTTCCAATTGTTGCACCAGCAATCCCCAAATTGATGGGTAGATCCCCCAATTGTCATCTCCGTCATTGTCTCAGATACTAGATGTCATTAGAGATGATTTGTAGATATTTGTAGTAAACTTCATCATTTTTAATGATTGAACATGGTGCACTGGTGCAACTCCTCATTTTCTTGATAAAACCACCATCTGACTAATCACAATAAACCCTAGTCTTATGAGTTGTAAAGAAACTTAGCTGACGTAGGACATAGGATTTCAGTAAACTGATTTCTAGTACTGTGAATTATATTGGATGATTTCAAGTAAAAGCATCATTTTTATTGGTGACACCACCATGGTATATACCAATGTAGGGGGTTTTCTAAAAGGGGGATCCCCAGTCGTCACCTGCAGGTTGTTTCAATATTAAGTCTTGGTCTAATGACTTTGATGATTTGCGGGTACCCCCATTTTAGGAAACCACCATTTTACACCAATTCATACCATTGGTTCATTCAGGTCATTCAGGTAAGGAACAATCGGGATATTGTATAATTATAATGAAGAATAGGGATATTTCCGTATTATTTTACCTTAATGGATATACTTGGTAAAAGAATATCAGGATCATCACTATCATCACTATCCCTAGTGTTCATGACGAATCATTCTGATTTCTTCATGATTTCCACAAATGCCATTATTATATTGGTATATATCCAATTTATACCCCATAGTTTAGATTCTATGATGATTGATTATATCTAACATAGAATGTCACGATTTAACCAACGTATAACCATATCTAGTAGACCATGGTGGTGTATACAATATATGTTAACATGTAAATGTATACAACATGTATAATCATATCTAGTAATCCTTTGGTGGTGTACATCCATGGTGGTGTATACGTATCTATACATTTATCCTCTGGTAAACCAAGAATTTGCTATTGAAAATGGCCATACAAAGTTCGTTGATTTACATATTAACAATGGTGGATCTTTCCAGTTCGCAACATGTCACCAGAGGGTAAGCAGCAGTAACAACCATCAACCATCCCCCAGCCACCATTTTTATAGGTAGTATAGTATAAACCATTCCCAGTCATGGGTGGTTTGTGATATTGCTTTACCATGTTTTACCCACATTATACACATTTATGCATTTAACCATGTGGCGAAAAGCCATGGTATAATGTTATAAGCATATGTATATATATATATATGTATGTGTATATATATATATATACATAGATGTATATAATCCCACATGAATATAATATTGTTTATAACCATGGTAAACCCAACAAACCCATCCAATGACTTCTTCGGCGACGACCCGTTCTCAGGGAGATTTGGGTAGCCCATGTGGGCGATTGTCGCTGTGTCATGGGCGTGGCTTGGCCGTTGAAAAAAACGTGACGTTGGTTGAGATCTGTAGGAATACCCTGGTCATTTTATGGGACTTGATGGGATTTTATTTGGATTAGACCGGATTTGGTGGGATTTAAGGGAAAATTTATCGGACTTCATGGGATTTCATTGGATGTTATTGGGATTTTATGGGATATAGTGGCAACAATTAAAGATGGCTAGCTGGAAGATGCCCTATGGCCATGTAGGTTTTAATCGGAGGTTACAAACCAACTTACTAGGGGGCCTCACATTGTAGGAACTTAGCAACCCCAAGAATATGATGGGCATATTATGGGGACGATCAATTGTGATGGTGATGCAGTGAAAGTGAATACTATGTATATACATGTATATGTATAGATATGACAAAGAACAGTGGGGATTATATCGGATATACAAGTCATAGATAGAAACATTTGACACCTGGAGATGTGATGTAAATATCATCTATACCATCCTGGAAACACTCTTTCATTTTCATCCCAGCGCTAAGGGCCAAACGACAGCTTTCTTTCAGAGTTCATCAACCATAAATTCAACATCTTCAGATGGGCACTCCATCTAAAGCCTTTCTTCTGCAACCTGAACTATGGCGGGCCCCTACATGACCTTCTTACATGGCCAGTTTATTGTGGACCCAATTGGAGGTTTCCTAAAATGGGGGTACCCAAAAATGGATGGTTTCTACTGGAAAATCACCCCAAAAATGGATGATTGGGGTACCCCCTTGACTTTGGACACCAATGTGATGAACTACTGGTGTTTTCCATGGGTTTTTCCATGGTTTTCCATGGGTTTTCTATGGTTTTTCCATAGGAACCCCTGGGGGTTTTTCCATGGGTTTTCGCCAGATGCTTTTCCGCCTCAATAAACGCCTCAAAACGCACCCGGAGGTTCCAGATCAAAGTGGCAACACACGGAACTTCCACATCTCAGCGATTCCTCTGACGCAGGTGAGATGAGAGGGCCGGCAACAAAAATGCCAAAAATGTGGTTTATAACTCCAATAACTATGGTTTATGGTACTTATAACTATAGTTACTGGGGTTTATAAACCAACTTATAACTGGGGGGCCCCACATTGTAGGATTTTACGGAGTTTTTTTTTTTTTAAATGAGATTTAATAGGACTTGTATATGCATTTGACCATATACTAACCCCGAACATGATGGAAATTGGTAAAATGTCGTTCAATTACTGAATTCCCTGTTTCTTTTTTGTGGGTTTAGTATCAATGCTCAGAAGAATCCATGATAGTTTTCATCAATTTGTGGTACTTATTACAGTAGATCTAAGTTGTGGAATTTCCCTTAAGTGTCCTCAGGCAGGAAACTTCCGGAAAGGGGCACCCCACGTGGCTTTTCAGATGTTGAGAAAACCAAGTGGGTGATTTCCCTAACTTGATTCGGCAATATTAAAGTGGCTTCCTAAAATAGGGGTACCCAAAATCATCCACAATTACAGTTGGTTTATAACTCCAAATAACTATGGTTTATGGTACGCAAATAACTATAGTTAATGGGGTTTATAAACCAACTTATAACTGGGGGGCCCCACATTGTAGACCATTTTAGTATTGATAGCAATGATTTTAAGGGGTACCACCATTTTAGGAAACCTCCATATGACGAACCATGCACCGAGTTCTCATCGTTGCAGAATTGTATCAATATTTTACCAATCCGCTCGTGTGCCATGGTGAAAAAGAACCTTGGTTTTGAATGTCACCCTAAACTTGTGATAACTGGGTCAACCTTGGTTAGATACTTTAGTACTTTTTTTCTCTTGCTATCAATGCTACCATGGACTAACCAGCTAAAAATTTTCGATTTTTGGCAGGCATCGAAGATTCACCATGATAATGTTTGGTACCAGAATGATAAATCTAAGATTCGTGGCACACATTCAGCATGATAAAGGGTCACTTGTTTGCCATGAAACATCCTTTTTGTTTGGAATGTGTGCCACCAGTGCCACTGCAGGACCACACTTTGTCGCAGCCCAAAGAGTTTGAGAGGGTCAAGGTGAGCGGGACATGACAGGACCGGAGTTCCACCATATATATATATATATATATACATATATGTATGTATGTAATGTATGTTATGTAATGTAATGTAATGTAATGTAATGTAATGCATGTATGTATGTATTTATCTATATCTATATCCATATCCATATCTATATCTCTATTATATTTTGATACATTTTGTATTACAAGCTGCGGCCCCCGGTTATCAGTTGGTTTATAACTCCCTTGGAGAATTATGCCAGCAGCCGATAAAAACCTAGGAATCGGGGACAACATGGGACAACCGTGGGTCGCAGGCTGCCGGTGCAGATGTGCGGAAGCTAGTGCTACCGGCGAAGTTTTTATGTGCAGCATCTGGGAATATGTTTTTTCTTGGTGCAGACATGGATATATGGGATATGTATGGATATGTTACCATACAAATCTGGTTTTTGTGATGTTTTATTACGGTCTTGAATGGTTCAATGATTATAAACAATGGATGGCGGCTTTCGTCATGGGGGACCCTGAAAAGGAAATGGGGGACCCAGTCAAAAACCTCAAGAAGAACCATGTCTACTCTAAACACCAATCATTTTATGGGGATATGTCATGGGAACATAACAAACCAAATGGGGATCGTTATTTAACCGGCATGGGGATGTTATCCAGCTGTAGGGGATATGAAGGTTTTCTAAGTCGGGGGACAACTTGGTGATGATATTGGATATGCTCATGAATATATATATATATATGTCATAGTGACTTCTATACAGTAAACTTGCAAACCATCAACCATGGGCACACTTCACTATAAATGATAGGGATTTACCCGCTGGTACTTTAATATAGCTATGGAACATCTACCTTTTAGATCTTTTTAGTAGGTAAATCATCGAACTAAATGGGGACCATAATATCTCCATAGGGTTGGGTTTGATCCCCATCTTCGCTGTGAAATGCCTGGAGGCTAAGCATCATGAATATCTCCAGTCGTCCAAGGCTGCAAAGCTTAGCATGGTAGATATATGTAGATATCTAAGATGAGCCATGTATGGTTGCTGATTGAATCCCCAAGAATGAAAATTCTCTGGCAGGTTTTCCATCGGTTTTCCATAGGTTTCCATAGGTTTTCCATCCAGAAAAATGCCAGGTTTGGGACAAGACCTGCCGCATCTTCGCGGGAGACTCCGATTATCCCGGTGGGGGAGCCTGGGGCACCTGGGGCTGGTGAGAGAATTCCACCGGCTATGGAAAATCACCATGGATCCATAGGAAAACCATAGGAACACCATAGGAAAACCATAGGAACATGGAGGTTTACCCTCTGGTAAATAAACATACAAAACGCTATTGAAAATGGCCCATTTATAGTTGATTTACTTATTAAAAATGGTGATTTTCCATAGTTATGTGGCTGTTTACCAGAGGGTAGAATCCCCATTTGGATCGGGGATAGCATATCCAATATCATCACCAAGTTGTCCCCCGACTTAGAAAACCTTCATATCCCCTACAGCTGGATAACATCCCCATGCCGGTTAAATAACGATCCCCATTTGGTTTGTTATGTTCCCATGACATATCCCCATAAAATGATTGGTGTTTAGAGTAGACATGGTTCTTCTTGAAGTTTTTGACTAGACCGTCAGGGTCCCTCATTTCCTTGTTGGGTTTCCTTGGTGACCCAGGAAACCACCATCTTTATAATCATTGAATAATAGAACACCAGAGAAACTAGCATTGTATTGTAACATATCTCATGTGGAGATTTCCTAAAATAGGGGTACCCCCAAATCATCCAAGTCATGAATGGCCATTTCAGTATTGAAACCCATGGTTTTGGGAATCCACCGTTTTAAGAAATAGCCATATGGAAACCTATGGGAAAACACAAGGAGGTTGCAAAAAATAGATGATGGATGCGATTTTCCATATGGATCCATATGTATCTTGATCTACTAGAGTGCACGTGGAAATAAGAACCACAATTATAGCCATAGTGACAATACCATGATTTCAAGGATATTTTGGGAACTGGATCAGCATAATTTAAAGGACATTTTGGGTATGGGTCAATAACAAGACAAAGCTTGCTTGTGAAGAACATTCCAAAATAGAACATTATGTTTGTTTTTGGGATGTGAACATTCCGGGTACCAGAGTCTTGACCAATTCTCATGTTTGTAGTATGTCATCAAGCCATATGAGCATATCATATATGGAGTTATCCACAACTGGAGGTTATTGGGTATCATTACTAACATTACAATTACATGGTTCCTGATAGTTGCCCACGTTTTCAGTCTTCAACGTGGGAGACTTTGGCAATGCCAAGCTTTGGCCGAGAAATCATAGCAAGACTGGCTCCAAGACTCCGAAACTCATCATTATTCAATCCATACAGGATGGTGCTCCCCAGTTCTGTTTGTTGGTTTATAACCCCATCTAAATATAGTTATTGTGTATCATACACTATTGGTATTATATTTATAAACCAACTTTGCTAATGAACTGGGGCCCCATCCTGTATTGAATCGAAATTTCATCCTGTAGACACTGGAGTTACTGTAGTTTTTCGTCTTTTTTTTCGGCGTCCGGTCCAAGGTTTAGCGTTGACCAGGGGCATTGGCCACCGCTTGGGGCATACGGTGACCTGGCGCGCGTGGCAGTTTTTTTGTTTTTTATGGCGGTTAATTTATACCGGTTTATAATGGTTTATAATGGTGTATAGTGGTTCACAATGGTTTTTACGGGTCTATTCTATAAAATTTCTATATATATATATATACGGATATACTTAAAACCCCACTGACTCACAACTTACAACCCCACCTCATCTTCTCTCTGGATTAGTTTTCCACCGCACTTTTTGACTTATTTTTATTGGAAGAGCGACCCAGATACTTCACATAACCTTTCCAGTCTCGCCTGTATATGATCGGTGAAGTCTCAGTCACGTTTTCTGGGAAAGTGAGGTTGAACAAAAAAACATGGCATTCATTGGGTACCAATTTTTTGACATACCCGATATTCACCATGTGGAATTAGTAGGAATCCATATTAGGTTGTAGATATCCCGGAACAAAGCCTATTAGCAAAGCCTATTAGCAGCCCCCAAAGAGTGTGCTTTTAACCGTCAAATGACGCCGCGCCGCAACTGAGGTCGGTGTCACTCACAAACCCAGCATCAGCAAGTTGAACCGCGAGGCAGGTCATTTCCCAACAGATTATCCTCCCGTCATCAAAGGTGGCAGTGGAAAATCCCTGATAGATGATTTTCCCAGCTATAATTGTCATGTTTGATTACCAGGGGTAAGTAATGTTCTGTCACATTGACTATGCTCAAGACTCCAGAATGCACGTGATTTTGTCTGAAATCTGATGGTTTAAAACCATATTTTCCCGATTCGAATGGCCATGACTGGGGGGTAGAGGCATCATTTTCAGACAGACATATCATATTGAGTTGGTTCTGTAAATCCCGTTCATTATATACCCAGTACATACCCATGATATATATATATATATATATGCACCAGGCCCTGCCACCCCCCCCTCCCCCCCACCCCCATGGGATGGTCCCATATTACTGGGCCCCATCTGAGATTTCCCCCTCCCCCCCCTGTGGTGTGGTGGGGGGTGGCCTGTCCCCCTCCCCCCCCTGTGGTGTGGTGGGGGTGTGCACTGTTTCCCCCTCCCCCCCTGTGGTGTGGTGGGGTTGTGGTATGGTATGTGGGTATGTATGGTGTGTATGGTCGGTCTGGTAGGGCATGTTTGGAAAGTATGGTATGTTTGGTATGTATGGTAGGTATGGTATGTATGGCATGAGTGGTTGGTATTGTATGGATGGTAGGTATGGTATGTAAGTCTGTTGGGTATGGTATGTTTGATATGACAGTATGTCTGGTCTGTATGGTATGTATGGTTACTATGATGGGTATGGAATATTTCCTATGTAAGGTAGGTGTGGTATGTATGGCATGTATGTTTGCTATTGTATGTATGGTAGGTGTACGTAGGTGTGGTAATTACATTTCATATGTATGGTATGTATGGTATGTATGAAAGATATGATAGGTATGGTATGCTCGGCATCATTGACATGTATGGTAGGTACGGTATATGTTAAACACAGGTAGTGTTGTCAGAGTACACATGTAGTAAATAGGAAGTAGATACAGTAGATACATAGCACATGTATATATGACTATAGGTAGCACGTAGGTACTTTGAAGGAGTATGTGTGCTACGTAGGCCGCCTAAAAGGTAGCATGTATCTAGTAAATGCGAGGCTGGTAGTCAGAAATGCTGCAAAGACCTAGCAAATACGCAGCTGGACCTCAGAAATGCTGCCAATAGCTTGCAAATAGAAGGGAATTGGGGCTGCTACCTGGGGACCCAACCCATGGGGGGGGGGGGAGAGACGGAGGACGGGACCATATATATATACATAATATATTTATATACATAATATATATATATATATACATAATATATAATATATATATATACATAATATATATATGTATGCATATAGATATATCTATATACATTAAATTATACCCATGATGTACCCATTAAATACCAAGAATTGTGGGCTATACATCCCCATTTTCCACACACATATCTCCATGCAGCAGGAGATGCCAGCGAAGAGCTTTCTGTTGCTGGGGTGCGGCACCCGGAAAGCATGGGGATTTAGCGATTTCGCTGCCGGTAATGAAACATGGCTGGAAAATCCCCTCTGACCGGGCATGTTCATGGGAAAATCATCTATGAATGGGGAATTTTCTAACCAAAATATTGCACTTGACCAGAGAACATGTGGTAATCATAGCCCATATATGATTGGGGTATATCCTGGATATAACTGGGTCAGACATCACATGGTAAGTAGCCATTTAGTAACTGGATGCACATCCAGGTAGCTAAAAGATGCTTGGCCAGTATCATTATTTGGGCTAGTATATACAACGGGAATAATCAACAATATATATTATACCCATATATCTTTTATATTATATTAGTATATAGATATATATATATACAACGGCAACATCAATGTTTGGCCAGTAGCATTTGGCACCACTTAGGCTCCGACAGATTATGAAGCTCCAGGAATCAGACTCATTTCCCTGGTTCGACAAGTCAAATTTGCGACAATGTTGACGGCTGATGCATTGCTGAATGGAATATCTTGTATGATATTATATTTTTATCATATATATATACACATATATACTGTATATTTATCATGATTTATCTGTTTATAACTGTATACTGTATATATTATATATATACACATTATACATTTATACATTATATATATACATTATTTAGATATATTATCTAGATATACCCACTAGTTTATGCCATCACGTTTTTTCACGTTTGGATCATCCCGAGGAGTGCCGGAATCTGGGCGACCTTCTCCGAATCAGCTGCAGTGAACTGGGTCAGCAGGTGCGCTGTGCCTGGCGCTGGGCGAAAATCCTCGAAGTCATGGGGAGAAAATGGGGATATTCCATGGGATAATCTGAGATATAACTGAACTAAATGGGATATATAAATTATATTATATATATATATTATATTATATTATATTATATATATTATATATATATTATATATGTACATATGTATAATTTATATATAGATATCACTGAACTACATGGGAGATTCACCAAGTAAAGCACGAAAAATCAGCAATGAGCAATGGATTTACAATGATAGTCGATCTATTATGGTTTTAAGATGTGTCTAGCTGGGAAGATAATCGGACTACATTGATCTACATTGTTTTTTTTTTTTTTCCCGAGAGCGTCTGAGCGCAGGGTTCTTCCAATAGTGGGGGTCTGTCAAACATCTTCTCATCTTCACATCTCATCTTCACATCCTCTCATCTTCACATCTCATCTTCACATCCTCTCATCTTCACATCTCATCTTCACATCCTCTCATCTTCACATCTTTTCATCTTTACATCCTCTCATCTTCACATCCTCTCATCTTCACATCTTTTCATCTTTACATCCTCTCATCTTCACATCCTCTCATCTTCACATCTGCTCATCTTCACATCTTCTCATCTTCACATCTGCTCATCTTCACATCTGCTCATCTTCACATCTGCTCATCTTCACATCTTCTCATCTTCACATCTGCTCATCTTCACACCTGCTCATCTTCACATCTGCTCATCTTCACATCTGCTCATCTTCACATCTGCTCATCTTCACATCTTCTCTTCACATCTGCTCATCTTCACATCTGCTCATCTTCACATCTGCTCATCTTCACATCTGCTCATCTTCACACCTGCTCATCTTCACATCTGCTCATCTTCACATCTGCTGATCTTCACATCTGCTCATCTTCACATCTGCTCATCTTCACATCTGCTCATCTTCACATCTGCTCATCTTCACATCTGCTCATCTTCACACCTTCCCATCTTCACATCTTCTCATCTTCACATCTGCTCATCTTCACATCTGCTCATCTTCACACCTCCCCATCTTCACATCTTCTCATCTTCACATCTGCTCATCTTCACATCTGCTCATCTTCACATCTTCTTATCTTCACACCTGCTCACCTTCTCTCTCACGCCTTCTTTTTATCTTTCTCTCTTAAGGCCGAGGGTGGTGCCGGCGGCGAGTCACGAAACGTCAACCCCTTCGCACGAAATGAGGGTCGATCGGCAAAAACTGAGGTAAAATTGCGATTTGACTTGTGCCGGAGCAACCCTTTCGCACGAAATGAGGGTCGATCGGCAAAAACTGAGGTAAAATTGCGATTTTACTTGCCCTGGAGCAACCCTTTCGCACGAAATGAGGGTCGATCGGCAAAAACTGAGGTAAAATTGCGATTTTACTTGTCCCGGAGCAACCCTTTCGCACGAAATGAGGGTCGATCGGCAAAAGCTGAGGTAAAACTGCGATTTGACTTGTCCTGGAGCAACCTTTTCGCACGAAATGAGGGTCGATCGGCAAAAACTGAGGTAAAAGTGCGATTTTACTTGTCCCGGAGCAACCCTTTCGCACGAAATGAGGGTCGATCGGCAAAAACTGAGGTAAAAGTGCGATTTTACTTGTCCCGGAGCAACCCTTTCGCACGAAATGAGGGTCGATCGGCAAAAACTGAGGTAAAATTGCGATTTTACTTGTCCCGGAGCAACCCTTTCGCACGAAATGAGGGTCGATCGGCAAAAACTGAGGTAAAATTGCAATTTTACTTGTGCTACGGCAACCCTTTCGCACGAAATGAAGGTCGATCGGCAAAAACTGAGGTAAAATTGCGATTTGACTTGCTCCGGAGCAACCCTTTCGCAGCAAATGAGGGTCGATCGGCAAAGTGTAAAAGCGTCTGTGTGTAAAAGCGTCTGTGTGTAAAAGCGTCTGTGTGTAAAAGCGTGTCTGTGTGTAAAAGTGGCTGTGTGTAAAAGCGTCTGTGTGTCAAAGCGTCTGTGTGTCAAAGCGTCTGTGTGTAAAAGCGTCTGTGTGTACAAGTGATTGTGTGTAAAGGCTTCTGTGTGTAAAAGCGTATGCGTGTAAAAGCGTTTGTGTGTAAAAGTGTTTGTGTAAAAGTGTTTGTGTGTACAAGTGCCTGTGTGTAAAAGCGTCTATGTGTAAAAGCTTCTGTGTGTACAAGCGTTTGTGTGTAAAAGCAGCTCCTGTGTGTAAAAGGGTCTGTGTGTAAAAGTGTCTGTGTGTAAACGTGTCTGTGTGTAAAAGTGTCTGTGTAGAAGCGTCTGTGTGTAAAAGCTTCTGTATGTAAAAGCTTCTGTATGTAAAAGCTTCTGTCTGTAAAAACTTTTGTGTGTAAAAGCTTCTGTGGGTAAAAGCTTTGTGTGTAAAAGCGTCTGTGTAAAAGCGTCTGTGTGTAAAAGTGTTTGCGATGCAAACTATTGTCTTGCACTTCTCACTATTTTGTCTTGATACTCCTCTTCTCGACTGCCTATAACACAGCTTTCATATATCGTTTCTAATATTGCGTCTCCATACTAACAAGAGAAGACCCTGCTCCTCTACGCTCTCGGGCCATCCGTCGTCTAGTTTTTTCCAGCAAGCCATGTTTGATTACCATTTACATGCAGGTTCATATTTACATATATATATAGATACATACATATATGTTCAAAAAATGATGGGTGCGCTTGATTTATGTCTTTTTTCAGTTTTTTTAAATGTATGTCCTTGTTTGGAGTACTACAAGTCTACAAGTCCCTGAATCAGTCAGTTGTGTATTGACTATCTGTAGGTACCAAACAAGTAACATATCCCATAGGCATATTCCATTCCAGCGAAAAAGTACGTTTCATTTTTTGACAAACAATCTCATAGCTTGTACATTGCTCCCATCCACTAACAGTGGGTAGTGAATGTTGGTATGGAACTTAAAACGACTGGGAAGGAGGGGCCACTCTGAGGGGTTGGAGGCTATGTCTAAATTATGTGTGGATAATATGACTACAGTAGTTACTCTCTGGTTGTTTAACATAGCTATAGAAAATGACCCATTGAAATAGATGATCCATGATGATTTACTTAAAACCATGATTTTCATTGATGTTCCATAGCTACGGTAAATAACAAAGGTAACGGTAAATGGTTGTCATTTACAATATTATATCGCCGACCCACTAGTGGGTTGTCATTTCTGGGTCAATCACCATAAACCCTACTAAACTATTACAATGTGGGGCCCCCAAGATAGCTAAGTTGGTTTATAACTCCAATAACTATTATAGTTAATGGGGTTTATAAACCAACTTATAACTGGGGGGCCCCCCATTGTATGATAGCCATGATTTTCCTGAACTAAACCAACAAGTCGCGATTCCTTTCACTGGGACACCACCTTGCATGGTTTCAAAACCTCAATTTTCCGCTAAAACAGAAATTTTTCAGGGTGAAATCATGTAAAATCCCAATTTTCCATGGGTAAATCCCTATTTTCCATGGGTAAATCGCATTTGCCATGGGTAAATCCCTATTTTTCAGGGTGACTTTGCCATAGGATTGGTCACCACTGGGCGTTTCGTTTCGTGTCGCAGGACCTTCCAAGATCCCCAAGAGGCGGCGATGTCGCTGGGCACCGAAGCCTTGGGGCGATGGCAGGACGCGATGGACGCGAACGGAAATGGGTTGGTCAAACAGGGGTTATCTAACATAGACTTTATATATGTCATATATATTCCATATCCCATTACATTTCCCTATAAATGTAGATAAACATGTGGAAAATAAAAATAGCTACAACCAATGATACAAGGAACCAATGATAACATAGACCGTACAGGATGGGGGTTTCCTAAAAAAAATGGGTTTATGATGGTTTTCTATCAATGATAATAGGTTTATGATGATTTTCCCAATAATCATGGGGGTACCACCAGTTCTCATCCTTTTTAGTGGGATTTTCCAGTATAAACCATCCATTTTAGTAGGTTATCAAAATATACCGTACAGGATGGGCACCCCCAGTGAAATGTTTTTTGGTTTATAACCCCATCTAAATGTAGTTATAGGCGTATCATACACCAACTTGTTATTATAGTTATAAACCAACTTAGCTAACTATGGGGCCCCATCCTATATATATATATGCAATATATAGTAATGCACTATCTATATAATATACCATATACATACATACATGCATGCATACATACGTACCTACGTACATACGTACCTACGTACATACGTACATGCGTACATACGTACGTACGTACATACATACACACATACACACATACACACATACACTCATACACACATACACTCATACACTCGTACACACCTACACACATACATACATACACACATACACACATACACACATACACACAGACACATACACACAGACACATACACACAGACACATACACACATACACACAGACACATACACACAGACACATACACACAGACACATACACACATACATACATACATACATACATACATACATACATACATACATACATACACACATACACACATACACACATACACACATACACACATACACACATACACACATACACACATACACACATACACACATACACACATACACACATACCCACATACACACATACACACATACACACATACACACATACACACATACACACATACACACATACACACATACACACATACACACATACACACATACATACATACATACATACATACATACATACACACACACAGACAGACAGACAGACAGACAGACAGACAGACAGACAGACATACAGACATACATACATACATACATACATACATACATGCTGTGTATGAATACATTTAATATATATCTATAATTATATGCTATAATTGATGTAGATTGATGGTCGGTTGGTGCTTTAACATTTTTTTGTTTCAAATGATCCTTTTTGAGATGATGATCCCTTTGACTGGTACTTTTTCAGGGGGTCAACCCACGACCACCAACCAGCCATGTTGCAGTACTTCTCTCCCTGTGAAATGGCTATGGATCAATACCTACAAAAATACATTTATATAGATAAATATGAATAAATAATTCAACAAATAGATAAATGAATAAGTATATATATATACATATATATATATATATACCACTTTTAGGGAAGACACGTCCAGAAACACCAGCTAAATTTCGATGGTTTCATGGCCGGGTTTTCGATGGTGAAACCACCGACTGATCCCCCCTCGCAGGATCCTGAGGGTCCCCGAGGCACGCAGAGTCAGATCTTCCGAGCGCCCCTTTATGGGAATTTTTACCATGGGAAAATCCATCAGAAATGGTAACATATTCCATGAAATACCAATGAAGATGGTGATGATTGATGATGATTCCTATTTTCAATCATTATTCCGATTGAAAATGATGAGTATACCGTAAAAAGAAACAACAAAATCCAATTTTTACATGGGGAAAATCAATAGAAACCTCATCTATAGGGATATTATGGGTATATGATAGGATCATATCAGAACCACCCAGCAATTTTTAGCATGGCTCGCTGGGAAATCCACGAACTAAGTCTGGGCACCTAAAAAAGGTACCGGTAGATATCACTGAACTAAGTCTAAGTGGTGGACTTTCCAAGCAAAGCTCGGGGAATTGATTGCCAGAGGGTGTTTAAAGATTGGGGATATACCCTCTGGTAAACGTTTACATAACTATGGAAAATCACCATTTTTTATGGGAAATTCCACTATAAATGGCCATTTTCAATAGCCATAAAACCCTACTAAACTATTACAATGTGGGGCCCCCGTTAGATAGCTAAGTTGGTGCGTTTATGACTCCAATAACTATGGTTTATGGTACGCAAATAACTATAGTTAATGGGTTTTTTATAAACCAACAAACATCACTGGGGGGCCCCACATTGTATCCAAAATGTGACTATCACCTCCAAGTCTTGTTTAACATAGTTTACAGTGAAATTCGACGTTCATCTGGTTGGTGGTTTGGAACATGAATTTTATTTTTCCATATATTGGGAATTTCATCATCCCAACTGACGAAGTCCATCATTTTTCAGAGGGTAGGTTAACCACCAACCATATATATATATATACACATATGTATATATATATATTTACCATTATTTGCCATCATTAACCATATAACAACCATATAATAACGATATACTGGGCAATGTACCATACGTGGGAAATCTCTGGCCCAGTGGTGAGCAAATCCTCGCAAGAGTTTTGCTGGGTCATCATCGCAAAAACACAACGTCACTAGAAACGGGGTATGTTGGTTGAGCCTGAAACCGCCTGAAACCCTAACAGAATTGCTTTGGGTCATGTCACTTAACTGGAAGTTCTTATGTTGGATTAGCGTGGAGTCCCCCCTATGAATCATGTTTGGTCGCCAGTGATCCACTTAGTAAAACATAGTAGAACTGCCTATGAACATCGGCCACCATAATTTTGGTTTCTTTCCTAGAATTGGTTTTCCAGTAAGAAACGCAGGATTTGCCCTTTTCTACAATGTGGGCCCCCACAGTTATAAGTTGGTTTATAAACCCCATTAACTATAGTTATAAGTACCATAAACCATAGTTATTGGAGTTATAAACCAACTTAGCTATCTTGGGGGCCCCACATTATACTTCTTTGCAAAGCCATTGGTACCTCAAGATGTTTCACAAAAAAAGCGGTTTCCAGTGACCAGGAAATCTCCCTGCGGACGCGTCTGGTCCTTGCTGCAGCCTCCAACACAGGTCAACATTCGGCATACGTATTCGCTTACGTGGGTTTGTATGGCCATTTTCAACGGGAAAATGAGGTTTTAATCCATTGGAATTGGGAGTAGCATGGAGTAGCCTATCTTCAGACTAACCCACTTGGCGCGGCCAAATGAAGTGATGTGTGATATGGGATGATGACATTGGTCTGTCCGAGAGTAAGGTATCCCATTTCGTCCAATGGTTGAGAGTTTTAAACTTTCCGCATCAAAATTGCCCACGGGTCAATTTCCAGGTTTCAAGATAAACCCAATTATCAATATGATCATACAATTGGATGATCGGAACATTTTAACCGGAAAGCCCTATATTTGATGGTAATTTTACCATGGTTTCCGGTTAAGTTTTTCCCGTGAAAACCAATCCAATGATATAGTGATTCCAATAATGGGCCCAACTGACTAATATTTTTCAGAGCGGTTGAAACCACCAACCAGCAATTATCAATATGAAGTTGGTTCATCATGTCCCCATGAATCTCCCATGAATTCCACAGCTGCGGCAAAGGCCTGAGAACTTTGCTGCTTTCCTGCTGTGGCCGACGCAGGACACGTTGAGTGCCATGTCTTCCCACTTGGTTTAGTAATTAGGGGGGTACTCCTCCAATAGTCATTTCATCTAATACTTAAATGGTACCCTCCCAATTAAACAGCCCAGGGGTTTATTAATCCAGGGTTGACATTATGAAGTTGTACAATTGCATATCCGCTAACTACTCAACATGTATTTAACTTCGGAAATACTTTGGATATGTAGTTTGTTCCACTCAGTCTTGTTCCACTGACCATATCATATATCAATATGATAATAATATATAATTATAATTAATTATATATAATACATACATACATACATACATACATACATACATACATACATACATACATACAACCATACATACAACCATACATACAACCATACATACATACATACATACATACATACATACATACATACATACATACATACATACATACATACATACATACATACATACATACATACATACATACTTATATATATATACACATACATACATACATACATACATACATACAATCACATACATACATACATACATACATACATACATACATACATATAATCACATACATACATACATACATACATACATACATACATACATACATACATACATACATACATATAATCACACACACATATATATACATATGTCATATCAATCATATCCACCAGCTTCCCCTTTTAATCGTTCCTCAACCCCGCGCCGCACGTTTTCTCCACGACGTGGAACGTAACTTTCCGATGATCTCCAGGCGCCGACGCAAGCAGAACAGCGGAGCTTCGCAGCGAGCCAAGTGCGAAAGTGAAAAACCTGGCGAGGCAGATGTAGATAGCTACAAGGTGGTGCCCCCCTAGTTATAAATTTGTTTATAAACACCATTAACTATAGATATATCACCTATAAACCATAGTTACTGGAGTTATAAACCAACTTAGCTATCTAGGGGGCACCACCTTGTATGGAACATGTTCCATTTATAGATGATAAAAACTAGTATCTTAGTAGCAATCTACTAAACTCTATCTGATCTTGGGTTTTGCTACAACATAAATATATTAACATTTGAGTCTGGTTATTTAACATACCAATAGCCATAGAAGCCACCATGGCCCATAGAAAATAGATGACACATATGATGATTGACGGTTCTTGAACATGCTGATTTTCCATGCATATCCCATTCAACCACCATTAAACTCATTAAACCACCATGAAACCACCATGAAATCGCCATTTGATAGTTCGATCACCATTAAATCACCATTAAATTACATTAAACTACCAATAAATCACCATTAAATCACCATTAAACCGCGTTGAAACACAATTTTTCACATAGAAATAGATGACAAATCTGATGATTGACCATTAAATCACCAAGAAAAACCACCATGATGGCTTAGGTCCTGGGACCTCAGGATGGACGTTCGCGATGTCACTGGCGTGAGGCCGCCGGGCCGCATCACGCCACTGGCGTGATGATGAATGGTTATTTCATCACAATCAAGAATGATTGGGTTGCGAAATCTCGATTTCCTGTAATGGCCAGCAAGAACGTTGATGATGTTGATGACGCCGACGATGATGAGGATGAGGATTTTTGATTTGCACAGTAGTTTTGACATCCGCATTGATGTGAGGTTGTCTCAAGATTTGGTACCTGCACTCCCTTCCAGGGTTTTTCAAACGACATTTTCATTCCCAGAAACTCCGGGGAGATCCCCCTTCTTTTGGCTGCTTCTGTCCCAATAGATCCACATCCTGCAGGTATTGAAGTTACTTAGAACCTCATGTTCCTCCAACCAATGAGTTAATCCTCGAAAAATATTCTCTATCGCCAGACCACTGGTTGACATTCAGATTATGTGGTTAATTCCCATTCATATCTCCATGGTATTGTCACTATTTCCACATAATGGTGGGTTAAATCACCATAACATCTCTACAAAATGCTTAAATACAAAATGTATATCCCATACTGTTAGTTCTATCCCATTAGCATCTACGAGTTCTAATATGTTACATGGGGATTTAACTATTTCATAGAATTATTTTCCCATATATCCCATGAATTTATGGGTGTATCTAATAGAATTTATATTAGTTATATGCCACAATCTCCCATTAGCACATATCAATTGATAGAACTGGTCCAACATTAGAACTATACTATCATTTATGAACATCTATTAAAATCTATTACCCTCCAGTAAATTAACATCGACCCTGGCAGATAGGGGTTCAAAGATTAGTTTCCTCTAAAAATTGGGGGTTTTCCGGGTCTATGTTAATTTACCAGAGGGTAGCATCTATTTCAATATCCCATAGAACTCTTTGGCGTGTGAATTGGTCGCCTTTTTCGAAAACAGGTGAAGTCTGTGGAACGAAGCCATGCCTTGAGGCGCGGGCGCGTCATTTATTTCATGTGTGTAAAACAATCATAAACCACACATTAGTTGGCAAAATGACAACTATCAACCATGACAACTATCATCAACCATCTCCTTTATATATCTTTATATGCCATGTATTGCCATGTATTGCCATGTATCGCCATGCTATGCCATCTTTGTCCATTGTTTGCCGACTTTCTGCTGGTTTATACCACTCATATATGTTAAAATTTGGGGATAGTTTACTGTTGCTTTACTAACATCATACATTACTTGGATGTGTGGGCCCCACGAATCGGATCCGTGGTGTATACAGTCCATGAATCTAAGCAATATTTCATCCCATCTAAAATAGGGGATATTCTATTATAATAGGGGATATTCTATTTTCATCTATACAACTTTTATATAACTGTTTTTTTTTGACCCATTTACAAAGTAGGATGCACATCCAAGTAACCATTGCAGATGGGGATTTTTTTTTGGGGATGTATATCCGGAGATGGAATGTGAAATTGTCAACGATATTTCCGTTGCAGTGATGATTCTTTTAACAATCCATATCTGGTTGGTGGTTTGGAACATTTTTTATTTTTCCATATATTGGGAATAGTCATCCCAACTGACGAAGTCCATCGTTTTTCAGAGGGATAGGTCAACCACCAACCAGATATGGCCTCTCTACTCGAAATGCCATGGTCACCATCCCCGGGGTTTGTTATGTATTGTACGGGTCAGTATCATGAAACCTCCAATGCTTCGTCCCGGGGTCCCGGTAGATCTCAAACAGTTTGAGCCGCCATGAGACGATTTTCCAAAGGATAGGAACATGACCAATGAAGATGAGAATATAGTCACCAGTGATTATGCAAACACCAAGTGAGCATTTTTTTCCAGCAAAGGAAAGTTTTTTTACCAGTCCAAACATTGTTAACAAGGCGAGCACATCTGCAAGAATCGATTGGTCCTGACTGTGATGTGATTGTGATTTTCAGTCGCATCTTCTGCGGGATTTATCACTCTGGATGATTGACATGCATCCAATGGCCTGTCAGTAAATTTTCGTCACAAGACCCCTTTGGTTTGGTTGTTTACTAACATATGAGGCTCCCAATAGCAGGTTCTTCCCCAACAGGGGCTTCAACATTTTGAACAAAAGGGTTTTTGGTGGTGATTAACCATGATTAACCCGTCCTTCATGTTTGGCTGGCCATGAAACATTGGCATTTGAAACCATCAAACATGCCATGTTCATCGATGTTCCATAGAACCACTGAGATGATATGATGATCCCATTTGAAAATATTTGAAAACCACCAAGCAGTTGCTCTTTGGTAATCATGGCCGCCATGATTCACTCCGATTTTTTGGTGAAATCCGCGTGAAATCTGCTTGCCATGGCTCTCTGCGGGATCACACTCATTAAATCCCCATTGTCAATGGATTGGTTTAAGGGAAAATCTACAGGAAAGCCCCATATTTAATGGATTTTAATGGGAAAATCATGGAAAATCTATGATTTCCTGTAAATTTTCCCTTAAACCAATCCAATCACATTGTTGATCAAAGATCCGGACTTTTTGGACTCTGGCAATTCATGGCAATTCCATTGATCTGGGTAAATTTCATCACGTCACGTCGCGATAGAAAACCCTGGAATCATGGTTGGAAATCTTTCGTAGAAATCATCCTCTATTTTGGCCGAAGAATTCAGGTGAGTGAATTATTATAGTTTACCCATATATATATAATTCTGGTATATTATATTTACCCAGATATGATAGTTTACCCAATCACTTACCCTGGCAATTGTTAGTCCATAAATTGTTTACCCAGATTGATATCATGACTAGCAATTGCCTAGTGAATTGATTCCATGGATTGATTCTGCAGGAAAATCCTCACCGAAGATCATTGGGGTTTCCGGTTTGAAAAACCTGGCCCTCCCCGACCCACTGTGTCAGGGAGTTGGCCGCCTGGGGCACACCACGTGATCGAATCGCCTGGCATGTCTCGCCCAAGTGAAAGGCCACGGCTGCGGAATGGGAAAATCGTAAGCAATATATATCTGGTTGGTGGTGACTGGAACCATGGAATTTTCCTGGTGAATCTATGGTTAATCTATGGTTAATCTATGGTTTTATATGGTTAATAATTTAATAATGGTTAATAATTGGAACAACAATATATCTGGTTGGTGGTGACTGGAACCATGGAATTTTGAATGACTTTCCCATCATATTGGGAATGTCATGATCCCAATTGACGAACTCCATCATTTTTCAGAGGGGTTGAAACCACCAACCAGTATGTATATATATATATATTAATAGAGATATGCAATGGGACTTGGAATATGAATAGGTATATGTATCGACACAGATGTTACATATATATGGGGGTTTCCATAGATGGAGGTACCCCAATAGCTGGATGGTTTATGATGGAACATACCATTAAAATGGATGAGAACTGGGGGTACCCCTATTTCAGGAAACCCTCATATATCTACATTTATAGGGATATGTAATGGGATATGGAATACGGGATATTAATGGGATATGTTGCTGGTGTTGCTGTTGTTCTTGATAATGTAAGAACCAATATATCTATATTCATAGGGGTTCAATGGGAATTCAATAGGATATTAATGAATATGAATGGGATACTTAAAAAGGCCATAAAATGGTCCCAACAGGTAATCTAATGTAATCTATACATTCTTATCAATCTGGTTGAGTCACCTTTCCCTATTTCATCGACTTCCAATGCTGAAGAGCATGGAATGGCAGCTTCCATGAGGAACCTTCCAGTGCCTCGAGCGGCTGATGGTTGAGCCCCTGATTGGATGGTTTTTTTTCATCTTTTTCACCATTAGAATTGCCATAACATGGGAGGTATATACCCTGATGTTTAGAGAAACCATGAGAAACCTATTTTGCAAAATGTGTTTTTGTTGTTGAAGATGAAACGTTTCCCAATGGGACATTGATGCTGTGAAGACTATGTAATTTGGTGTGGATGCCATGAAACTGCCAGTGTGAATGTTCAAATCAGCTTGGTACATCTTTCGCAGACTAAAGAGCCATGTTCGATACCCGCAAGAAATAGGTAAAAATAACTGGTTGGTGGTTTCACACATTTTTTATTTTCCATAATATATGGGATAATCATGGATAATCCTTCCCATCGACTTTCATATTTTTCAAGATGGTTATCGCACCACCAACCAGAGAAAAGGTATGATCAACCGGATTTTCAGGTACCCCATGTTCAGACAGACTTATGACTTATTTTGAGGATTTCCGTCATGACCTCCCTATAATAATGGGCGATGCCCCCAGGGTAATGTCGCAATGGGGCAGTGTCTTCGCATCTTGTGGCTTCTCCGGGCTTTAAATTCCAAAAATGCATCAAAAATCAGGCTCCTAGACCTCAGAAAATGATGGAGTCATAGTCAAAATAGATCAAGAGATATTTTCAGGATATCTCATGTACTATCAAGAAATATTCGAAAGTAACTGATGTATATCTGAAAGCCACCAAATATCAAGATGCGGCACCTAGTAATCTGAAGTTTCCAAGGTTCGGAAGCTGCGAGAGTCCATCGGAATTCAGGCTGCGCGGCAGATTGGCGGATCGCCATGCCTGGTGTCTCACCTGGAATCCGCTTGCGTTCACCGCGGGCAACGCACCAAAGGTGCCGGAGAAAAAGGAGTTGCATGGAGAAATCCTGGTGATTGATTATTAGTTTGCTATAAATGGCGATGTATACATAATATATATATATATGTATAATTATTTATACATATATATATATATATGTGCGTGTGTGTGTGTATCTATAATATACATGTACGGTAACGACATTTAAATATGTGGAGGCGGGACCGCGACGCCCCCAGAGGTAGTATGAAACACAAGTTCCATCCGGGCGGGCCAAGGAAAGCCTTCCCGAAGGTAGTGCAATAAATAAAGGATGGGGCCCCATAGTTGGCTAAGTTGGTGCAAATAACTATAGTAGTGTATATTAATTAATAATAGTGTATGATAACTATAATTAATTACATAGGGTTTATTTTTACCAACTAGGGGTTTATAACTAGAATAACAATAGTGTATGATACGCAAATAACTATATTTGGATGAGGTTATAAACCAACAAACATTTCACTGGGGGGCCCCATCCTGTACCAGTTCGTGTATTTGAAAATCCGTATATTTAAATGTAGTTACCGAATACGCTAAGGAGCGGACAATGTTATGTGTTTGCAAGGTATCTAAGATTAGCCATGTTGCTGGGTGACTTATTCTTCCACTTCTGATTGAAGGAGGAGGACATGTAAACAGCCCCAGATAATGATGGGAAACCATATTTCATCAAACCAGCACCTTGAAACATCTTGAAATGGGTTGGTCGTACAATTCAAATTGCCAAAACATTGACATAAGTCCTCCAATATTGTATAGCACATTTTGTTGGATCCCATTTTCATACCCATAGATTGGTTCATTAACATCGCCATTTAGCCACCATTATAGTTGGTACCAAACCCACTATACTCGAATGATATATCATATAGTTAAACTATATGTTGGCATAAGTCACCATATTATTTCATTAGAGTTGGCTATATCACCCTTTTTTCCCCGCATGATATCTTCCATTCTATCCCATTAAATCCATCATTGTCCCAGTAATTAGCCCATAAAACAGAAAATCCATTCTATCAAAGTTCGGGCTAAATCCCATGAAATTCCCAGAATTGTCCATCATTTCCACCATGTTTCTTTTTCGGATGGTTTTGGATGCGGCACCAGGAGCATTAGTGAAGGCTGTGTAGCCATGGCCAAAGGGCAGGCAACAAGGGCTATCGGGCCAGACCTTGAATTGGGAGGAAGAACTGGATATTATAAGAATTAGTTGGATTTTATACAATGTGGGGCCCCCCAGTGATGTAAGTTGGTTTATAAACCCCATTAGCTATAGTTATAAGTACCATAAACCATAGTTATTGGAGTCATCAACCATGTCTAGATATACCCTCTGGTAATTTGTTACATAGCTATTGAAAATGGCCCATAGAAATAGATGATTTTCCCAGCGAACTAAACCTCCATTTATTTTGGGGATTTTCCATGGCGAACTGTTAATCATAACCAGATGGTAGTTGGATTTTATAGAGTTTATATAATCCAACTAGTGGGATATTTATTAGTTAGTTTAGTTTAAATCCAACTATATGTATATGAAACCACCAATCAGTAGAGAATCTATGGGATTTTGTACAGTTTATACACAATGAATGGGATATATTCATGATTATAAAGGTTTAGTTAACCAAGAGACATGGTGGAAGACGGGGATTTTTTCTGAGAATTTCATGTGGGGTTTACCCTGGCTGCCATAAACAAGAACCATTTTGGGATGGTCTTACCACCCATAAAAATGGTGATTTTTGGGGATGGTTTATTACCCTCTAGTAAATAAACAGTTGGACCCTGATTTTTATAACCAATTTTTAATGGACACTAATCTTCCAACCCCGAAAAATGGCAGGGTCGAACTGTTAATTTACTGGATGGTATTGGGTTTAACACATTTTAACCAATATATATATATATATAATATACTGGGATATAAGCGGGATATATGGGATATCATCGGATATATATTTGCACATATTTTCTGATTCGACATGGAACCATGACGATATATGACGATGAAGCACTGGATTTTGGGGCCCTCCTTTCTCGGAGAAACTGATCTATCATGATAATATAAGATATATGATGTATCTATCATTGTCTAGTATCTATATCTATAGAAATCTATAGACATACCCTCTGGTAAACGTTTACACTTTGCGAACTGGAAAATCACCATCTTTAGGTTGGGTAAATCCACTATTTCTATGTGCCATTTTGTTAGCGACTCTCAGGCGTTGATGGATGCGGTGGTGTGCGGCCACAAAAGTTACAACGGCATCCGTGACGAGCCGGGCACCCCAAGGGATGACCAAAAAATGTTCGTCATCCAATCAGAAACCATGGTGGCCCTAGATCTAAGCCCTGGATTAATGTCAGCCCCAGTTTTGGCAGTTTTAAGGGAAGGTACCATAAAAAAGTAAGTGTCAAATCATGACTATTGGGGAAATACCCCCCTAATGAATAAACCATGGGTTTATTAATCCGGGGTTTACATTAACGTGATGAAACTTGGGTCCGTCAATTTTCCGTCAAATGTCCATGATACAAAGAAATCCATTGATTGATTAAGGGGAAAAACCCAACATGCCCACTGGGTAGTCATCATTTTCCCAGAGGACAATCCCATTTGGATCTATCTGAAAGGAGATGTACCCCGAAAGATCTTAAAGAAATAATATATATATATATATTATATCATATGATGACTTTAGACCGGGATTAGTTTTGGGATATTGATATGGGTCTGAAAATGTGGTATACACCCAATACTGGCTAGTTCATCCGGAATATGATCGTTAACCAATGGACTTCGGATGATTTAGGGATTCCACATTTTCAGAGAAACCATTTTTTGGGATGGGTCAAAACCTAGATAAAACCTAGATATTCTTCTCATATTTTGGGGAATAAGCATCCATTCACATCCGTCAAAAAACCATCCATTGGTCCATGACTCCGGGTACCATCCGGGTACGCCAGATCCCAGGTTGTACGACATCTATGAGGAGGCCGTTTTTGGCAGGGTTTCCAGGGGATTTTTCGTCGCTGGATGGTGAATTTTCGAAGATCTCTATGGTGAACTCTATGAACGGTTAGGGGAATTTTTCGGAAAATCCATCTACCCTCTGGTAATTTAACGTAGCTATGGAAAGATCCACCATTTTTGATGGGAAAATCCACTATAAATGGCCATTTTCAATAGCTACGTTAAATTACGAGAGGGTATAAATGGAGGATGAACCGGGGTACCCGGCCTGGTAAACATACCCAAAAAACGATGGACAGATCCACCATTTTATGATCAAGATATGGGGGATGGGTCCCATTGACTGGGACCACAGATGACTCTGGTAAACATAGAAAAAGCTATTGAAAATGGCCATTGAAATAGTGGATTTACCGATTTACCCAACTATAAAATGGTGGATCTGTCCATAGTCTGGTTCTATCTATCCAATTTTTGCTATCTATCCAATTTTGACCCATGCCCGTATCAAAGTGGCTGAAATCTGGTTGCTGGGATCCGAACAGGTCCAAAAACGCTGGCGGTGAGCAAAACGAAAACTGATTTGTCACTCAAAGTGGGGATTTCTCCCCAAATTTGCAATATATAGATAGATCTAGATAGATATAGATAGATATAGATAGATATAGATATAGATAGATATAGATAGATATAGATAGATATAGATGGATATAGATAGAGATTGATAGAGATAGATACAGATTGATAGATATAGATAGATATAGATAGATATAGATAGAGATTGATAGATATAGATAGAGATTGATAGATACAGATTGATAGATATAGATAGAGATAGATAGAGATAGATAGAGATAGATAGAGATTAATAGATATAGATAAATATATATATACATAGATAGAACATGATGGATATATAGAGATAAATAGAGATAATGATGGATATAGATAGAGATAGATACATAGATAGATAGATAGATAGATAGATAGATAGATATAGATAGTAAAGATAGA
>CAMXCT020001657.1:647404-706405 GCA_947184155.2 Cladocopium goreaui | reverse complement strand
TGACACCAGCCCGAGCACCACCTCAGTCCCCACGAAAAGTGCCTCCGGGGGTACCTGGCCCTAAAAAACCAGCCAAGCATGATGGCAATTTAGCAATGCATATGTATATAGTCAGAGTCGTCAGAGTCATTGAAAAAGCCAACTTACCAAAGGGGGACCCCACCTGTGGTACTATCTCAAGCACAAGTTTCCGGAAGTTGCACGCGCTTTATCCTATCAGTAAATGGATTTGTCTCTTTCTTTCCAGGAACCGCAAAATCCGTTGGTTTAAAGTTTAAAAACATTTGGAAATTTTAATTTTGAATTGTGTGGTATAAGCATCGTTCTCTCCCGTCATAAACCCATATGAGCAGTGTTAAAACCCTGTGTTGTCCCTGTGTAATCGCTGGTTAATAGGGATCCCCACAGTGGATTATGACAATACCCTCGGTCGTTAGGTATAGTACACCCCCCTTACAATCATCAACCAAAAGGGGTCTTGAACACTGCTCATCTGTCGTCGGTTCTATCTCTTTCCAATCCTAAAAATTGCCATTTCATTCTATGAGGAAACCTGGCCCAAATCCATGCTCCACCCTGCCTGAAGAGGATGCTTTCTCCCCTTTCTTATCCTCACTTGATTCAAGTGAGCCGGACTCTGAACCTCGGACACTGGAAGTTAGCAGCAGAACTGTGGGGATTCCACCAGCATGAGGGTCACGTCGCCAAGAAATATTGGGGTCTCACCATCGGAAGTGTGATTTGAACATCACAAATTGGGATTTCACCAGCGACAACAAACAATTTAGCCAGCAAAAAGCCGGGATTTCGCCAGCACAAAGGAGGAGATGAAGCAACAAAAAAGGTGGCGCTCAGGGTCAAGTCTTTGGGTTCCGGTTTGTTGGATCCTTTTTGGAGTGGACTGTCAAGCATAGGGCAAATATCAGATTATCAGGAAAAATGCAGCTATTGGTGAAATGTTTTTGCACTCACAATGATGAAATGATTTCAAGTACGAAAACTGATTTCCAGGGCCAAAACGCATGTTGACCCAAATGACAAGCCATTGACATGGTCCCCCGATTCTGAATCTTTCGCGTTGCTGCATCTACTTATAGTCACCATGGCTGGTAGCTTCAGGTGCATGTGCATCTTGCCATTCCTATTCCAAGCAACAGCGTGTTGCTACAGGGTTTCGAACAGATTTCCCTGGTAGACATAACCTGCTGAAGATGCTAAGAAGTATTGAAAGTGTTACGTTTAACTCCCGGGAAAGGTGAAAAATTGTAATGACGGCTGTCCTATGTTTCTCTCTTGGCTCGTGTCTTTCCCACCGAACAATACAACATCCACAAAGTGTAATACTTTAGCCCGAAAGGCCCTGGGAAAAGATCGAACACTGACACTAGATCATGCAATGCGTCTTCATGTAAGGGTCAACGATATGTAGGTGATTGCATGCATGTGAAAATATCTATATACATACACGTGTGCATATATGTATATAGCTGTACGTATACGTAAACACATGTATGTGCACATGTGCATCAGCAAACCTGGACATATGAGTAGTCTCAAAAACCAACTTACAAAGTGCTTCGAATATTTCCGCCAGTGTTGGCCATATGAACCCACACATTTGTATGTGTAGATTAAATATCATATGTATTAAATATAAATATTGTGATATCATCTTGTATGGAAAAAGAAATATGATATATGTATATATATATATATATCATATATATATATATATATCAGATATTTATATATACATATATCAAAACACGAATATATCTATATTATATACTATAATATATATATATAAGGAATCATGTTTATTACATTTATTAAATGTAAAAAAAATGTTATATATATATATTTGTTTATATTTGATACATACATACTACATATATTGTATATTAAAAAAGTTTTTGTATTAGAAAATTGTAGATACATGTATAATATTAAACAAGGATATTTCAAATATTCTACTTGAACCATAAATTACATATTATATATATATTGATATGTGTATATATGTGTGTGCGTGCATTTTATTTAAAAAAATGCATGTTAAACATATATTTAATAAATGGCTTGCATTTCAAACTAAATATACATAATATTTAACATATCAAATATTAAAACATATACATGCAAACAATTTAAAAATATATGTTATAAAAAAGAAAACATTATATAAATATATATCTTGAAAAACAATATGTATATATATATATGATAATCATTACACAAAATCGATTATACATTTTTGAATAAATTCAAAAAATATTTCAAATTGTATCTATGAAATAAAAGGTATTGTATCTGTATAAGCATTATATCTAGTAAAAATACTAATTAGATCTTAATATATA
This sequence comes from Cladocopium goreaui, assembly GCA_947184155.2. Taxonomy (NCBI): domain Eukaryota; class Dinophyceae; order Suessiales; family Symbiodiniaceae; genus Cladocopium; species Cladocopium goreaui. The sequence continues at coordinate 704,045 of CAMXCT020001657.1, read as the reverse complement.
TGTAAATATGAAATAATTTCCTTATGATATTTATTAAGTTTTACAAGTATATGAGCATTGTATATTTAAAAAAAAAAAGCTTATATATTAGAAAAAATATTGATAATGGAATATTATATAAATATATGTTTTTGTTATTTTAATCTATGATATTTTAAACATATTATAAAATGATATACATTACATGAAACTTAAAAATTGCATATCATATATAAATTTAAAGTATTTTATTTATTAGATGGATGAAAAAAGATATGATATGCAATATAGATTCAATACCCAATATATTATACTGAAATAATATATACATAAAAACGAATATATATATATCTCTCTCTCTCTTAAATCTGAATGTTACATATATTGCATATATGTGTTATAGTGACAAAATATCTGTATTATTTATATATCTAATATATAGCAAATAAATGAAATATAGTATATATATATATATTCTATATCTTATATACGAATATATAAGACGCTATTTATTGAATACCAGTAGTTCCCGCACCAGGCGGGGCGGAAGTTTCCTTAGGGTTATGCTATAAGACTTTCTTCATCTATAGAACTTGTATGCGCCGTGCGCCAGCCAGGCCCGTGCGTGCGTGCCTTTGTGCGGCAGGGTTGCACTGTTCCAAAGGTCGCGCTTGACGCTCCACACTTCACACTGCACTCTTCACACTTCACACTTCACATATCGCACTTACACTTCACACTCCAAACTTCATCTCATCTCATCTCTTCTCACCTCATCTCAGCTCTTCTCATCTCATCTCACCTCTTCTCTTCTCATATGTCATCTAAGTTCTTCTCAGCTATTTTCATTTCATCTGAGCAACACTCAACCTTTCTCATCTCATCGAAGCTTGCCTCAACTTATCTCAGCTCTTCTGCGCGTCACAGGGCCTTTACTGTCAGAGAGACTGCTGCGCGCAGACAGATTTTGCACAGAGAAGACTTTGCACACTGAAGTTTGGGACGCTGAAGTTTGGGACGGTTCTGTATACGAGAAGCTTTTACACACAGCATTCTTTTGCACAGAGAAGCTTTTACACAGAGAAACTTTTACACACAGAAGCTGTTACACACAGAACAGAACCTTTTACGTACCAGTTTGCGCAAACATTTCCCAGTACTACTTTGTACTACGAAGCTTGGACAAAGAACTTCCCGGTACTGCTTCCTACTAAAAAGCTTGGTGACAAAATACTTCCCAGTACCACTTTGTAGTACAAAGCTTGCACAATGACTTTCCGGTACTACTTTGTACTACAAGACTTGCACAAAGCACTTCCCAGTAGTACTTTGTACTACAAGGCTTTCACAAAGTACTTCCCAGTACTACTTTGTACTGCACAACTGCCACAAAGCACTTCCCAGTACAACTTTGCACTGCAAAGCTTGCACAAAGTACTTCCCAGTACTACTTTGTGCTGCAAGACTTGCACAAACTACTTGTTACTGCAAAGCTTCGACGAAATACTTCCCAGTACTTCTTTGCACTACAAACCTTGCACAATGACTTCCCAATTCTACTTTGCACTACAAACCCCACGCCAGCACTACTTTGTACTACACAGGCTGCACAAGGACTTCTCAGTACTACTTTGTACTACCAAGCTTGCACAAAACACTTCCCAGCACTACTTTGTGCTACAAACTTCGCACCGGCACTACTTTGTACTACACAGATTCCACAAGCACTTCCTGGTATTAATTTGTACCACAAGACTTGCGCAAAGCACTTGCCAGTACTACTTTGCACTACGAAGTTTGCACAAAGCACTTCCAAGTACTACTTTGTACTAGAAAGCTCGCAAAAATACTACTTGGCACTACAAAGCTTGCACAAAGTACTTCCCAGTACCACTTGGTACTACAAAGCTTTCACAATGTACTTCCCAGTACTAGTTTGTACCACAAAGCTTGCGCAAATTATATACTTCCCGGTGCTGCTTCTTGTACTATTGTTGGATCCTGGTTAGTGTAGGGACCCCCCCAAACAGTTTCAGGCTTCAATTTAAAGTGATGATTTTAGCGACCAGGTACTGCATAAAATTGGATCAATTGATATCAATTGATTTCAAATTACTTTCAATTGATTTCAGTTGATTTTCAGTTGATTTCAATTGATTTTCAATTGATTTCAATTGATTTTCAATTGGTTTCACCTGATTTTCAACTGATTGCGATTGATTTCAATTACTTTCAATTTACTTTCAATTTGTTTCAAGTGATTTTCAATTGGCTTCAATTGATTTCAATTTACTTTCAATTGATTTCAATTACTTTCAATTGATTTTCAATTGATTTCAATTGATTTTCACTTGATTTCAATTGATTTCAATTTTCTTTCAGTTGATTTCAATTGATTCCAATTGATGTTCAATTGATTTCAATTGATCTTCAAATGATTTCAATTGATTTCAATTTACTTTCAGTTTACTTTCAATTGATTTCAAGCTCAGCCGTACTTGAGTGATTTGTAGCTTAGTACTGAGCAAGGCTCAATGCTTTTCACCTTAGCCCTGAGCTAGGCTCACCTTGAGCTGGGCTCAGGGATTTTTTGGCTTGCCTCAGCATTAGCTATCAGATCAAAAGGCAGTGTCAGGAAAGAGCATCAGCCTGCATGTGGTGGAATGTGGTATTCTTCGAGGTTCTAGAGGAAAGCTAAGTAGTTAATTAAGTGTCAATAGCTACTCCAAGGACAGGGAAAAAGGATATGATTATGTAAATTCTCACATCAAGAAAAAAGACTGGACACAATAGAGGACCCCCACAATAAACATACTATTGAAGATCAGGGTTGCTCATGGGCTACCTGTTTGAAAAATTGTTTGGGCGCTATGTTTTAATAACCGTTTAATGAGGAATTTGATGTTTGGTGAAAATAGTGCATCTGATGATCCTAGATGAAAACTAAGTAATTTACAAAAGCTATTCCAAAGAAGGGGATAAAGGTAATGATGAACATTTTCACACCAGAAAAAAACTGGACACAATAGAGGGCCACCACAACAAACACATTAGTTATTGAAGATCTATCTTGCTGACGGGTCACAAAATTGAAAAATGGTTTCCTCAGACAACATCTGGACACAATAGAGGACTACCACAACAAACAAATATTCATCAGTTAATTAATTCATTAATTAATTAATTATTTCTAAAAATGCAAAAAAAAACGCTGAAAAGATTGAAAGCATGTTGAAAAAACTGAAAATTTCCTGACAAAATGCATCAGAAAAAAAACTTGACACAATACCGACCCCCCAAAACTAGCATACTGATTCAGAATTATTTGGAAAAGCTTGACACAATACAGAATCCCCACGCTAATCAGGATACTACATTACAAGGCTTTCACAAAGTACTTCCCAGTACTACTTTGTACTGCACAACTGCCACAAAGCACTTCCCAGTACTACTTTGTACTGCAAAGCTTGCACAAAGCACTTCTCAGCACTGCTTTGTACTATATACACAGGTTGCACAAGTACTTCCCAACACAGATCAAGACTTTACACACAGCAAGTTTTTACACACAGAAAACTTTTACACACAGAAGTTTTTTCACATGACAAGCGTTTACACACAGCATTTTTTTACACAGAGAAACTCTTACACACAGCAAGCGTATACACACAAAAGATTTTACACATTTTTACACACAGCACGCTTTTCCACAGAGAAACTTTTACACACAGCAAGCTTGTACACAGAAGTTTTGACACACAGCAGTTTTTACACAAGGAAGTTTTTACACAAAGAAAACTTTTACACAGAAAGTTTTTACACACAGAAGGCTTTTACACACAGCAAGGTTTTAAACACAGCAAGGTTCCGCACAGAGAAACTTTTACACACAGAAAGCTTTTACACACAGCAAGTTTTTACACACAGCAAACTTTTACACTGAGAGGTTTTTACACACAGAAAACTTTTGCACACAGCAAATTTTTACACACAACAAACTTTTACACAGCAAACTTTTACAAACAGCAAACTTTTACACACAGCAAGCTTTTACACACAGCAAACTTTTACATTGAGAGGTTTTTACACACAGAAAACTTTTACACACAGCATCTTTTTACACACAGCATCTTTTTACAAAGAGAAGCCCTTACACACAGAAAGCTTTTACACACTGCAAGCTCTTACACACACGGAAAGCCTTTACACACAGCAAGTTTTTGCACAAAGAAGCTTTTTAACCAGAGAAGCCTTCTTGCACATAGTGACAACATAAATTGCAGCTTCAAAACTGGATCTCGACGCCAAAGAGGGAAAACGAAGATTTTGAAGCGCTTCCTAAAAGGAATTTTAAAAGGAAAATCATCAGTGCCAAAATGGAAAAAAATCTGCCGCCAAAGCACCATTCGCAACCTTCCTCCAATGCGATTTACGACTCTCAGCTGTAAAAGACACTAGTATTCTGCATTCAGCCGCAGCAGCGAGGAACCTTGACGCAGCCATTACAATGGGATCTGCAGAGACTGAATTGCGAAACACATTAGAACATATTAGAACTACGTGCAACGACGCCAGAAATTGCAGCTCCAAAACCGGGGTCTCGGCGCCAAAGCGCGAAAAAAAAAAGAGATTTTGGTGCACTTCTCAAAAGGAATTTTTAAAGGAAAATCAGCAGCAGCATCACCAAAATTGAAAAAACTACTGATAGATCGCCATCGCAACATTGATGCAGCCACTCCCATACTTTTCACGACTCTCAGCTGCAAAAAACAATAATATTACACAGGAAACCTGAGCAGCGAGGAACCTTGATGCAGCCACGTGGCAAGCCCGCATGTATCTACGCACATGGCCGTACAACATGACAACAATCATACAGCCATTTGGCTGCGATCTGCAACCACAGATTCCAAAACACTCTATAACTACGCGCACACATGCACACCCAAAGCAGCTTGAAGCCACCGTTACAATCCGGGAACAAAAAAACATCAAAACGAACGGTCCGCAACCGCCACGCACACGAGGTGCCCCCCTTCATCGCCGGCTGCAGCCACTTTACCCGAAAAAACACAATGTGCCGCGCTCCAGCTTCAACCCCAAAACAAACCCCATGCAACATTCGTGCTGCCATTACAAGGCGATCTGCAACCACTTCCCCAAGCCACCACTTCCCTCAGTCACCACTTCCCTTAGTCACCACTTCCCTTAGTCACCACTTCCCTCAGTCACCACTTCTCAAAGTCACCAGTTCTCGAAGTTACCACTTCCCTAAGTCTGACAATTCTATTTGTCCGTAACTCGGAAGATTGCTTCCCAGCTTCCTTTGATTATCTATATTATTTGTCTATATTATATTTTTTATATATATAATATATATTAGATATATTAGATGTGTTACATGTATTAGGTATTGTGTATATATATATATGTGTGTGTATTATATATATAGATTCTATCTCCGATACTATATATATAGTGTATATATTATGTGTTATATATTATATTATTTAAAATGGATACTATATATATATATATTATATACATTGTGCAAATTATATATTATATATAATAGATTTTTTATATATATTACATATCAAATATCAAAAATGTTGTATATTATATTTAATATATTATAGATTATATATTATAGTTTATATATATTATATACTATATATCATGTGTTATATCATATACTTTATTTTATATGTTATTATATATATATTATATTGTTATCGTAATTATATGATATGTTATATAATTATTGCTGTTTATGATATATGATTATTATCCGCCGACCCCGGCCGACGCAAGGGGGAGCGCGCCAGGGAAAAAGACATTTTCCGCCGACCATTTGGAAGCTTGCAACAGCAGCAGCAACAGCAGCAGCAGCAGCAGCAGGCAGCAGCAGGCAGCAGTAGGCAGCAGTAGGCAGCAGCAGGCAGTCACAAAGCCATGCAGCTTGTACTTATAAGGGTAAGCAGCAGGCAGGCAGCAGCTGCAATATGATGTTTCGCAGTCCGGGGCCCGCGTTTTCGTAGTCTAGGATTCCCGAAGAGATTCTCTAGGATTTAGGATTCTCTAGGTAGCAGCCAGCAGCAGCGAGTAGCCAGCAGGGCCAGCAGTCAAGAAGCAGGTAGCATCATCATCTTCTCTGGTAGATCTTGGCAGTGCTCTTGCAGCTCGTCAGCCTTAGATGCTAGGAACGTGGGTGACCCACCTGGCTCACCTGCCCTTGAGACAGCAGCAAAGCTCCCTGATTCGACCCTGCCACATGCAATCAGCAGCCAGGACTCAGCATCCGGGGGCTAGCCTTGTTTATAGAGCAGTTTCAGACGACACGTTAGGCAGTTTTTGGTCACTTTTTCCTGGCTCATCCGTCCTTCAGTGCCATGGTGTTTTCCCGTCCGGGACCTACGTTTTTGCAGCAGCCAGCGGCAGGAGCAGCTAGCAGCCAGCAGCAGAGTAGCCAGCAGTCAAGAAGCAGGTACCGGGCTAGCCTTGTTTATAGAGCAGTTTCAGACGACACGTTAGGCAGTTTTTGGTCACTTTTTCCTGGCTCATCCGTCCTTCAGTGCCATGGTGTTTTCCCGTCCGGGACCTACGTTTTTGCAGCAGCCAGCGGCAGGAGCAGCCAGAGCAGCCAGCAGCAGAGTAGCTCGTCAGCAGCCAGGACTCAGCATCCGGGGGCTAGCCTTGTTTGTAGAGCAGTTTCAGACGACACGTTAGGCAGTTTTTGGTCACTTTTTCCTGGCCCATCCGTCCTTCAGTGCCATGGTGTTTTCCCGTCCGGGACCTGCGTTTTTGCAGCAGCCAGCGAGTAGCCAGCAGTCACGAAGCAGGTAGCAGGCAGCCAGTCGTCAGCAGCCAGGACTCAGCATCCGGGGGCTAGCCTTGTTTATAGAGCAGTTTCAGACGACACGTTAGGCAGTTTTTGGTCACTTTTTCCTGGCTCATCCGTCCTTCAGTGCCATGGTGTTTTCCCGTCCGGGACCTACGTTTTTGCAGCAGCCAGCGGCAGGAGCAGCCAGAGCAGCCAGCAGCAGAGTAGCCAGCAGTCAAGAAGCAGGTAGCAGGCAGCCAGTCGTCAGCAGCCAGGACTCAGCATCCGGAGGCTAGCCTTGTTTCTAGAGCAGTTTCAGACGACACGTTAGGCAGTTTTTGGTCACTTTTTCCTGGCCCATCCGTCCTTCAGTGCCATGGTGTTTTCCCGTCCGGGACCTACGTTTTTGCAGCAGCCAGCGAGTAGCCAGCAGTCACGAAGCAGGTAGCAGGCAGCCAGTCGTCAGCAGCCAGGACTCAGCATCCGGGGGCTAGCCTTGTTTATAGAGCAGTTTCAGACGACACGTTAGGCAGTTTTTGGTCACTTTTTCCTGGCTCATCCGTCCTTCAGTGCCATGGTGTTTTCCCGTCCGGGACCTACGTTTTTGCAGCAGCCAGCGGCAGGAGCAGCTAGCAGCCAGCAGCAGAGTAGCCAGCAGTCAAGAAGCAGGTAGCAGGCAGCCAGTCGTCAGCAGCCAGGACTCAGCATCCGGAGGCAGCCAGTCGTCAGCAGCCAGGACTCAGCATCCGGGGGCTAGCCTTGTTTATAGAGCAGTTTCAGACGACACGTTAGGCAGTTTTTGGTCACTTTTTCCTGGCCCATCCGTCCTTCAGTGCCATGGTGTTTTCCCGTCCGGGACCTGCGTTTTTGCAGCAGCCAGCGGCAGGAGCAGCTAGCAGCCAGTAGCAGCGAGTAGCCAGCAGTCACGAAGCAGGTAGCAGGCAGCCAGTCGTCAGCAGCCAGGACTCAGCATCCGGGGGCTAGCCTTGTTTATAGAGCAGTTTCAGACGACGCGTTAGGCAGTTTTTGGTCACTTTTTCCTGGCTCATCCGTCCTTCAGTGCCATGCTGTTTTCCCGTCCGGGACCTACGTTTTTGCAGCAGCCAGCGGCAGGAGCAGCCAGAGCAGCCAGCAGCAGAGTAGCCAGCAGTCAAGAAGCAGGTAGCAGGCAGCCAGTCGTCAGCAGCCAGGACTCAGCATCCGGAGGCTAGCCTTGTTTCTAGAGCAGTTTCAGACGACACGTTAGGCAGTTTTGGGTCACTTTTTCCTGGCCCATCCGTCCTTCAGGGAGCAGCTAGCAGCCAGCAGCAGAGTAGCCAGCAGTCAAGCAGCAGGTAGCAGGCAGCCAGTCGTCAGCAGCCAGGACTCAGCATCTGGGGGCTAGCCTTTTTTATAGACTAGTTTCAGACGACACGTTAGGCAGTTTTTGGTCACTTTTTCCTGGCCCATCCGTCCTTCAGTGCCATGGTGTTTTCCCGTCCGGGACCTACGTTTTTGCAGCAGCCAGCGGCAGGAGCAGCTGGCAGCCAGCAGCAGAGTAGCCAGCAGTCAAGAAGCAGGTAGCAGGCAGCCAGTTGTCAGCAGCCACGACTCAGCATCCGGGGGCTAGCCTTGTTTACACAACAACAACAACAACAACAACAACAACAACAACAACAACAACAACAACACCAATACCAACAGCAACACCAACACCAACAGCAACAGCAACAGCAACAGCAACAGCAACAGCACCAGCACCAGCACCAGCAGCAACAGCAACAGCAACAGCAACAGCAACAACAGCAGCAGCCAGCTAGCCAGCATCATGCTGTTTTTCTAGGATTTCAGACGACACGTTAAAGAGTTTTTTGCCGCGGTTTTGGAACTAGCTCGTCCTTCAGAGGCATGGTGTTTCCCTGCCGGGAGGTGATTTTTTCGAAGCTGTTTTACTGCTAGCAGCCGCAGGCAACAGAATCTGTCGAAAATCTGTCGAAAAATGCTGTTTTTCTAGGATTTCAGACGACACGTTAGGGAGTTTTTTGGCGCGGTTTTGGAACTTGCTCGTCCTTCAGAAGCATGGTGTTTCCCTGCCGGGAGGTGATTTTTTCGAAGCTGTTTTACTGCTAGCCGATTCTTCCGGGGTCGGCGGCAGGGGCGGCAGCCCTTAAATTCGGCTCCGCCGGCTCCCCACGAGTGGCTTGCCCTACGAGCGTCCCAGAGCGACTAGAGCTCTATGGTGAGGCGCGCCCCAAACCGCCGACCCTCCGACGGCGGGCCCCGAAAAACACCAAAAATCCTTCAGGAGGGTGGGGGAGAGCTTTTTGGCCGGAATCCGGGTCGCTCATAAGCGTCTCCAAGAGCAAAAGGCCCCCCCCCCCGTTTGGAGGGTACCTAAAATCGGAAAAAAGTGCCGTTTTGACACATTTTTCGGACGATTTTCAGCTTTTCGAAATGGACAAAATGCTGTAAATTACAGCATTTTTGCGTTTTAACGTCTTTTGCGGGAGCAATGCAAAAACGCAGAAAATGCTGTAAATACCAATATTTTTTAGACCAGAGATGCACAAAACACTGCAAATACCAGTGTTTTTGAAAGCAAAGCAAAAAAAACACTGTAAATTACAGCATTTTTGGCAAGTTGATCGCAAAAAATGCTGGTATTTACACTGTTTTTGCAATTTCAAGAAAACGTGGAAGGCACGAAACACTGTAAATAGTGGTGTTTTGGCCACTTTTGGACGCTGAAACGCTGGTATTTACACAGTTTTTTGCCCGTGACGGCGCCAAACCCCTGTAAATTACACCATTTTTTGCACTTTTTGAACCGATTTTTTGCCTTGATGAACGCAAAAAACGCTGGTATTTACGCGTTTCCCAAAAAATCGAAGATCGTGACGTGAACGAAACCCTGTAAATAACAGTGTTTTAGCCACTTTGGGGGACTAAAACTGTGGTATTTACGCGGGTTCTTGCCAGCTGACAGCGCAATATGTTGTAAATTACAGCACTTTGTGCACTGTTTATGTTCAATTTTTAAACGCGCGATGCTTTCACATGTTCTTTGCATTATTTTGCACTCTTCCACAAAAAACAACGTTGCAGATTGAAACTGGACGACAGCGTGACCCGAAAGAAAGCTGGAGGGAGGAGACGCAAAGAAGCTTTTACCCACACACACAGGGGCTTTTACACAGAGAAGTCTTTACACAAAGGAGCTTTTTACATACAGAAGGTTTTACACAGAGAAGTCTTTACTCTAAGGTTCTTTTGCAGACAAGCGTCTAGGAGCTTTTACTCACAGAAGTTTTTACACGAAGAAGTCTTTACACAGAGGGCTTTTTACACACAGACGCGTTTGCACACAGAAGCTTTTACACAGAGAAGCCTTTACACAGAGGAGCGTTTACACACCAAAGAGTTTACACACAGCAAGCTTTTACACACGCAGGGGCTTTTACGCAGAGAAGCCTTTACACAGAGTAGCTTTTTACACACAGAAGGTTTTACACAGAGAAGTCTTTCCTCTGAGGAGCTTTTTCACACAAATGTCTTGGAGCTTTTACACACAAAAGCTGTTACACAAAGAAGTCTTTACACAGAGAGCTTTAACACACAGACGCGTTTACAAACAGAAACTTTTACACAGAGAAGCCTTTACACAGAGAGTTTTTACACACTCGGAAGCTTTTACACACAGAGAAATCTTTACACAGACGTGCTTTCACACAGAGAAGCTTTTACACAAAGAAGTCTTTACACAGAGAATCTTTTACACACGGAAACTTTTACACACAAAAGCTTTTACACAGAGAAGTCTTTGCACAGAGGCGCCTTTACACGAAGTAACAAGTTGAAATCGGCAGCAGTTCTTTAGGAAAAACCCTTCGCAGGAGCTTTCGGGAACTCACTTGCTCCCAAAAAAATCGTCTATTCCAACAAATACGTTCCAAAAAACCTAAGGAATATATTTCTGAAGCAGGTCCTCATTCAGTAACTTTCACGCCCACACTGCGATGAAATGGAGGGCCGAGTGGTCCGGCGGAGCCGACGAGGGGCGTCAGCCCAAAAATTCGGCTCCGCCGGCTCCCCACGAGTGGCTTGCCCTACGAGCGTCCCAGAGCGACTAGAGCTCTATGGTGAGGTGCGCCCCAAGCCGCCGACCCTCCGACGCCGGGCCCCGAAAACCACCAAAAATCCTTCAGGAGGGTGGGGGAGAGCTTTTTGGCCGGAATCCGGGTCGCTCATAAGCGTCTCCAAGAGCAAAAGGCCCCCCCCCCCGATTTTGAGGGTACCTAAAATCGGAAAAAAGTGCCGTTTTGACACATTTTTCGGACGATTTTCAGCTTTTCGAAATGGTCAAAATGCTGTAAATTACAGCATTTTTGCGTTTTAACGTCTTTTGCGGGAGCCATGCAAAAACGCAGAAAATGCTGTAAATACCAATACTTTTTGGACCCAAGATGCACAAAACACTGCAAATACCAGTGTTTTTGAAAGCCAAGCAAAAAAACACTGTAAATTACAGCATTTTTGGCCAGTTGATCGCAAAAAATGCTGGTATTTACACGGTTTTTGCAATTTCAAGAAAACGTGGACGGCACGAAACACTGTAAATAGCGGTGTTTTGGCCACTTTTGGACGCCGAAACGCTGGTATTTACGCATTTTTTTGCCCGTGACGGCACCAAACCCCTGTAAATTACAGCATTTTCTTCCCTTTTTGAACCGATTTTTTGCGTTGATGAACGCAAAAAACGCTGATATTTACGCGTTTTTCAAAAAATCGAAGATCGTGACGTGAACGAAACCCTGTAAATAACCGTGTTTTAGCCACTTTTGGGGACTAAAACTGCGGTATTTACGCGGGTTCTTGCCATCTGACAGCGCAAAATATTGTAAATTACAGCATTCTGTGCCCTGTTTATGTTCAATTTTTTAACCTGCGATGCTTTCATCTGTTCTTTGCATTCTTCCACAAGAAACAATGTTGCAGATTGAAACTGGACGACAGCGTGACCCGAAAGAAAGCTGGAAGGAGTCGCACAGAAGCTTTTACACATACAGGGCTTTTACAGCTTTTACACAGAGAAGTCTTTACACAAAGGAGCTTTTTACATACAGAAGGTTTTACACAGAGAAGTCTTTACTCTAAGGAGCTTTTGCACACAAACGTCTAGGAGCCTTTACACACAGAAGCTGTTACACAAAGAAGTCTTTACACAGAGGGCTTTTTACACACAGACGCGTTTGCACACAGAAGCTTTTACACAGAGAAGCCTTCACAGAGGAGCTTTTACACACAAAAGCATTTACACACAGCAAGCTTTTACACACACAGGGCTTTTACACAGAGAAGTCCTTACACAAAGGAGCTTTTTACACACAGAAGGTTTTACACAGAGAAGTCTTTACTCCAAGGAGCTTTTGCACACAAACGTCTAGGAGCTTTTTCACACAGAACTTTTTACACGAAGAAGGCCTGACAGAGAGAGTTTTTACACACAGACGTGTTTGCACACAGAAGCTTTTACACAGAGAAGCCTTTACACAGAGGAGCTTTTACACACAAAAGCATTTGCACACAGCAAGCTTTTACACACACAGGGGCTTTTACACAGAGAAGTCCTTACACAAAGGAGCTTTTTACACACAGAAGGCTTTACACAGAGAAGTCTTTACTTTAAGGAGCTTTTGCACACAAACGTCTAGGAGCCTTTACACACAGAAGCTGTTACACAAAGAAGTCTTTACACAGAGGGCTTTTTACACACAGACGCGTTTGCACACAGAAGCTTTTACACAGAGAAGCCTTCACACAGAGGGGCTTTTACACACAAAAGCATTTACACACCGCAAGCTTTTACACACACACAGGGGCTTTTACACAGAGAAGTCCTTACACAAAGGAGCTTTTTACACACAGAAGGTTTTACACAGAGAAGTCTTTACTCCAAGGAGCTTTTGCACACAAACGTCTAGGAGCTTTTTCACACAGAACTTTTTACACGAAGAAGGCCTGACAGAGAGAGTTTTTACACACAGACGCGTTTGCACACAGAAGCTTTTACACAGAGAAGCCTTTACACAGAGGAGCTTTTACACACAAAAGCATTTGCACACAGCAAGCTTTTACACACACAGGGGCTTTTACACAGAGAAGTCCTTACACAAAGGAGCTTTTTACACACAGAAGGTTTTACACAGAGAAGTCTTTACTCTAAGGAGCTTTTGCACACAAACGTCTAGGAGCCTTTACACACAGAAGCTGTTACACAAAGAAGTCTTTACACAGAGGGCTTTTTACACACAGACGCGTTTGCACACAGAAGCTTTTACACAGAGAAGCCTTCACACAGAGGGCTTTTACACACAAAAGCATTTACACACAGCAAGCTTTTACACACACAGGGGCTTTTACACAGAGAAGTCCTTACACAAAGGAGCTTTTTACACACAGAAGGCTTTACACAGAGAAGTCTTTACTTTAAGGAGCTTTTGCACACAAACGTCTAGGAGCCTTTACACACAGAAGCTGTTACACAAAGAAGTCTTTACAGAGATATATAGCTTTCACACACAGACGCGTTTACACGCAGAAGCTTTTACACAGAGAAGCCTTTACACTTTACACAGAGAGTTGTTACACACGGAAGCTTTTACACACAGTGAAATCTTTACACAGACGTTTCACACAGAGAAGCTTTCACACACAGAAGCTTTTACACAAAGAAGTCTTTACACAAAGTGGTTTTTACACACAGAAACGTTTACACACAAAAGCTTTTACACAGAGAAGTCTTTGCACAGAGGCACCTTTACACGAAGTAACAAGTTGAAATTGGCAGCAGTTCTTCGGGAAAAACCCTTGGCAGGAGCTTTCGGGAACTCACTTGCTCCCCAAAAAAGCCGTCTATTTCCAACAAAGTTCCTATGCCATGACCTTTTTTCAAAAAAACATAAGGAATATATTTCTGAAGCAGGTCCCCATCCAAAAGCTTTCAAGCCCACACTGCGATGAAATGGAGGGTCGAGAAATCCGGCGGAGCCGACGAGGGGCGTCAGCCCTTAAATATATGTTATTCTATATTTTAGATATGCATGAATGTATACAAAACACGTGCCGCATAGAAACAATGTACAACCCGGGGCGCATCGTCAAAATAAATTGGCCACTCCTTGAGGCGCTGGTCACCTACTTGGATGGGCACCTGGCAAAATCCCAGCTGTTTAGGTACAAAAATATAATAAAATATATACAGTACATGATCCCGTCCCCTTAATAATAAACACCCCCCAGAAACCATGGTTTAGTAGAAGAATTCCACATATTTGGGACCATTTAGGAAGTGTTTAATATTGGGGGGATGAGATTACTTAGAATACATGGAATATTCTAACATCTCCAGAGTTGTATGGTGCTTAGTCACACTTTCAAGCAAGTGGGTCCTACGTTTTAATCCCCCGTCTCACAGTCGACAAGGTGCTACCAGCCTGGTCTCCAAAGAGCCAGTGTTGCTGCGATTGTCCAGTGCTGGGAGAGAGGTTCCCTTTCTGAAAGTTCGCATCGGCCTGTGGTATAGCATGGAGCATTTGCCGCAGGACCTGGGAACCTGGTCATCTCTGCTGGGGGCTCAATCCACATGTGTTTGGAGGAAAAAAAAAAAACGTGTTTGCCATCCCCAGTTGGCTGAACTCCTGTTGAATTTGCCAAGAAACCCAAGCGCGGAAGAGCTCGGCACCCATTTCACCACTGGAATCCTGGACGGAACCATATCCAGCATAGAAAATCACAGCAAGATACTATCAAAGTGTGCTCAAAATCCAGGTCAAAAAAATATTGTTATCCTGAAACCAAGGCCTGGTCAGGTCAAAATCCGATCAGTACACTCCGATCAAACTAGTTGGTCTTTGTGGATGTTTATCCCCAAACATAGATGGTATCAATGATGTATCGAAATGAACCCTCCCATGCGATATCCGATATCCCCATGTTTGTGGGTCTAATCCTTATATTGGTCTGTTTAAACTTGCAGTAACAATTTTTCAAAAAAAAATGTCCGTTGCATTCATTACTGTCCATGTTTCTTCGCATCAAACTCGCTCATAGAATACTAGACTACAGTTTTTCCGAAATATGAAAATTTTAAACAAAACCATCCCATTTTTTTCGATAACATGGTATTTTTTGGTGGACCATGGCCAACCATGGCCAACCATGGCCAACCATCCCGACTGCAATAGCCCCAAGACACCGAGGGCGACTCATCCACTGAGTCGAGATCAACGTAATGGTCATCTGCTTCTGAGCCTCGAAAATGGTGAACACGTGATGAAAACGTGACTGGAAAATCCCTTCACAACCGGGAAAATATGAGAAACATCTAAAGGAAAATCTATAAGAAAATCAGAAAAACCATCACTTTTATCGTTTTTATCGGGCTGCACGTCGACTCGGCAGAACGGAGGCGACCTGCAGTCCGGCATGTTACCAAACTTGGATTGCACTTTGTGCAATGGTCATGACTTCTCGGCGTCCTGCCGTTGGGAGCCTGTTCAAGACTCTACCACCCCGCTTTGCAGGGTATTGCAAATGGCGCTCAAGCCATGCATCAATTACGTCCAGTCGGGCATCAGGGAAAGTACAATAGAGGCATGAGGCGTGCAAGAGCAACATCAAACTGTCAGGCCTTGTGAATCTTGTTTGGAATGGCATTCCCCACCACATGCGTCCACCAGCTGCATCGCTTCTTGAAACTAACACCAAGCAGTGAAATCTGTGGCCGATCCATTGGATCCTCCCATGAAGTGAGGTGAAGCGGGTCACTGTCGCCCGTGCTTTGCATGAAGTCGATGTAGAGTTGGTAGAAAGACATCCATCTCGAATTTGCAGCATCGGACTTGTGAAAAACATCAAAGAACCAGTTACAAATTGAGGTGACAACCCGCAGCACAGTCAATCAAGTCCCGAGGGCAACCTGCAACCTCCGGAATCCCCGGCCAAGGGGCGGGGCAGGCTGCAGCACTCTGGGAGATTTCAGGCTCCATCTCAGCTTCTGTACCGGCAGCCTGGTCAGCATGGTGCTGGTATAGAACTGCCCGACTAATGGAAAGCAGGGTGTGCTGGATGTGATGAGCTCGTCTTGCTTCTTCCTCAATCTGCTGTTTGAACGTTGTGTGGGCTTTCCAAAAGGCAGGACTGCGCTGCGTATTTGCAAGCTGCCACACGGCGGGGGTGCCGCAAAGGAGCCCCTTCAGTCCATTGACAACCCCTTGACAGTCGCACCAGAGGCGCACAGGGCAACGGGCCCGTTGTGCAAAACGAATGGCTTCACAGACTCCAGTGAGTTCGGCCCTGTAGGCAGTTTGGGCAAGGCTCAACATGACCCGCAGCTATCACATGGGACTTCTGTTGCGCAAGGGGCGACCCACTGGAGGTTGCCTGGACAACTGCCCAAGAGGCAAGGCTGTATTCATGTTTTGGCCAAAGGCATGACCCATCTGTGAAAAGGTCTATCCATTGGTCAACAGTTGCAAGCGGTGTTGCAAAGCTAGTGCAAGGGGCTGGCTGGCACAAAACAATGTGCCATTCGATCCAGGATTCCGGTTGGAGTGTCCATCCATACCAGGTCAAGGTTTCGGGCAAGTGAGGAATGAGGGACCAAAGGTCAGGTGGCAAGCAAGTGCGATGGCTGGCAAAAGCATCACACTGCCAAAACCGATGGTAACGGCTGTCAGAACATCCACAAAAAAGCACAGCTCCGCAACATCCTCCATCCAATATTTGGTTGCCCTGGCATTGACCCTACCTATATCACGCAACCCAGGGCGATGTCCAACAGCAGCACCAACAAGCCTCTGCCAGGCCTGTTCAGCTCTCCAAGTGATGTCAGCAAGATTGTTGGCAAAAAGGCAGAACCTACCAAACTGATCCCAAACATGTCCATTGGCATCAAAACACCAACTCAACGACTGGAGGTGCAGAAGCAAGGTCCCTGTCAGACCAACATTGTCAGGCCAGACATCAGACTGAGCAAAACGTGCAAGTGTGGACAGGGTCTCCTCAGGTTGACCACAATCACGGATGCATCGAATGCTCTGGATGATACACCAGAGGGCACGGACTTTGGCTGGCAGACAGGCGGAAGCTGTCCCAAAGCTCGTGTAGGGTCTGGGCTCTATGTTGCAAGGTGGCGTTGGAATGTCGACCAGACAAGCCGAGGTGGGCCCCAAGCGTTCTGCACTGCCTCTCAACGCGCATTCCAAGGTCTCGCAAGTGTTTGCGGCCTTGATTCGTGAGACTCCAAACAAAAGTTTTCTTTGCATCCAACTGTAGGTCAATCATGTCACAAAACTTTTGCAGTTGGGACATGGC
The DNA here is from genome assembly GCA_947184155.2 of Cladocopium goreaui. Classification (NCBI taxonomy): domain Eukaryota; class Dinophyceae; order Suessiales; family Symbiodiniaceae; genus Cladocopium; species Cladocopium goreaui. The sequence continues at coordinate 686,890 of CAMXCT020001657.1, read as the reverse complement.
ATGTTGCACATCAACATGGTGTCGTACCAACAGCTGCCAGTCATGGACAAAACTGACTGGCTGGATCGGCACTTGCTGGGCTTCAAACCACTTGTGGAAAAGGCAGTTGACAGCCATCATGGCTATAATGCTCATGCCATCGCCTTCAGCATAACCTGTGCTACTCGGTGTCGGTCCTGACAGGCTAAACCGAATCTGGAAATGTCTTTGCGCAGCATAGACAGCCCCATGCCACGCTCTGATGACAGGGCCAGGGACGCCCATGAGGCCAACTGTGGTTTCAACAACCCTCCGTGGAAGGGTGTTGAAGGCTTTGACAATGTCAGCCATGATGCCTGAACAGGGTTCTCCAGCATGCTGTGCCGTCTCAATATGCCACATCAGTTGGGTCCAAAGTTGGGCTGGGAAACAGCCTTTTCGATTACCAAAAAGACCTGCAGGCAAAATGCAGTCAAGATCAGCCAAAAGGCTCCGACACTGAATGGACGTCCACAAACGATAGCACAGGCCAAAAACTGTGATAGGCCTAAAATCGTCAGGTGTCATTGGTGCAGAGTGCTTGGCGACATTGGCAATACGGCCTGCAATCATTTGGCTTGGCCACTCCCCAGTCTCAGTAGCGTGTTTGTAGAACAGGCATATGTTAGTGTGCAAGGACGCAGGCGCAGCTTTGAGGTCCAGGATACTTACCCCATCAAGGCCCTTGGGAAGTTCTACGGCACTTATGCCTGATTTCTTTGCCCAACAAACGTTGGTCGACTTCAACTAACTTGCAAGGGGCAGGCCGGACGACATGTGCTGCAAAGGCCAGGATGTCATCCCATTGGCTGTGGGGAACTTTGTCGTGGCGACACCACCGCTGTTTCCAAGCGTGCTGGAACGCCTGAAACAACTCATCCAAATCCCCTGTGAACTGTGTTTGTGCGCAGGTTTGCCCAACTGCGACACCTTCAAGGGTATCAACCCAGATCCAGCTGTCCTCATGATGAATGATCTCAATCCGCACAGCACCGCAATAAACAGGCTTCTGTAGGTCCCAGCAAGGGGCCCGGCTGAGCTGCAAACACAGCTGGCTGTCATCAATGGCAACAACTTTGGCTTGTTCTGGGCGGATGAGCAGGTCAACATTGTCAGGACCAGCCTGCTTGATATCTTGGAAAATGAGAACTGGAGACTTCTGACGTCGGGCTTTGGCATATGCCCGGCTGTTGGATTTCAGGGTCCGCTCCAGCGAACGGAGTGCAAGGACACAGGTGTCGTAAATGCATATGGCAACATCAAACTGGGGTTGTGCTAATGGAAAAACACCTGGCGCTCCAGGGGCACGATGATCAAGGGCAGCCCACCAAGCAGGGAAGGAAGGTTCAAAACCTTTGGCACGTACTATTGAACCCCAGGCTTGTGCAGCATGGCCAGGGTCTTTTGCCTGCCTAGCAGCCTGGGCAAATCTACAAAAGGCCTGGAGCCTACGTGTTTGACGGTACCACAGGGCATGCTGCAAGGAAGTCCCAAAGAACTGCGGCAAAATGTCACCTTCTCGGGCCGCACGCAAGGGAGCGCGGGCCTGCCCAAATGTCTTGCGAGGTGCCAAAGTAGTGGCACGTCCAAGGCAGGCAGTTTTGAGAGGCTTGGCCGAGGCTCCAAGGGCTCGGTGTTCAGCATGTCGCCACATTTCAGTGCACTTCGCCATACATAGCGAGGAACACTTCGCACTCCACCATGGAAAACTCCAGAAATGACCGCATGATCGGGCCATACTGTTTGGTCAACACGAACCTCAGTCAGCAATGCTTGCAATTCGGGGCTGATGTAGCAGAAGTCGACTCTGGTGGAGCACTTGCATGTCATTTGCATTTCAATACCCCATCTCTCAAAAGCAAGTGTCTGCAAGTCCTTGAAGCCATGCATCTCAAGTATTTGGAAGGACGGAAGGTCAAACTCAGCATTGTTGAAATCCCCAGCAATGACTCGTAATCCAGAGGACAGGACACAGATTTGTGTGGCAACCTCACTCAAAAGACGGTCATTATTGGCCAATTGGTCTGGGTGCCAGGTGCCTGCAGATTCACCGTAGATGGTCCCCATCGTAATCCACAAATCATTGAGGAACGTGGCGGTAATGAGGGCTCTACTAGACAGTCGAACTTCATCAGACAAGGCCGCAGGCATGGCTTTTGTGGGTGTTTGGCAATGGCGGCAACCCCTTTCCAACCACCGGAGAGTTGGGATCGCAACCGCAATGGCACCGGGGCTCCAGCCACACAATGGCTAAACTTGGATTTGGACATTCGCAAACTTTTGCGGAACAATGGCAGGGACCTGTCGCTCACTGACAGCCCACAAATCAGCATACGACAGTGACTCATTGATGACCTGTGCCTTACCTGTCAATCCACTGGGATTGAAGCACCCGATGCAAAAGTCTGCTTCTGCCTTGGCAGGTCGAGGGTGATTGGCCTCACCAAAGCGGAAACCGAGAAGAACAAAAATGAAAAGGATATGGATGGACTTCGGCTTGAGAGGTCCTCCATAAATCTGTACACGTTTGCACTGAAAAAAGAGCCAAAAGGCTGAGCAAAGGCAAAAAATGGGGCCAAGCAACCACAGAACAAAGCAGATAAAAGTCTGCAACCAAAACATGGCTGCCGCCCCACACCGTCACTCATGATCTTCCCTGCTGCGCTTGGACATCAGGGCCCGAATTTGATTCATTTGCGCCAAGAGGGCAGCAATGTTCTGCTGTTGCGCCTCCATGTGTCCATGCAACTGTTGGCCATGCGCTGCCATTTGGTGTTGCATGGTGGCGAGCTGGGAAGTCTGAGCTGCGGCTTGCTCCTGCAGTTGAGTTTCCATTTGGGCATTTTTCTGCATGATGCTTTGCATCTGATGTTCCAACATGAGCATTCTGTCCGGGAGATCATCACGCTCCATTGGCACCTGTTGGGCAGGGAGGCAACTCAGGACTGCTTGAGTGACCTTGTCTTCAAGCTGCTTCAGGCCAGCAGTCGCATCAGCTGCCACTGGCGTTTGGGTAGTGGCTTTGAACCCTCCTCATGGGTCACTGTGGAGCCATGGGTCTTTGTAGCCATCGGTACCATTGTTGCCAGCTGAGGCAACAGGACGCGGCTTGGATCCTTAACTTCTTTGGGCTTCTTGTGGCGTGTCACCACGACATCGCCATGACTCATTGGTAGTATGGAGTCGGGTGGATCCTCAGTTGCTTGTACCAAACACATGCTCCCTCTGTCGCGCTTCCCATTTCAGTGCGCGGAATGCACGCAGCAGGCTGTTGCGATCACTGCCAAAAGGAAAAGGCCCTGCTAAGAACTCCAACTCGGGGCCTGCTGGGAGGAAAATGGCCTCCGGTTTCCAGGGCTTGATGCACTGCGGCAGCCTCGGCTACAGGAACCCTAAGTCCAACACGCTCTGCAACTCTTGCTACTTAAGGCAGCCGGTGTGGTTTGTTTCAAGTGGTTCAATTGGGATCATGTCATTCGTGGCAGCCACACTACTGAATAGTCCAGATGGGCCGAACGGGCATCCAGAGTTCGTGGCTCACAATAGATTCCGGCAGTTCCACTTGCATGAAGGAGGTGCTGGAGGAACACCTCAGGAACCCTCACACTTACAGTGTACATCACAGCCTGGCTGGCAGTGTCAGGTCGAAAGTTGCTTTGGAGGAATTGGCGTCGCCAAACATCAAGTATGGTTTCATGGGCATTCACTCCCTCCGGACTATGCCAGTGGTGGCAGCTACACTGTGATTGCTGGCACAGGCGAAGTCTAGGAATTTTGGACACAATGTAGCGCAGTGGGCCATCAATGAAGGTGTCCCAACTTCCCTCAATTTCATCTTTGTACACCAGAAACTTCAGGGCAGCAACAGCAACCGTGTCAACCGCTACTTGGCTCATGCTTTGTCCTTTTTCCACAAACCCATTCCCAATTTGGCATAAGACCCCATCAACAAGGATGGGTTCATTGTTGGCAAGGCAACGGCATGGGACGGTGAGTGCCGTGTGAGCCAGGCTGGTATCGACCTCAGCAGCAGATTGCAGTACAAACAGGGCAAGCGGGTGATTGGAAACTCTTCGGCCTTGTGTCAGATATGGCTCAGCTTCTTGCTGGCTAACCAATACAACACCTTCAGCTATGGGGCCTACTGCAGATAGCGGAATCTGCTGGAGCGTTGTGACACCAGCTGCAAAGGTACCTTCAGGCAACTTGAGTTTCGAAGGGTCAAGTGTGATCCCACCGTCCGTTGTGCCAGTCTTACGGCTTTTGCGGCCCCCTTTGGGCTTGCCAACCGACCCACCAGCATTGTTTTGGATCTTGGATTGGAGTTCGGCAGGCAATAAGAACTGAAACTTAACCTGATTCCCTAAAGTCTTCAAGGATTTCCAGGGAATTTTGGAAGCTAAGGCCCCCAAAATTTGGGATCCTCCAATGGCCTTTACTGCAGCTTGAGCTCGGTTGAGCGCTTGCTCAGCAGGCACACCATGTTCAACCAGGAAAGGTTTGAACTCATTAGCAGCTTACTCACTGACCCCCGAGGCCCAAGACCACGGTGTCAGGCACTGGTCAGCAAGGTTCATGATAAACCTTTTGCGACGGATGTCAGCAAAAGCATTGACAGCACTATGCCCCGAGGGCAAGGGAACCCCCAGCAAAACATGCCCAGCCAGAGCAACAGCCATGGGCCCGCAGGCATCATCCGCAAATCTTCGAGGTTCAAAATTGATCCATCGGTAATCAACACACCCAATCTGTCGGGTGAGGTGCTGCAAAAGCTTGTGGGTGGCATTTCGGTGACGGCCGTGCCAAGTCCAGGTGTGGACGTTCAACATCGACCCAGCTTTAACAAGGATCAAAGGGATCCAATGGCAGTTGAATTTGATGGCTGTGAGAAGGCAGCTCGTAGGTGTCTGGTCAGGCAGAGTCACTGGGAATGCGACACCATGATTAAACCAGCCAGTGGCGAGCAGCGGATCAAGCACATGGCAAGAACTGGCTGTCAATCTTTGATACACACAAGCAACCTGATGGAGATGCCACATGACCTCATCATCAGCCCACATATCCTCTTGGAGACGCAAGATGGTCAGTCTTTGCAGCCGGCTCACAACTGATTCACGGGTGGCTTGGCACTGCTCTTCAGTTAATGGATTAGGGTCCAGGCTGTACTTCAGTTGGTCGTAGGTCATACAGTCATACAGCTCAAGCGTCGTCCAATGGCAGTGTCAAGGCCAACAAGGCCAGTGAAATGGTCAGTAACAGCATGCACCTCACCAGAACGAGCAGGCAATCTGTACTCGGGCAATATGGAAGGGAGTGGCCCGGATTCCCTACAGCCTCTTGCACTGCAGTGATCAACACAGTTGGCAAAATCCCAGAGGTCGAGGCCCCAACACGTTCGAGCAATACAGCTCTGAGATTCACTGCTGTCTTGCAGCTCCCGTTGGTCCCAGTTGGTGGGGTTCAGTTCCTCAGCAGGCAGGCCAACATGGGTGCGATCATCATTTCCAACATCATTGAAATCAGAGTGACCCACCCGACCATGCTTTGTGTTTTTACCACCAGTTGCATTGGGTTCAATTCCCAACGGCACACCCAAAAGTCCATCAGGGGGTGCAGGCCCAGGGCTAATGGATGTTGCAGCAGCACTTCCAAGGCAATGGCAAATCATGGGAGAAGGGGAAGCAGTCTCAGCCCACCACCGGTTGGCAAGGGCAACGCAGGCACAGGCAAGGTACCAGCATCAGTCACCCAAAGCTCTGTTTTGACATCGGTGTCCACGGGCAATTTGAAAGGGAGTGGCCCGGATTCCCTGGCATCAGTGCTTTGGGGGTTGGCACATGGGACATCATAGCTGGTGCTGCTACACGATGCAAGGTGCTGAGGCCAGCTTGCATGTCGAGGTGACCACATGGTGTATCTCTGGAGGTTTGGCCAATGGTTCCAACATTCGGTCTCGCCCCATGCATACAATCATGGACAAGGCTTCCATCCAACACAACGGGCAATTTGGAAGGGAGTGGCCCGGATTCCCTGTCGGAAGTTGTGGGTAGATCATGCGGGGCATGATCAACAAATTGGCACAGTATTCCATTCGTGAGAAGCTCCTCACTTGTCACCGCCGGTTCCTCAGTGAGCTCAGCAGGCTCATGCAACACACTACCCTCGTTCGGCACGGGCAATTTGAAAGGGGGTGGCCCGGATTCCCTTTGGCTGTCACATGCAGGTACTGGGCTCACCACAAGGCCAGCAGGAGCATCAACCTTGGTTCTATTGACGGATGTACTGGCATCAGCATGGCCAGAGAACAGCGCTCTGGTCTGTCTCTTATCACTGTTGGGATCTGATTGATCCTCCGCAAAAAAGAGCATCAAATCACATGGTCTCTTGTTTGTGTTGGCACAGGCAGTCTCCCTGGAATGCATGGACACAGACTCAGCATGATCACATCCAATCACATGACTTCCGGAATCAAGAGGGCATTGGTCAGTGCTATCAGACTGGCTCAAGGCAGACATGGATGGCGTTCGCAACGGCAATCTAGGCATGCTGACAATAGCACCATTCCCCCACATCCATGGTTTGAGGCAAAGATCAGTCATCAATTGGTTTTGCGCAAACAGACCTTTGAGGTACTCATGGACTTGCCCCATGTCGTCAGGAGTGACAGGCAACATCTTTTGCAAGAGAATGTGAGCAAGAAACGCAATGGCCATGGCCATGGTGCCACACCCTTCACGGATTGTGAAAAGACTTACTGCACGGTTCACCGCAACTTCTTTCGCCTGGACAACCTTGCATGACATCTCCAGGAAAGGCTACCATAGGGATCCAATGTCCTTCAATGCTGAAGATACCAACGATGGGTGATCCAGTAACATATCGGTCGATCAGCCACTTCTTCGATCATTGGCGCTACACTGGCATGGGTCCAACCGTACAAAAGCATGACGCAAAGTTCAAGGAAGAAAGACGTGAAAGATATTTGTTATTCTCGTTTGCACCTCTTCCTTTTTGTTGCATTTCTCGTTGACGCCCCCCCCAAAAAAAATACAAAAATACAGCTAAATATAAGCAAGTCATCATTGCAAGGCAAGTCATCATGTTCAGGCTTACTCATGCCAGCTGGAGTTTGGGCAACCCAGGTGTCAAGCAGAGCACGGCTGTCACTCGGAGTGACATGAGGTGATGTCAGCTCACTACCGGAAGTCGGATGCAGATACGGGTCAAAACAGTCTTCAGCAGTCACCGCAGGCGGCAGGTCACTCGGCAAGTGTCCAACTGCAACTTCAATGCCATCACTAGCAACTTCAGCACCATCAGTGCCCAGAAGCAAATCACTGGAGATGACATCCGGGGCACTTGTGCACATGGGGACTGGTGTGCCAGATTCACTCTCGAATTCCATATCTTCCTGCGTTACAATTTATCATGCACAGGAACGGGTATGAAACACCAATTGGCATTTGTGTCATCATTCCGTGGAAGTTGTTCAGCAGGCATGACAGAGAGGACACTGCCCCCGACACGGTCCTCAGGCTGAATGGCACCAAGCGGTTCAAGGTGTCTGATGCAAACTCCAGACCAACCCATGAGTCTACCCTCAGCCAAACCTACATCCGCGACTGTCGCATCATGGGAAACTGGAAAGGCTACAACTGAGCTGCCATCATGGACCTGGCTCAAGGGATGTTCATCCTCATCAGCGTTGGCTTCCGGAACAACCATACCAGGAATAAGGCCAATGGTGTCACGGATACTCGCAACAGGAGGCAAGGGCCCTTCTCGGAGCTGATGCAAGGCCGCAGCAAGGCACATGACAGATCTTGGTGCTGTCCACCATTCAAAACCCAGGCAAAACTCCAAAGGCACATGAGCAAACTGCGAAGCAACTGGAGATCATGAGCAGTCTGGTGCCCATGCATGAAATCAGCTTGGGACGGCCAGACAGACCTACATTTCAGCAAATGCCAAACTCTATAGGCTTTCAGATGGTCAATTGGTTCAAACGTTTTGACACCAAACTGCAAAAGATCCAAGTGCATGGCGATGTGTCCAAAGATCCAAGCCGAGTGGAAGGGACTGGCAATCTATCCCATACCAGCAAGTTGCAACATGGTTGAATCACCAAGCTTGATGGTGGGGTCATATCCCACCAGGGCCGCACATTCCATGGGGTGAATTTGGCGTACAGCACCCTCAAAAGCAGGCAACGCAGATCGGACTAGGACACCAAAAAGTCCTTTCTTCTGGAATCTTTCCAATGACAAGCCAGCTCTACGGCACATGCATGGACATGGACGCAACTGTGATCCCCACGAATGTAGGGGGCATGGCAACACACCCTGGCAGTCCAACAAGTACGGTGACGAGCCTAAATCATCCACCTGAAAGGCTTCAATTTCATGTGCTTGGAGTCGAAGCACATCTTCTTGTTCCTGCGGCCACGGCGTGATGGTTGGAACAACATGGCAAATTTAATTTTGGTGACATCCTGGAACATGGGGAGTGCCTTCAGGTTAATGGGTCCCAAAGAAGGGGCAGTCAGCACACACCACCATCGGTTCCTAGAGCATGGCCATGCATTACTCAGCTGCAACAAGACTTCGGACTTGTAGAAACCTGTTGCTTTGCAAAAGGTGTTCAACTGCTGGACTACACACGGGTCTGTTTGTGCCGGTTGGACACATTCCATAATCACAGCAACTGAACGCAAATAGTGGGCGGCAGCAAGAGTGCCAGGCAGGCTCGAGCTTCTTGGGTCCTGTGAACTCCTACCATCCCCTAGCGCACTGTAAGGTTGGCAGGCGATTCCTGCACTGAGGCATGTTGATCGAGGACAGGCATCCCAGATCTTTGCAATGGTCCCAACATCACAGATATCCCCACAAACACAAGGTATACCAAAAGCGGCACCATAGAGCTCAAGCATCAGGGGGTTGACATCACACGCAACTTTGGGGAGGAACCCTGATGAAAGGCCTCCCAGGCCAAGGCCTCCCAAACCAAAGCAAACCTCGATATTCTCATGTAAGGAATCCCAGTCGCAACAACCATGGTAAAGGATATGGGAATCAGTACCCCCAAACAACACAGGTCGTGGCATCGGGTCCCACACCTCCACATTGAGCAGGCTGTAAGTCAGCATGTCAGAAGGCAAACGACCATGGAAAGTGAACAGCTGCTTACCAACAGTGGCACTCATCAGATGATTTCTATGCTCCCGGTCAAAGGTAACCATGCTAGCAACCAAGCTAGTGCTCTGCCCCTTCACAGGACTAGACCAGTTGGGTGTCAATCCATCCATGGCAGCAAATCGAAAGTAGGGCCAAATCCGCAAACGTTTCGCAGGGTCCGTTCTCCCCGCTGGAAGGAAGTTTGGGCCAGAACTCAGAAAAACCATAATTTGTTGGATGAAGTGTATGGCTGGGAAACATCACTGGTGGATTTTCCAGCCGCCACATTTGATTTCCGGAGGGTGATGGTGATTAATCACCAGAGGGGGGGTCATGGTGATTTAACGGTGACTTAAGGAACAAAAATGGCGATACAATGGGAATGTAATGGGAATGTAATGATCGATTTAAATATAGAATATGGTTCTTGAAAATAATCTGCACTGCGGACTGCACCGGAAACATCACCATGCTGGCTCAACAACATGTCTGTTGGATGTTTGAAGACCCTTTCAAAATGGGTTTGGTACCTGAGACTTGGGCGGAAAACCATGCATTTCCCCTGATATGTAATGGCCAACTTGGGTACATTCCACCTATCTTCCGAACAAGAAGACAGAGAGCGCTACAGAGTCTAGGTGAACGCATGTGCTCCCAAGACTTCTGGATCTTCACGTGAAACGTCCACAAAAACCTCCCCACAGTTGCTCTCACTGCATCTGGATTTGTCTCAACATCTGGGATACCCCAAGTCCAAATTCTGGCAGCTTTGATGGGAAATATGATGTTTCCATCGAGTAGAACTTCCAGAGAGAAACGTGAATTTGTTCCCGCCAGGAAAAACACACTTCCTAGTTGGTTTAAAGGTTATATACCAGACAATTGATAAAGTTGCACGTTCCGCAGCTGCTTCAATTCCCGTTTGTTTACTTGTCGCTTCGTGGCTCGTGATGTTCCGATGGCCTGACGCAAAATAAACCACTTACGACTGACGTCCGGGATGAACATCCAAGTCATTTCAGGGATGTGTTTTCTTTTAATCAGGGCTATACTCAATATGGGAACATGATTTTACCATACTATAATATACTATAATACCAGTAGTACCGCACAAGGCGGTGGCGGAAGTTTCAAAAATAGGAAACCTATAGGAGAGGTTGGTTGCTGTGAATCAGGGATGGCAGAGCGAATCCACTGATGGACCGAAAGGTGCTTGATGTCTCCTCTCTTTCTCTCTCTTTCTCTGACTATCTACCTACCTACCTACCTATCTATCTTCTATGTATCAATCTATCTATCGATCTATCTATCTCTCTCTCTTTCATCTAATGACCTATCTATCTATCTATCTATCTATCTATCTATCTATCTATCCATCCTATCTATCTATCTATCTATCTATCTATCCATCCATCCATCCTATCTATCTATCTATCTATCTATCTATCTATCTATCTATCTATATCTATCTATCTATCTATCTATATCTATCTATCTATCTATCTCTCTCTCTCTCTCTCTTTCATCTGTCTATCTGTCTAGCTGTCTACCTGTCTATCTGTCTATCTATCGATCTATTTATCTATCTGTCTGTCTGTCTATCTGTCTACCTGTCTATCTGTGGAGCAGTGTCATTCAGTGTAATGTGGTGTAGTGTAATGTAGTATAGTGTAGTGGAGTGTAGTGTAATGTAGTGTAGTGTAGTGTAATGTAGTGTAGTGTAGTGTAATTTCGTGTAGTGGAGTGTAGTTGTGTAGTCGTAGGTGTAGTTGTAGTGTAGTGGAGTGTAGTGTAGTGTAATGTAATGTAGTGAAGTGTTGTGGAAGGTAGTGTAGTGTAACGTAGTGTAGTGTAGTGTAATGCAGTGTAGTGGAGTGTAGTGGAGTGTAGTGGAGTCTAGTGGAGTGTAGTTCTGTAGTTGTAGTTGTAGTTGTGATGTAGTGGAGTGTAGTGTAGTAGTGTAGTGTAATGTAGTGAAGTGTAGTGGAGAGTAGTGGAGTGTAGTGTAAAGTAGTGTAGTGTACTGGAGTGTAGTGTAGTGTAGTGTAATGTAGTGTAGTGTAGTCTAGTTTAGTGTAGTGGAGTGTAGTGGAGTGTAGTGCAGTGCAGTTGTGTAGTTGTGTAGTTGTAGTTGTAGTGTTGTGGAGTGTAGTGTAATGTAGTGTAGTGGAGTGTAGTGTAGTGTAATGTAGTGTAGTGTAGTGTACTTTAGTGTAGTGGAGTGTAGTGGAGTGTAGTTGTGTAGTTGTAGTTGTAGCTGTAGTTGTTGTGTAGTGGAGTGTAGTGTAGTGTAATGTAGTGAAGTGTAGTGGAAGGTAGTGTAGTGTAGTGTAATGTAGTGTAGTGTAATGTAGTGTAGTGGAGTGTAGTGGAGTGTAGTGGAGTGTAGTTGTGTAGTGGTGTAGTTGTGTAGTTGTAGTTGTAGTGTTGTGGAGTGTAGTGTAGTGTAATGTAGTGTAATGTAGTGTAGTGATGTGTAGTGTAATGTAGTGTATTGTAGTGAAGCAAAGCGAAGCGACATCTGAACCTCCAAAAGTGGTCCGAACCCCTGGTTCTTTTTTAACATGTTCACTTCGAAATGTGCTTTGCGCCACAACGGCGTGCACTTTTTCCACATCGGAACTTCCAAAAGTGGTCCGTACATGGTGTGTTTTGTACATTTTGACTTCGAAATGTGCTTCGCGCGACAACGGCGTGCACTTTTTCGACATCTCAACTTCCAAAAGTGGTCGAGAATGGTGTGTCTTGTACATTTGGAAATGTGCTTCGCGCCACAACGGCGTGCATTTTTTCGACATCTGAACTTCCAAAAGTGGTCCGAACGTGGTGTGTTTTGTACATTTTGACTTGCAAATGTGCTTCGCGCCACAACGGCGTGCAATTTTTCATCTCTCATCTGGCCAGCTGGCTCCGCACCCGCCGCTTTAGCGAGCCTACTTTTCGACCCTCCGGAGCCTCAAATCATTGGAAAAACACAGTGTTTCGCGACTTGTCCACCTTTTTGCGCATCTGCATCTTCTTTCTTCTGGCTCTTTCTCTTCTACTCTTCTCTCTTCTGATCTTTCTCTTCTCTCTGCCTCTGCCCTGCTCTGCTTTTCATCTGTCCACATTGTCGGAAGTTTGACTTCTAAACTTCCTTCGACTATATGGGAACATTATGATCCAACTGGTATTCTACCATACTGTATCCCCCATGTTCAAAGCGAGCTACGCCGCGACTCTGGAGTTTTCACGGCTTTGTCAACCTTCTTGGTGTCCTTCTTGGTGGTGCCTCGGTGGCCACCAAGATGAAAACCACATGGCGGCCTTGGGTTTATCTATCAAACTCTTTCGAAATCCATTAAATCCATGGTTTTTTACACCTAACTGACTTCGCTGTCAAAATCTATCAAAATGTAACTTGTGGTTGGCACCATACCACAGACTGCCGTGTTGTTTGACAACTTTCGCCACATCGGGGTGGGTCTGGGGTGGGCATCTCAATGTTCATGGCAATTGGTAGACACTCAGACTGTTGCGTAGTAGGTGTGATCATGTTACGTTGTTACGCTGACAGCCGGCTATAGAACCAGAACCTAGTAGGAGATGTACCAAATTTTCAGACACGGCCATGCAATTTGACCCCATATGTGGATAATTCAAGGGTCAAGGCTTGGTGTTACTATGCTCTGCTGGTTGAGCACGAATTCAAAGCTTGGGTCGAATAGTTCCCTGCTGAAAATACCGAAGGATCACAGCCGAGCTCTATTCATAAGCCTAGTTTTTGTTGGCTAATCCTCGTCTTGTCGGTTAAGGCCAGCTTCGTGGCTTAAATCCCGATGTTCGTTGCACGAATCCCGACTTGCCTTTGATATACATTGTAAATATATATATATATATGTGTGTACATGAAGGTTTCGGCTGAGCAGGGACCCCTGACCGTTCTCTGCCTGCCGTTTGACCTTAGCGGCAACGAACAATTGGAGCGTTTGCCGCGGGCGCTGGTGGTGAGCGCCTTCACATCTTGTGCTCTGGAGGTACAGAGCTGACCTCCATCACGTTTGCTCCTGTCCTTGGTCTATCCCGATTCTCCTCTTCTTGGACAGTTCCACACTGTTGGAGTCCCAGCTCCGCAAACCTGGATGGACTGGCTGCCATTTAATTGGCCCATTTCCCGGTGGCCTACATCTTCGAGTTTGACCTGGTCCTCGATTTTGATCCCATCGTCCAGTTTGCGTTCTTTATGTTGTTGGTCTTTGTCCTGTACCTCACATTTCTGGACTTTGTGACTGATCATTGTGCATCACTCCTTCCAAGCGAAGTCGCACGCGAAGACAGCGCTCTCTGGCAAGGCTACGTTGGCACCTTTTTCGAAAAGGCCGACTTCATCTCACTGTTCCGGAATTGAAGCACATCAAGGACACGCTCTCACGCCACCACTCTGTGGATTGGAACTTTCATCGCAAAGTTTCTGCAGCAATGGAGCAGTGGAGAGTCAGACAGACCCCATGGAAATGCCGTTATTGTCGGAGATTGAACAAGGCGGCAGCAACATACGGCGGACAATGTGGTCGACATTGGGCAGAAGATCCCTACCCCTATAGAGGGGGAGGGCGGGGGGGGACAAAACCAAGCTGTCGAATTCCATTTTTTTTTGCTTGGAAACCCTGGGATAGCGATCCAACCCCTCAAATGGAATTGTAAAGATTGTAAAGTAACATTTCTTAACAAGCCTTGGGCACTGGTTAGAAAATACTTGCGCTTAGCTCCTCCGGACGGCGGCGCAATTTTTGGAGGGATGCCATCCCTACATATGTTCTGCTTCAGTCTGACATGTGCTTAGCTCCTCCGGAGCTAAGCGCCAGTATTTAATTTTCATCTGCTTGCCAATGACATGGAATGATGAGGAATATTGATCATTGAGAAAGCATGATTGCAAAAATGGAATTTTAAAATAAAATTTCAGTACGACTCTCCCGGAAGGCAGAAGCACTAGATGGATCCTACAAGCTTGTTCAACCACAAGATCGTCAGATCAACCGGATCCTACCTATGCACACTGGCAGCCGTGGGCACAAAGGTCATGGCACGATAGCAGAGGACCATCGCAGTCTCCTCGAAGCAGCCAACGTTCCCAGACACCACAGGGGACGAAGAAGCAACGCAATCGAGGCAAGGGCCAGGGCAAGAAGCACAAGGGCAAGGACAAGAAGGGACAGGAGTGGCAGCAATTCCAGGCTCCACCTTTGCCGGAAGCCCCTTGGAGCAGATCCCAATCGCAGAGCACGCCGTCCACTTCGACATCGGCGCCATCACAGGCCGAACAACAGCTTTGAGTCTTGGTTGCTGTCATGAAGAAGAACGAGACCAACTTGCCATCGGAACTGCAAACACTTCTACACGAGAACCACAAGGTGCAGTCGCAAGACATCACGAAGTTCCTCCACTCAGCAGTATACAAAGTTAGGCAAAGCCAAGACGGCTTTACAGGAGGCGAGATCGTCCAGACTCAACCTACACAGAGTCTGGAAGAATTATCTGGACGCCAGCGTGGACAAGTGGAAGCAGTTTTCTCAGGACTTCGAGAAGCAGGACACCGACCTTGCTCAACAGGTACTCAATGCTACGGAGGCCGTCAAGCAAGCTCAAGAAGGCCCCGAGGCTTCGAAGAAAGAGGCCAAAGACATCGAAGAGTCCGAACAGGATGGCAGATCAGACATGGCTGTGGAGATCTCCGATGACGAGAATCAGGAGCTGATCGACAACAAGGGCCAGGTCCTCAAGGAGGGCATGAGTTTCATGTTGCAGAACCTGGAGTCTCTGAGAAGCAAAGCGGAGATAGCAGTCGAGGAGAACGCATGCAAAAGGCCCAGACTTCAATCCACGGACGGATTCGGAGATGCATCAAAGTCTGGACCCTCGGAGCATTTTGCGCAGCCCAGTCAATAGACCAAAGGGAGGTTGACTATGGGCTATACCAGCATGAAGCGATGTCTTCATGCCTCATGAAATGGTCTCACAGTGCCACTACAAAGTCTTGGCTTGTATCTGAGTGGCAGGCTGCTACTGATGCTCTTGATGAGGCTTTTGTGCTGGGTTTTGCCACAGCCTCGCATGTTCCTGGAGAGCTCAAAGTTTGCCGTGATCCTGGGAGAACCAAGAAACAGTGTCGGTTTTGTGAAGAAGTTCAGATTTTCTTTGGACTTGAGGATGAGATCAAATCTTTTTCAACTACAATTTTGCATGAATTTCTCCACCGATGGGCGGACAAACCTTGGAGACTACGTTCATCAAGTACCAGGAAAAGCACCCAGGATGATCGTGCTCTGGTAGAGCCGATGCCACTACCTCATGATGAGATCCACGAAATCCCTTCTGCACTACGCCAGCATCCTCATGCAGAAGTTGAGCCACCTACATATCAGAGGTCATCAGAAGGTGCAAATGACAATCCAACCCGTTTTGGGCATTTAGATCCAAGGGCTTTACCATCTTGGTGGACACAATTGAGATTATTACATGAACGGCATGGCATGATTGAATGTCTCGAAGAAGGCAACGTCATCTATGTCAGCTCATGGTATCTCCATGCGAATCGACTACAACAATGTCATGTTCCTCGTGCTCTTCGATTTGATCAACATTGGCATGACTGGTTTGACATCATCAGAGAGACATGGCATGATCATCTTCAACAAGATCTTCCTGTGGATATTGGCGTTGTTACTCCACATCCAGCGACGATTTTTGAAGGACATGTGGCACACCTGATTCTTTGCCAGGCCATACATCCAGCTTTGTCGGTTGGGATTGCATCTGGCATCTTCAGAAGCTCCTCACATGATGCATCATCCACTCGGCGCAGGTGTTGCCACCCACACTCACCTCTAATGAAGCGATTGCTTTGGTCCCAGCACGGGCCCAATGTGTACATCGTGTTTGTTCCTCACGCCTGGGCCATCATCCTCTTTCAGAGGACAGACCGCATCCCACGTCTATGTATACCTCCTTGGTTGTCGAAGTACACCCGGAGCCTGACGATGAGGATGACTACAGTTCTTTCATGGCGGCCGGGACACACACACACACGCGCGCGCCGAGGTTTGGGACCTACTCCACCACATGCGGTGGCGGATCATCGTGAAGCAGCTCTACAAGGGGATGAACTTCCCATGGAAGAGGAGGCAGTGGAGACTGACACGGAGTCGACACAGGAGGATCCATACTGGAGCTATTCCGTTGTCTTCTCTGTACATGCACAGCCTGCAGAAGGGCATGTCAACACTTTCAGCCAGCGGGTGGCCCGCCGTAATGTGGCCAATATTGCTCACTTCAATGTGGAATCGTGTTCCCCATCCACCTCGTGATCTCCATGACCAAGGACTACAAGTCCTGCTGGCTCAGCATGACACAGATCTTCCAGGACATTCGAGGTTAGCCTTTGTCCTCGTGGATGTTGAATTCCACCCAGCGGCGCCGAGCTGGCAGATGGAGCCTGTGAGATGTCCAATATATGTGCACACAGTGTTGTCCAGACACCAAATCCTGAGGGTGATGGATGTCTTCCTCTATGCACAGTTTGTGCAGGATACCTGCTTGGTCTGGCATAACGGCATCATTGTTAGCCAAGATGCTGGTCTTTATGTTCGGCTTTATCATGGTGATTACATTCGTATCGCGCTGCCACCGCCGCTGACAGAGATGCGAAATGTTCCAACAAGGTGCATTGCCAGAATGCTCCAAATGGCCATTGCACCAGTTGAACTGGAAGCCTTCTATTGGGTCTCCAATGTTGATGACGACCTTGAGCCCATGCCCGCGCACTTCCTCGTGGTGTCGGAGATTGACTCCTCGACAGAAGGAGGCTATTCATCATCCAGCTCATCCACAACATCTCTGCTTCAAACCTCGATGAGAAGTACCAGTCGTGGCAGAAAGACAACGCACCATCGCTGGGAGGAGATCGAAGCTGTGCGCATGCAGTACTTGCAGCATGAGGATCCTGCTTTGACCTTTGCCACCACAGCCACTATGCAGGATTTGCCATGGTTTGAGCGAGACCTTATTCCTCTTTGGGAATCGGCAGCACGTACTGGCCCCGGAGGAATGAATCGTGAAAAACTGTTCAAAAACCATTGGTTTTTTAGCTTGTTTGATTGAGGGATGGTGATTCAAACCACTTTTCAAATAGAAGATAATCTGAAATGCTATTGTTTTTTAAATAGAAGATATTCGATGAATACTGAAAAACACGTTTCAAATAGAAGATACCATTTCATGAAGGAATCCAGGGAGTTCCACCAAATTGTTTTCAAATAGAAGATATTCGTTTGTAACCCCATGAGTTCGACAGATCTCAAATGCATGAAAAACAATTTTCAAATAGAAGATATTGCAAAGATCATCCCAATGTTGAGCGGGTTACTGTTGGATTTTTGGTCTTTTGAGCTACTTTTGCACTTTGCAACCCTCAACATTTGGATGATGTTTGCAATATCGTTTATTTGAAAATCTTTTGTCCCACTGTCATTTTTTGTGATTGTTGAAGGGCACTAATGTAAAAACAATAGAACATTGACGCCCAGACCCGGGTGACCCCCCGAAGAGGGGAGTGCAAAAGTACCTCCGGCCGCTTCAATCCCGTTTTCAAATAGAAGATATTGGCATTATTTTCCAGAGGTTCCCATCACAAGCCCAAAAAACCACGGAAATTCCGTTTTCAAATAGAAGATATTGGCATTATTTTCCAGAGGTTCCCATCACAAGCCCAAAAAACCACGGAAATTCCGTTTTCAAATAGAAGATATTGGCATTATTTTCCAGATGTTCCCATCACAAGCCAAAAAAACCACGGAAATTCCGTATTCAAAGAGAAAATATTGGCATTATTTTCCAGATGTTCCCATCACAAGCCAAAAACAAAAAAAGAACGGAAATCCTGTTTTCAAATAGAAGATATTGGCATTATTTTCCAGAGTTTCCCATCACAAGCCCAAAAAACAACGGAAATCCTGCTTTCAAATAGAAAATACTTGCATTATTTTCCAGAGGTTCCCATCACAAGCCAAAAAACCAGGGAAATCCCGTTTTCAAATAGAAGATATTGGCATTATTTTCCAGAGGTTCCATCACAAGCACAACAAACTACGGAAATTCCGTTTTCAAATAGAAGATATTGGAATTATTTTCCAGGTTCCCATCACAAGCCCAAAAAAACACGGAATCCCGTTTTCAAATAGAAGATATTGGCATTATTTTCCAAAGGCTCCCATCACAAAAGCACGGAAATCCTGTTTTCAAACAGAAGATACTGGCATTATTTTCCAGAGGTTCCCATCACAAGCCAAAAACAACGGGAATCCAGTTTTCAAATAAGAAGATATTGGCACTATTTTCCAGAGGTTCCCATCAAAAGCCGAAAAAACCACGGAAATTCTGTTTTCAACTAGAAAATATTGGCATTATTTTCCAAAGGCTCCCATCACAAGTCCAAAAAAATAACCGACATTCCGTTTTCACATGAGGTTCCCGTCACAAGCTCAAAAAACCACGGAACTTCCGTTTTCAAACAGGAGATATTTGCATTATATCCAATGGTTCCCATCACAAGCCGAAAAAAAACAACGGAAATCCCGTTTTCGAATAGAAGATGCTGGCATTATTTCCAGAGTTTCCCATCACAAGCTCAAAAAACCACAGAAATAAATCCCGTTTTCAAATAGAAGATATTGGCATGATTTTCCAGAGGTTCCCATCACAAGCCAAAAACAAAAAAACACGGAAATCCCGTTTTCAAAAAAAAGATATTGGCATTATTTTCCAGAGGTTCCCATCACAAGCCCAAAAAAACACGGAAATTCCGTATTCAAATAGAAGATATTGGCATTATTTTCCAGAGGTTCCCATTACAAACCAAAAAACCCAGGGGAATCCCATTTTCAAATAGGAGATATTGGCATTTTTTCCAGAGTTGCCCATCACAAGCCCAAAAAAACCACGGAAATTCCGTTTTCAAATAGAAGATATTGGCATTATTTTCCAAAGGCTCCCATCACCAAAACACGGAAATCTTGTTTTCAAACAGAAGATACTGGCATTATTTTCCAGAGGTTCCCATCACAAGCCAAAAAAACAACGGAAATCCTGTTTTCAAATAAGAAGATATTGGCATTATTTTCCAGAGTTTCCCATCACAAGCCCAAAAAAACACGGAAATCCCGTTTTCAAAAAAAAGATATTGGCATTATTTTCCAAAGGTTCCCATCACAAGCCCAAAAAACCACGGAAATTCCGTTTTCAAATAGAAGATATTGGCACTATTTTCCAAAGGCTCCCATCACAAACCCAAAAAACCACGGAAATCCGTTTTCAAATAGAAGATATTGCCTGACAACCAATGGGGAAGCGGAAAAGACCATGTCAAATAGAAGATATTCATTATACCAACCCCAAATTCTCAGAACAAGATTGTGCGACAAACTATTTTTTAAATAGAAGATATTCGGTTGGATGATCCACCAAGTTTGTGCTTTTGGTTTTGGTCTAAATGGTTTTAAACAGAAAATATTAGTTTGGACCCTCCCGGGACCATGGTCGCGGAGAGTGCCAAAGTACCTCCAGCATCCCGGATGTTCTACCATTTTGGGTCATTGAATTAATTTATCTTCTATTTGAAATAGATTTTTCTGCGCGTCTAAACCAGTTTCAAATAGAAGATCGGTTCTCCGATAATTCCCGAATATCTTCTATAACAACGGTAAGTACTGTATATATATAATTATATATATATTGATACATTTTCATATGTTGGTATATTGTTGTTTCTGCTACGTTGATATATGGATTTTGTTTATACATGTATATGTTTATAGTTTTATGTGTTTATCCTTGTCTATAATTTATATCGTTACGACGGTGTCCACCTCGCAGAGCTGAAGAAAGAGGCAAAGGGGACACATGGGCCTTCTTGGTCCTCGCAGAGGAATACACCCATGCGGAACATCCCAAGGTTAGCTTTGTGGGATGGAGTGCACAGCCTGTCCTCTTTGACGATCAGACTGCGCACCACATAGGAGCAGACAAGATCGGAAGTGAAACTAGCGAAAGAGAGGCACTTTTCTGATGCGCTTTGTGGAGAATTGCGCAGAACCACAACGTGCCGACCACGTTCTGTACTGACTCTATTACGTCAGAATACCAAGGAAGTGGTCTTCATGGAGCCAGTGAGCACTCTTTGTCCTTCCGGCTTTTGAGGGCTGCTTTCCAAGCGCTTGAGTCCACCATCGGCAAGGACCACCTTTCTACTTCCCACGTCCGTGGGCATAGTGGGGACCCATGGAACGATCTCGTGGATTTGCTGGCGAAGCAAGAGAGATTGAAAAGCTTCTACTTGCCAAGACAAGCGGTTGACATGCGACGATGGAGGACGACCTTGCCGCATCTGTGGTGGATTTTGGCGGAGGACCCAAGCCTTCCTAGCTTTCATGCTGCCTTCTTTGATGCCACACCACCAGAACTACCACCACAGCGGCCACCATCATTCAATTTCCTTGGCATTCAAGAAACCAGATGCCCTGCGACTTGCAGTTTGGTTGATGATATATATAGACTTGGAACAGGCGCAGATGGAGGGCATTGGGGTGTAGAACTTTGGCTCAACCTCCAGCAGCCCATTGGCTATGATGGCCACACACCGATCATGATCTCCAAGCAGGATGTTGTCGTTCTTCATCAGGACCCACGCGCCTTGATTAATGAGGATTGATCACTATGCCTGGAAAGCCACTCTGGTGGTCGCACATGCTCCGCAGAGCGGCCGAACACTTGAGGCCAGAACAGATTGGTGGAGCTCCTCCATCACATGCATGATGGGTCCCCACTCTTTGTCATGAGTCATGATGGATGCGAACGCAGCACCAGGTTCATGTGACGGACAGATTGTGGGTCAACATGGTTTTGATATTTCGAAGAGCACACCCTTTTTTCGGCATTTTCTTGAGGAGTTCCAGCTGTGTCTTCCATGCACGTTTCCATGCCATCAGGGTCCTACAACGACTTGGAGAGCTCTGACTGGTTTGACGGAACACTGCATCGACTTTGTGTGCATCCCGGTAGACCTCTTGGATCAGTGCTCTTTCTCCACCACAGTGCCGGACTTTGACCTCCATAATGGTGACTTTGATCATGTTTTGGTGGCACTTCAAATGGGCTGGGAGGAGTATTTCAGTGCCCCGCAGACTGACTACAAGCGCAAAGAGAAGATTTCCTTCCACCGCAACCAAATCAATCGGGAGTGCATAGAGGGAGCTATAGCTACCATGCAGCCACCTCATTGGCAAGTGGACATTGCAGCACATTTCGATGACTGCAACCACGCCTTGCATCGCGGCCTTGCCCAACAATGTCCGAAGAGACACAACGGGCCCAAGAAGTCCTTCATCACGCCTGAGATTTGGGACTTCCGCCGCCAGAAGAGCGCAGCAAAGCGACAACTTCATGCCCTGGGCCGGAGAAGCAAACGTGAATGGCTCTCGGCAGTTTTTGAGGCATGGCGCAGACGGAAGAGCTCCACTACCAATGACATCGACATCTCGGCCTGCTGGTTCAACTACAATACTTAGCTTATTTGTTGGAGATTGAACTTCACGGCCAAACTATCACAGTTTACTCTGCGCATGAAGCATCGTCTTCCACAAGCCAGGCGTTCTGCACTGACCTCTGCTTTGGAGAGCCTACCATCTACGGCGCCCGCCAATGAAGTTCTGAAGGTCATCAAGGAACACATGGGCCCCGCCAACATGAAACATGTCAGGCAAGACTTTGCCTATGCTCTGTGATGAACAAGGTGATATTTGTGCTTACCCTGCTCAGCTTCTTTCCAGATGGATCAGTTTCTTTGGTGACATGGAGGGCGGCATCAGAATGTCGGAGGATCATCGGTGGACCATTTGGCGGGACAACCTGACCGAATTGAGGCAGCCGATCCTGGACTATAGCCTCGCAGTGCTCCCCACGTTGACTGACCTTGAGATTGCGCATCGTAGAGTTCCCAGCCGACAGTTGAGCGGTTTGGATCAGTTGCCCTCAGAGCTGTGCAATGCCTGCCCCACTGAACTTGCAAGGCAGACTTATGGCACACTCTTGAAGCTGGCGGTGCACGGTCAGGCACTTTGACCCCAGCACACAAGGGCAAGGGAGCATTGACGGACCCCAAGGCCTGCAGGAGCCTCCTGGTGAGCTCACACATTGGGAAAACCCTGCACAGAACCATTTGCCAGACTCAACCGGACCTTTTGGAGAGCTACATGACGCGCTCACAACTGGGAGGGAAAAGACGGGTGCCAGTGACCCTAGGCCTTCATGAAGCTAGGGCCTGCATGCGAGCAGCTGCCTATACAAGAATCAGTCCGTGATCTTGCTGATGGTTGATCTTGTGGAAGCGTTCTATCGGGTCCTGAGGCCCCTTGCCCTGGGCACCTCCTTCTGCGACGAAGAGATTGCCAAGACTGCAGCCCGCTTGAACATGCCCACCGACATTCTCCACCAACTTCAACAACATTTGGTCGATGAGTCTGCGGTGCAGCAGGCGGGCATGCCTGAGCCAGCCCAGAGGGTTCTCCGTGCCATCCATTTGGATACCTTCTTTCAAGTACCAGGACAGCAAGACATTTGCCGTACAACGGCAGGATCTCGACCGGGCGACTCGTTCGCTGACGTGGTTTTCACTTTTCTCTTTGCTCGGGTGCTGAAAGTATTCCAACACACATTGGAAGAACATGGTCTGCAGGAGCTCATTGGAGTTGATAGCTGCTTCGATCCATTTGGGCGTATGATAAGGGAGGCAGACACCACCGAGGTCTACTCAGGACCGGTATGGATGGATGATCTTTGCGTCACGATCCAGGCGGAGTCAGCGGCTGCGGCGGTGCGGAAAGCAGGTGTCGTGTCATCTCTCCTCTTAGACACCCTCACAGAGCACGCGATGACACCGAACTTACGGAAAGGGAAGACTGAATTGCTATTTGCATTGAGAGGACCTGGAGTGAGGAAGCTCAAAACCCAACACTTCGGTCCTACAAGCCCTGGCACCCTGACCATCATTGCGGAGCACGACACGCACCAGGTCTCCATCGTGGGGGAGTACGTCCATCTTGGGGGCGTCCTACATCACAGTGGTGATCACCGCAAGGAGATGAGGCGCAGAGTTGCAATGGCACATCAAACTTTCAATGCGCATCGCCGCACCATTTTTCAAAATCGATGCCTTTCGCTACACAAGAGGGTGCAGCTGTTTCAGTCCCTGGTTCTGAGCCGACTCCTCTACGGCAGCGAGTCTTGGTTCTTGAGGGATCACAGAAATCCAAGTGCCTCCTGCATACATCGATCATGAAGTTGTACAAGAGGCTCCTTTTGTTGCCCCCTGACTGTGCTAGTACCGATGAGGAGATCTGCGTGGCCCTTGAGATGCCTACGCCCTCGGAGCTCTTGCGAAGAACGCGTCTGCGATATCTAGGAACCCTCCACCGATGTGAGCACACGCTCTCCTGGAGGTTGCTGCACCAGGATACAGAATGGTGTCGACTGGTGGCTGATGATCTGCTTTGGCTTTGGCAACAGATTCATCACAGCACTCACCTACCGGATCCAAGCATGGCTCTTGAACCCTGGAGGTACCTTTGGAGATATCATCAGCCTTGCTGGAAAGGGCTTATCAAAAGGGCCTTCCTTCATTCCGGACTGCAGCGCCAGAATGCCCTACTGATCCGTACCACCTTTGCTGATTTCTTAAACCTCATGCAGGAGGAGCAGATCATACAGGTTCCTGAGGAGTTTGAGCACCAGCCGGGCAAGACTGAGGAGGTAACGAGATATGGAGGCATGCAGTGCCGCGTAGCTTTTCGGAGCAGAGGCGGCGAAGGTGCACATATATTTCGGTGCCAAGGCGAGATTTCATGTCTCCGTTGGCTGTTCGACACTACGGCGTGCCCTGCGTGCTTGAGAGAGTATCATGCGTTTGGACGCCTCAAAGCTTCGACTTCAGAATCGACCAGGACTACCTCAACCAGCAGCCGGAGTTGGATCAGGGGAGAACGACAATTTGGAGAAGAGCCTGAATGGACTATACTTCCTCCTCTACCTGGACAAGGTCCCCATCTTCCTGAAGGAGCTCTACGCGCAGATCACTGAGTTGCTGCTTTCCACCGATCAGCCTCATCGACAAGAAAGGCTCGTTGTGTTGGTCGGCAGT
This sequence comes from Cladocopium goreaui, assembly GCA_947184155.2. Lineage (NCBI taxonomy): Eukaryota > Dinophyceae > Suessiales > Symbiodiniaceae > Cladocopium > Cladocopium goreaui. The sequence continues at coordinate 662,473 of CAMXCT020001657.1, read as the reverse complement.
TTCCCAAGGGTGAAGATTTTTTGAAAGATTTTTTTTGTTTTTTTAGGATCTTTTTTGTTTTTGGTTTGCTATTAGTGTTCCTCCATTTTCCATTAGTTATCCTTCATTCTCTAATAGTTTTCTATTAGTTTTCATTCATTTTCTACTAGTTTGCCTTCATTTTCTATTAGTTTCCCCTTCATTCTCCATTAGTTTTCATTCATTTTCTGTTTTCCTTCATTTTCCCTTGGTTTTCCTTCATTTTCCATTAGTTTTCCTTCATTTTCCATTAGTTTTCCTTCATTTTCCACGAGTTTGCCTTCATTTTCCACGAGTTTGCCTTCATTTTCCATTAGTTTTCTTTCATTTTCCACTAGTTGTCCTTCATTTTTTTTAGTTCTCCTTTATTTTCCAATTGTTTTTCATTTTCCATTAGTTAGTTTTCCTTCATTTTTTATTGGGTGCGCATTTTTTTGATTTTTTTTTTGGGGGGGGATGTTTTTTTTTTGGGGGGGGGGGTCGTCCAAGCTCCCTTCCTTGGATTTTGCAACTCAAATCACTCATTTGCTGCATTTTGTAGCTAAAATCTCTCATTCGCACTATTCATCAATTTTTCGACTGCTTTCAGGTTTTTTTTCAATTGTTTCTATCGAGTTTTCCATCGTTTTCATTGGTTTGTCCATGATTTGCATGGTTTTCTTCAATTTTTCGTTTTCTTCAATTGTTCCATTGTTTTCTTCGATTGTCTCATGGTTTTCTTCAATTTTCCCATGGTTTTCTTCAATTTTCCCATGGTTTTCTTCAATTTTCCATAGTTTTCTTCAATTTTTCCATGGTTTCTTCATTTTTTCCATTGTTTTCTTCACTTGTTCCATGGTTTTCTTCAATTGTTCTATGGTTTTCTTCGATTGTTCCATGGTTTTCTTCTATTGTTCCATGGTTTTCTTCAATTGTTCTATGGTTTTCTTCGATTGTTTCATGGTTTTCTTCCATTTTTCAATGGTTTTCTTCATTTTTTCTATGTTTTTCTTCAATTTATGCATGGTGTTCATTCAGTTTTCACTTGTTTTTTCATTTATGGTTCCAGAGTTTTTCAGTGATTTCTACATGGTTTTCATGGTTTTTCTCCGAAGTTTTCATTTATTTTTGGAAATACACGATGTGCAACTACAAATTGTAGATGTAAAGAGGTATATATGCATGACTAATCATGACTATATGTATATGTAGATCAGTGCGTTTACACGTGTATTTAATATATATATATATGCGGGGTTTGGTTTAGGTTTTATTTAGGGTTGGCTTAATGGTTTCTTCTGGATTTGTTTAGGGTCTATTTAGGGATGGGTTAGGGGTTATTTAGGGATACAACATGTACATACAAATAGCTATAATTACGTGATTATTTATAGCTTATTTTGGGATCAAAGCTGTGTATAGATCCCAGCACAAATATGTCATATTAAAATATATATATATGTGTGTGTATGTCTGTATATCTATAAGTAAATATGTATGTGTATTTATTTATATATACTTATAGATACATACTTATATATATATATACATTTATATGTATATACATACTAATATACATATATATATAAGTAATATATATATATATAATTATATATAAGTGCATATATAAATGCACACATATATATATATATACATATACATATATATATATATGTGTGTAAATATGTACATGTAAATATGTATATTATATATATATAAATTTCAACATAAATATAAATATAGTCGAATCAAACTAGTGTATTGAAAAGTGTGCAAGTTTGAATTTAAATAATTAAGAAAAAGCGGGAGGGGGGGGGTTGGGGGGAGGGCTTGAAGAGGGGCCCTAGCGTCTACTTCAAGATCAGCTAAGGCGTCTTCCCCAATGACAGCACTCTTTTACTCTCAGCCTGTTGCCGGTCAGTGCTTGTCTACAGGGTTACTCTATATACCTCTTGAGCCTTGAAGGGCGCATATAAATGTGCTCAATACTCATGCATGTACCTCTGTAGGTATTAGGTCGAAACAAAAACACAGGCACAAATTCAAAAGCAATGAGTAGAGCACTACGCCTTGTCGTACCCAATTGGTATTAAGAGTATCTTCCTGTCTTTTCTACACGATGGCAAATAGCAAAAATAAACCGGAGTTACGCAGTGGCTTCGAATTGAAAAACACGTGAAAGCAGCGAATGTCCTAAAGACATGCCGAAAAAGAACAGCGGATTCGCTAATTTTTCCAGTAGCGACCAATGGTGCTTCGCGCACGGTCTCTCCACAGGCGAAATGCCTTGCTCTACCGGTGAAAGTTCGAATTGAAAAGTTGGGTTCGCAAGATTCAGAAATTCCGGTCATACGAAAAACAATTGACCAAATCACGAAATAAACGGATATAGCGGATCTCCAACGTTGCTCATTCAAGCGAACAATGGACAGAAATCGAAGTTGGTAAGTTTTGGAGTTCGCTCCATTCGGAGTGGTCTGCTCGCAGAAAGTTTCATGGAGATAAATGTGTATAGTATCTCTATTTACAAGAGTATCTATTTTACATTAAATTGAAGTTCGGACACTTGTGGCATTGTCTCTATCTAAAAGAGTATATGCCATCTTGTGGAAATAAGTTGATGCACAGAAAAACTGTACACGGCCTCTCATGCTGTGTTATCTTCATTTAAAGAAGTATACACTCACTCATCGCCAATCACTTTGTCTCCATGGTCTGGACGAAGAAGATGAGGATCCACCCCAACCAGTGTTGCCCTGATACGTTGATGCTTGATCTTCATATGCCTTTCTCTTTTTCTCCTTCTGCCTCTCTTTTCTTGAAGCGGCATACTTCATCTTCATGCTAGCTGGCTTGTAATGATGTCGTTCATTCCACGACATATCAGAAGGATCTAAATGAACAAGAATTGGATTGTGTGCATCACGATCATTGGGTGCAACCGTAAAGATGTTGTGATCACCATGTAAGCAAGTTTCATTTACCTTGAAGTAAAATTCACCCACATGATTCATTTGATCTTCATCTTCATAGTATTCAGGGTATTCCTCACACGTCAGACGTGAATGACCCCACTCAACAACTGTCAGCATACAACAATCACCTTTGCCCGATGTCTTCTTCACGAGCTCGTCGGTATATGAAACTGTTGTAATGCCATCCAAGTGCGTTGCAAGAAAATCAAGATCCCGGTAACTGCAAGAAATGAAATGTTTGACCCTGACTGGAGGGTATGTTGAATCAAAATTCTTGCGTAGGGCTTGTGTTGCAGCACCCATCATTCTGTTAATCCAGAATTGGATTAGGCTGTGTTGATATGTAGGGACACCTGGAGATTTTGGTGTGGTGTAATAGCATGCCTTGTTTCCATCACCTGCGATGACGTCAACTTGATATCTAGCACACTCAAAAGCCATAACAGCTAAACACTCACCAACAATACCAGGAGAGTCTGATGCATATTTTTGTCCAACATGATAAACGCACACACGTGTCATCTTCATCCTGGCTCGTGTCAAGTCAATAATCTCATCTGTATCCCGGTCCTTTGTCTTTCCCCAAGATACTTCAAAGATTGCCCATGAGACTTGTCGAACTCGTGTGTCGTTGTCGTCTGTGTGATATCCAGCAATTTGCCTGATACTGCCGTCCTTTCCTATGCGAGCTGCCACCATCAAGTCATGATAGTCATTGAAGCAAGTTTTAAACTGCACCTCTTCGAGTCTTTCTCTGTGAGGATATAGTGAACCAGCTTCGCAATTCATGAAAAGATGTCCTCCAAAGTTCTTGATGACGTTGATGAAGTAATTGTTGAACTGGGTCTTGTTCTCATCAAATTTTTCATGTTCTTCATCAATACTGTAATCACTGTGTGGAATGAATTGTTGAAATCTTTCTGGGACAGGGCATTTTTCAAATCTGTTTCTGCACCAGTTTCCCAAATTCCAAAACATCATTGTAATCTGTGGAGGGGATCTGCATGGAAATTCATCATCTCTGTATGTTGGGTCTAGTAGGCCTCCACCTAAATATCTGTAAGCCAAGCCGTGCAAGATCATACAGTAAGGCAAGACCTTGTGGTCCTCAACATAAGATTGAAGTACCTTTGTCAGGTTTCCAAAATCGTCATCAATCCTCCTTTCTGCTTCTTTTGAGGCTTCTTCTGATTTGTTTTGATGAAGAGGATGCATCCTTGGATCACTACAACCATATTCGATGTTGTTCTTGAGATCATCTAGTTCTTGTGATGGTTGTTGATCTTTATGTCTGGCAATGTACTCGGCCATCAACTGTTCATCTGTAAGATGGTACTAATAATCTTGATGTGGAGACATAGTCTTCCTGTACTTCACATGCCAAAACATATGTCGATGTTTCGAGGATGCTGGATAACCTTGATTGTAAAATCCTGCCCATTCACCATGGTAACCATCTGTAAAACAATCCTTCAATTTTCGAAAAACTGAACCATCTTCGTTTCCAGTGATATCTTGACCATAGTAAAATCTTTGTGCAGGTTTCACCTCAGGAGCTGTTTCATCATCTTGAATGTCTGTCTTCTTCTCCCCTGATTCCTCCTTCTCTGAGGAGCATTCAGGTGGAGCTGGTTCCTCTTTCTCACAAGAGCTTCCAGCTGGGACATGTGGCTCCTGTGTGTCTTTTTCTTCCTCTTCGACAACAATCTCCTCTTCTTCTTCTTCCTGTTTTGCCTCTTCTTTGACAAAGCTCTCTTTGATCTTTTGCTGAACATTCTTGTTGCACATACTAATCCATTTGAGAGTACACTCAACCAATTTGTCATCATCAGTTTCCAAAATGATATGCTTGTCCTCAATGTTCAAACTTTCAATAGTGTTCTTGTACTCAGGATCGGCACTGCCTTGTCCTTGAAGATCAGGAAGAGGAGTATTTGGATCATCGTCCACCAAATCTGGATCCTCCATATCAAGGAAATTGTCTGCAGTGATGTGCTCATTGTCCTTGAGAACCGTTGTAACATCCAGTTTGAACTCATGAAACTTTTCCCAGGAGATCTCATAACCCATCGACGGTGCATATTGGTCCATAAATGTTGAAAATGGAGCATCTGCCACTACTGACATCATCAACCATAATGAGAAGTAAGTGATGTCACCACGTTCTAAGGGTTGACCTCCTTCCAAGTCATCGGGATGAAGGACTGTTTGACCTGCAAGCGCAATCTCATGTAGGATACTTCTGTGCTCTGGTTTGAGTTGCCTGACTAAAAATAGTCCATGTCGGTCTTCAGGATTTCTTCGAGGATTTGCATCTGGTACCACGTCATCTTCTGGTTCTACTTGAATTTCAGATGCAACAACTTCTTCTGGCTGTTGTTGTGGTTCCTCTCTCTCTTGAGAGCTTCCACTTTTCTCTTCCTGTGGCCTGACAAAGACATGTAATCTTGGCAAAAACTCAAGTTCTTCATCAGCATCATCATCATCGTGATCTTCCATGTCAACATTGGCCTTCTCTGTTTCTGGAATATGAGCGATCTTTTCGTTTCCTGCTATCCAGATATATCCATCAAGCTTTGTAGATATATGGAAGTCACCTGTACCACATTCCCTGACCTTTGTTCTTGCTCGGGCAGATTGATGGAATGCTTCGTGCTGAAAGAACTGGTTGTAGGCATGTTCAACAAAGAATCTGTAAGACTGAGCTGTCAGCTCCTTTCTGCTATCCACAAATTGTCGAAGCTTGAGGAGAGCAAAGATGGTAAAATGGCAAAAGTTAGCAGGTGCTTCATCTTCATACAGATCAATTGCCATGATCATCATTTTTGTGGAAAAAGAGAAATGCCGTTCAGGTTCTGGGATGACTGTTCTCTTGTTCATGGGAACTGTTATTCCTTGAATAGTCATGTCATACCCATGAGTGTTCAGCTCCAGTGCATCCAAAATGTTTCCATCACGGTCCACTTTTCTCTTGCAGAAATCTCCACAGAGCTTGTTGTTCTCTCTAATGAACTGATCAAGATGCTTGGTGAAAAAGACAAAGACTGCTTCTGAGAGATATTCCATGTCCTTCTGTATTGCTAAGTCTCTTTCGTATAGCAAGAACTTCTCTCTCCACTTTCTCTGCTGATACTGAACCTGTCTTCCCAACCTGCTGGTTCAACTTGACCTCGCATCCAGTCTGTCCAATGTCGTCGACAAGAATCCAAATAACCTTCCATGGCCTCAATGTTTGATAGTTTATGGAAATATGCCAACATGCGTCCAATCTCCCAAGCTCTAGTGAAGAGCAAGCATAGATGTCCAGTCCATGGAAGCTTCTCCCAGTCAGCACGAGTAATGGATTGCCTTCTAAGTGCTATCTTTTGTTGAGAGAGTAGAAGGTTCCATTCCCTGAGAACAATGACCTTCTCTCCTGATGAGTTCTTGGTGAGCTCGCCGTTCTCTTCTCGTGCGCAAACGATACCAGCTTCATACAGGACCCAGGGATTTGATGCAGAGATCGAACTTTTTGTAGCCTGTTCTACAATTGGGTCCTCCAGTTCATCTGGTGGATCTTCTGCTTCCCAGAGGTTGACAGCTTCTTCACCCATTGGGTCGTCATGGACTTCCAATGATGGCTCCTCTTGTTGATTGTCTTGAGCATCTTGTTGAGGATCATCATGTTGTGGAGGTTCTGAACTTCCTGATGATGAGCGTTGTTGCTCCCAGGCATCTTGAGGTTCCTCTCTCTCTCTTGAGAGCGTCCTCTTCTTGATGGTTGTTCATATGGATTCCTCATTGGTACATCATCATCTTGCGCAGATGCCTCTCTCTCATGGGAGCGTTCTGCTGCTACACCGTAAATTGAATCCACGAGAGGGTCAAAGTCATTCTCATTGCATAGTGGTGTACCAAAAAACAATCTTCCATAGTTTTGTGGAACTTCTTGACCCATGAACTCCCATGCTGTGATTCTGACTTCATCAGGAATATCTTGTCCAGGAATAAAACTTGAACCTTTCTCCTTCATGACATGTTTCCATGTTGTGTTTGTATGCCATGAACCACCTGTGACTGATGGAGGTAGAGAGTGACCATGTCCTTGATGAATAACGTTACACGCTATAGTGGGGAGTTGTTCCTTGACGTGGAGGTACTGGAAAGGAACGTCACCATGAAATAGAACTACACCATTCTTTGTCAGGAAGAGTTGGTTGTCCACAATAAAACTTGGATCCAACACGAGGTACACAGGTCGACTGACTATATGTTCTTGGTGGCTTAGTGCCCTCTGCCATCCTGATGTAGCCATGACCATTGTCATTGTGATACATGAAGTGTACTGCATCTCTTCCACCTTTTCCACTTCCTTTCACATTGGTCATCAGGCCTGATTGTTGAATGGGGTCTAAGTTCATTGAATCAGTGACATGAAAAATCCAGCCAAAACTCATAGCCTCATCATATGTCAGTTGATGATGTGCAACAGTAGGATCAACAACTTGATTGCTATGTCCTTGAAAAGCACCAAGACGAACGTCGAATGGATATGTTGCAGCTGGGCTATATGGGAACCACCTCCATTGCAGGGAGATCTCGACAAAGAATCTTTGCTTAGGATTACACAGTAACATGGCAGCAAAATCTGCTCCAGACATGTGATATTCCTTTGGATTGTCTCCTTGCATCTGATCAAACAATATGGAAATGTTCTTCGCCCCACTAGGAGTAAATAATGTTTTGTCTCTGCAATGTCTCAGTACATTTGACAGCTTCTTGCTACACCTCATGTAGTAGCTTTTCCTCGATGCACTTGTCATATCGACATGGAAATCATTGCATCTCTTGTCAAACCAATCCTCTTCTTCTTGGGTTGTAAAACCACAGAGATACTTCAGAAACTCAGCAATCCACTTCAGAGAATCATCAAACTCTCCATTGGTTGTGCCCCAAAAAAGAATCCAGGAAATGACATCCATGAACATCTCATATCTGTCAGTTGACTTCATGTTGTGTGGTCCCATCAATGTATGTAGGTTTCTCTCCCTCTTCTTCCTCACTCTCTCGTGAGCTTGAAACCCAATCTGTTTAGCAAAATGCTAAATGGTCTTCGTTGGGTAATGTCGATGATGTTCGAAATTGATCAGCTGGGATTTCCTCTGATCTTCTCAGAGCATATCCATCAGCTGAGTGTCTTTGATCAAATCCAAAACTAGGATATTCTTGACCTCTATTGCTCGAGTGTGCCTGATCGCTAGATGTTGCGGCTGAGGTCCTGTTCCACCGGCTAGAGCTCGACATGTTGAAGAAACAGTACGATCCTCGAGACTCTGCCTCTTGAGCCGCAGGCACAAATTCAAAAAATACAGTAGTCAAGAATCCCTCAAGGTGTCACCTAACAGAAACACATCATGTCTGAAATCAACATGACTGCAAACTGTTGGCAACCATGACCTGAGGTAAGCTTTGTGTTCCAGTAATGATCTAAATGGAGGATGAGCATCAACTTCTTTAAGAACACCTTGTCGAACAGCATCAATAAGATTCTGAGGATTAGCAGACTTCTTGGTCAAACAATCAGCTAAACACCATTGAGTTCTGATATGTGACAAGTCAGCAATTGAACCTGAACATGCTTCTTTCCTAAGCATATGAATCATATGAATAGTCTCTTGTTGTTCAGGAACATGAGTAGTGCTGGCAGTAGTCACAAGATTGTTTGCATCAATCCTCATATGAATCTCATTTGAAAGTCCAATAATGTCCTTGATCAGTCCTCTCAACATTTAACATGTACCATAACACTTCATAAGTGCATACAACTCTGCAACAATTGTGCTCAAAGTGGTTCGTTTGATTCTGGTAGATTCAAAGAAAATAAGAGAACCTCTGGTGTTTTTGCTCTTTTCCTTTCTTGGTTCAGCCATGAAAATAACCATCGCGCGCTGTAAGGATTTGTCGCTGTTGTTCCTAAACGCTGCATCTGGCATTGCAACTAATCTAGGATCACCTTGAAGTGGCCAGAACATGAGTTCCATCGGGTCGCCTACAATTTGCCTGCAAAGTTTGTTCAGCGTTTTGCAATCACCTATGGTGGGGGCAGCAGCGGCAGAAGCACAACGTGAAAACTGATAACATGATTGAAATTGAGTTCTTGATTGTAACCAATTGATACTACCTAAGAGTGACCTATAGGCAGTGTGGAGATCCTTGTCACATTTGTCTTCATCCTTCAAGCCTTTAGGTATGACAACCTCAGTGAGTTCACTGACACAAAGTGACTGTTCAACAGTGACGTATTATTTCTTCTTAGTCTTCTCATCAATGATCCATTTCACACGTTGACCAGTGAACATCAAATCATTCACATCTTCATGACCAATCTTGAATTGTGACTTGACAACTTTCTTGAACTTCTCCAGAAACTCTGGAGTTCCAGTAATGAACAAGTCATCAACATGCAAGCAACACATGCCAATAGGTTTTCTTCCTTTGGCATTACTGCCATTCACAGGGTCCATGAAGTGTTCCAAGAATTCTTCAACAATCTCAGGTGTCAGCTGTGGTGTCGTGGCAAGATAAGTACGCTCTGAAGGTAAGAAGACTGAAACAAGTGCTTCAGCTTCTTCTTCCAAATTTGTGGAAACATTTTCCTTGTTCATATCATGATTCATCTCAAGTAACCACCAAACTCCTTTCCTCTTCACAATAGAAGTCCTCAAGTGAAACTTCTTTCGATCATAATGTGAATCAGGAGTTTTCAAAGCTTTTGCATGATAAGCAACTTGAGCATGACCATTTTCAAAAGGATACCAACCAGGTTTGTGTTCAACAGATTCCAAAAATTTCAACCAGGTTTCATCAACAACAGGAGTCCAAGCACAATCTTCAACCTTCTTCTCCTTGAACTCTTTTCTCTGTTTCCATGTTTGGGTTTGTTGATAGCAAGCTGAAAACAATTTTTCTTCAACCAAGAGAGACTTATGAATTTCCTCAGCAATGTCGGAGGATTCATCACGCGTTTCCTCACTCTTTTGTGAGCTTACGTAGTATGTCACAGGTGCTGGTTCTGTTGCCTCAGAGTCAGAAAAGCTAACCCGTTTTGGCTCCTTAAAAGCACCATCATAGCATACATACGTACACCTGTCAGCTCTTGTTGGTTGAATACCAAGCGAAATCAGAAATTTGTCAAGGCGGTTCCACCATCTACGTGGTGCGTCCGCAAGTCCATAGACGGAACGAGTGCACAAACCAACCAAGTAAGGGGGCAAACCAATGTCAGTAGGCAACTGAACATGGATAACGCGGCGGTCTAAGTCGTATGTTTCCCCCTGAAGGAAGGCAGTTTTCAAGTCTAAATGAAGTAAATCCCAGTACATCGAGGCTGCATGCTGAGATGCCACACGAAAACCATACCTGGTAGCAGTAGGACTGTCAGTCTGTAAGTCATACTTTTGAGCATCTTGAAAGCCTCTACATACCCATCTAGCCTTGAACTTATTGAACTGTCCATCCTTATCAACCTTGATGGTAAGCACCCATCTGCCAGTGACATAGTTATCAATCTTATGACGTCTCTTGTCTCTGAAAGTCATGGCAGTGAAATCCAGAAAACTTCTGAATTCTTCAAGCTTGGCTTGTTTGATCTCCTTCACATACTTTCTCAAGACTTCTTGAGTGATAACTGATTCTGCCTTTGGCTGCTTCTTTCCATTCTTGGCAAGATACTGTTCAAACTGTTTGAACCCAGTAACATCGTATGAACCAAAATCAGGTGCAGCGTGGACTTTGGGTCCTAAAGGAACAAAAACAGTACCATCAACATTGACAAAATGAGAGTGGTCTGATGTGTAAGGTTCAGTGTCCACATCTTCTTCCTGAAGCTGAGCAATGTCATCCTCAGTCAAAACAGGAGTATCGTCTGTTTCATATGGTTCTGTTTCATCATCATCGTTTTGTGATGATACCAATTCAGGTGTTCCTTGTGAAGACTGCTGTTGCGCTAGCTGCGCAAAATCACCTGGCGTAAACGATGTTGGTGTAGTAGTAGGCAATGGAATTGTATTGTCATGTGAACTTGAGGCAGTAAGATCATGTGAAGGTCCTTCATCTTCTTCATCATGAGGTTTCTGAGTAGGAACTGAAATTGGCTGAACATGACCTGGTAATTGAACCTTTGGCCTCTTGATAATCACCTTTGCCTTTGCCTTTGGTAAAGCATCAGTAGAATCAGTTGAGATCTGTCTCTGTTTCCTTTGAACTCTGATAGGCTCTGACGTCGGATCAGGTCCTGGTGGAGAGTCGTCATCTTGTCCAGGATCAGCAATCTCTTCGATTGGAATGTCAGGATTGGAAAACGGAGTTGATGGTGAACTTGGTTGATGTGTTTCCCCCGAGTCCTGTATTCCTGGCATATCCAAATCATCATCAGGTGGTGGTCCATAATCATCTGGAATGATGTACTCTTGATCATCATCATCATCTGGATCAGGTCCAGTATTGTAATCAGGTTGATTATCATCATCCAGAGGATCTTCTGGTTCATCACCACTCAACATCTCATTATCATTTGGTGGAACATCACCATGCTGATCTGGATGAATGGGATCGTCACCATTTGGTGGAGTGCTACTTGAACTAGGAGGATTTTCTACTCTCCTTTTGATAGCACCAGTCGTTTCTCGTGAAAAGACGATCATACTCCATTCATGGATTTTGAACTGTTCATGATGTGGATACAACTGTGACACAAGCATGAAGTAAACATGATCATAATCACCAGGTTTCCAAATGAGTAATACAGCATCTTCAGGATGTTGGAACAAAGGATTCACTCTTCCATAAGTTCCTCTGAGCACACTGCAATCTTCAAAGTACATTTGAGGCAATGTCTTCTTCCTGACATCTTGAAGTCCAGGAATCAATTCAATGATTCTGTTGTCAGTTGACTCTCTGACACTAGCCTCTGTACTCCTTGGCAACTGATCAATCTTTCTCAATGTTTGAACAAGTAACTGAGTGGTAAACCTCTGTGGATGTGCTTCAATGGCACTGGAATAGAGGTCTCAACATGATTCAACATGATGCAAGTCTTGCAACAAACACGAGCACTCAGGTTCACGGTCCAAAAACATTGACGTGCCACACAATGCTCCATCATCAAGGTGTTCCAACAGATCTTCAAAAGAAATACTGTCTCATGTTCCTCAAAGGTACAAGTTGTGTGAACTGTGCAATGAACGAGCACAAGTATGATGGTAAGACCTTCCATTGTGGATCATTCCAAAGCTTCCCTTCTCTACTGAAGGCATGCTGTGGTTCCAACATGTCAAAGTCTTCATCATGATTGTAAAACACACGCAAGTTTTTAATTGAAGGATCACAACGACAGTAGTTTGTCATGTCAAGATTGAAACAACCAATGTGGTACTTGATTCTGTCCTTCTGAAGTTTCTTCCAAGCCAAGAACTGAGCAAATCCTGAATCAGGTGGTGCAATCACCAAGAAACCTTTTCCTCGGTCAACTTGCCATTTCATCACATCAAGGCAAAACTTGAATACCGAGTATTTCCAGGAATTTGGTGAAGGATTTGTGATCAACACATATTCAGGATCAAGCTTCTCAAATTGTTTCCAAACTTGGTTTTGTTTCTTCTTACTGTTGAAACTCCAACCATGCTTGTGGTCAACTGGTTCACCAACCTTCATGTTCAATCGTGCCATGTGCCAACTAAGACCTGTGTTGCTACTGAAGAGTTCCACAACATCACACTTGCCAGTTTGACAGAACCAGTGAGCTTGTTCACCTAAGTAGGCTTCAGCATATTCAGCTATATCTGGTTCATAGTCATCTTCATCTTCAACTGCAAGTGGGACAGGTTCTGATGTGTCAAGTCCAGGAACAGCAATATCATGCCATTCATCATGGTCACGTCTCATCTTTGATTGATTGACACGCATGACTGCGTTGTCAACATGAACATTGACCATAGCACCTGCCTGAGAGATAACAGTACCTCTGATCCATCTTTCCTTCTTCCATGCCTTTGAAGCAATAGCATTAGCATTGACAGGGGAACTCCAAACGAAAACCTTGTCACCTGGTTTGTAAGGTCCATCTGATGGCATTGTTCGTTTGGCCATGTCATGTCTGAGGTCAGCAGCTTGTCTGGCTTCCTGATGTGCCCTCAGTGCTAACCTTTGCAACTCGAGTTGTGTTTTGTCTTCAGGTAAAGGATCAACACTAAGTTGAGCAGGATCAGAAGTCTCAATGTCCGGAAGATCTGGTGGTCTTCTACCAGTGGCAATTTCCAAAGGAGAATAACCACTAACAGTGAGTTGAGTGTTTCTGGCCCAAACAGTACGCTTCACAGCTTCTCTAATGGTAATTCCTCTGAACCTATCATCTTCAAGGTTCTTGGACATGATTTGCCATTGTCGTTTGAAAAGTCTGACAGCTGATTCAGCTCTGTTAGGCCATGGGGTTCTTGAACCACAGGGACATTCCTTGATACCATGAGTTCGGTAATAAGTCAGAAAGTCTTCTTGGAAGAATGCTTCATCACCTACGATGGCTTCCGGCATACAGTTATGTTCATCAGTCCACAACCTTAGAGCCTGAATGGTCTCCTTGTTGTTCAGTGAGTTTTGTGCCGTAGCCCAAAGTAAGTTGGTTGCACCATCAAGAACAAGCAACACCATGTACTTGTTCTTCCTCAACTGAATTTCAGCATGATCAACAAAGATAACATCTCCAAAGTTGGTGGATCGTATGCCTGAAATTCTGGCTCTCGGCGGTGGTGCAATTGCAGTACTACACACACGACACTTGTTGTACATTTCTTCATACTTCTCATAGACAGAGTCAGGAAGTCCTAACATGGAAGTCCTTCGTCTGAATTGAGTAGGAGACATGTGATAGTGTTTGATGTGAAGTTTGTAAAGTTCTACACAATCCTCCAGTTTCCTGAGCATCTTTCTGTATGCTGGTGTCATGGCTTGCACTTCACTACCAGGCAGTGGAATTGAAACTCGCCTAGGCTCAAGAGCATCACTACCTAGTTTCTCAACTTGACTTTCTGAATCTTGCTTACCACGGTTGCGCGCAGGTGCAGAATGTTTTGGTTCAATGACTTGAGGTTCATCTGAATCAATTTTGTCCAAACCTAACTCCCTAGCTCTTATGTCCAGTTCATCTTCCTCATCAAGCTTGGGATAGGAGACAACAACCTTCTTTCTTGATGAACCTGATTGAGAGTCATCGACAACTTGAGGTTTCTGCTTACCTACGTGTCTCTTGGCTGCTGGAGGACCTACCTCAATCTTTTTCGAGCTTGGTCCTTTCGAAATCGGTTTGCCTACCTCCTTCTGTGAGGAGCATGGCTTCTTCTTCTGTACACCTGATGGCAGTGAAGAGGCTGACTCAGGGTGAAAAAGTTCAATGTTTCCACGAAAGGGCTTTGCACGATCAATGTCACTTCTGACAATGTCATCTGGGATCACGTAGTCCTCCTTGATCTTGTAGATGGTCTTTCCTTTCCAGAACTCTTCACTCTGTTCAGAAAACCTCTTCCTGTCTGTGCGCCAGTTGTCCTTGTGAAGAACCTTCTTCTTGCTCTTCTGGAACTCTTGGTGTGTTTCTCTCTCATCAAGAAGTTGGTCTTTTGGAATTGGAGTCTCATCTGATCGATTCATCTCATGTAAGTTCTTCCTCTTGTCCTTGTGGTGCCTGATGAGTTCACGACGTAGTGGATCAACTTGCCAATAGTCACCAGTCACCAAAGCTTCTTTTTCATGAACATCTTGTTTGACAGCAATCTGGCTGTACTCAAAGTGATCGTGTTGTGAAAAGAAACTCTTGACTTGAGGAGTCTTGAAATGAACTTGGCTCATGTACCATGCTACATCTTGTAGGTCGAGAATGAGATGAGTACTGATGGCTGTCTTCAAAACCATTTTTCTCATGCCAATACGTGCACAGGACAAATAAGCCTTCTCTGGAGTAAGTTCAAATTGAAATCCAAGGTTTCTCATCTGTGGAAGTGACATCAACAATGGAACATCACCTTCTTCGACAATGTCGAATTCTGTAAACTGAGTGTTCCATCCATGATCA
>CAMXCT020001657.1:635450-647304 GCA_947184155.2 Cladocopium goreaui | reverse complement strand
ATGCATAAGTCTATATATATATATACATATACATATATATGTATATATATATATAGATCTTAAATTAAACACAAGTATTAATATAGTCGATTCGAACTAGTGTATTGAAAAGTGTGCAAGTTTGACATACTAAAAATACAACCAAAAGCCATGGAAAGCAAGCCAAAAGCCAAAAGCAAACAAGCAAAAAAGGCAAAAATAGAAAAAAGCAAAAAAAAAGCAAACAAGCAAACAAGCAAAAAAGCAAAAACGCAAAAAATCAAAAAAAGCAAAAAGCAAAAAAGCACAAAAGCAAACAAGCAAAAAAGCAAAAAAGCGCAAAAAATCAAAAAATCAAAAAAAAGCAAAAAAAAGAGCAAAAACGCAAAAAAGCAAAAAAAAGCAAACAAGCAAAAAAAAGCAAAAAAAAACAAAAAAGCACAAAAGCAAAAAAGCAAAAAAAAGGAGAACGCAAGATAAAACAAGAAATCCAAAAAAAAAACCAAAAACGTAAACAAAAAAAATCAAAAAAATAACCCTCCATAAAATATAGCTAAACATGGCCCGCACCAAACGTCTCTGTAAACATGCCAGAATGTTTTGCCACAGTTTCCGTCAAACATTGCCAGACATGCCAGACAAAACGATGGTCGATGTGACCAAACCCCACGCCAAGTGCCACACCTGCCACGCGAAACGACGGTCGACCTGCCACGCAAAACGAAGGTGGATGTCGTGAAGTGCCACGCCTGCCACGCAAAACGAGGGTGGATGTCGTGAAGCGCCACGCCTGATGTCGCCAAGTGCCACGCCTGCCACGCAAACTGCCGCGGCGTCACCGCGCGACCAACGGCGCCCAAGCGGCGGACCTGACACTGGAATGGCGAGAGTAAGGTCGCTTGGGGTCCCCATGGCTTAGTGGTGAGACTATGGCTGATAACCTGTATTTTACCAGGTCAGCCAACAATGTTACTATAACAATGGGGCGAATAAACCGGTAAGCAGCTGATACTTTTGAACCAACGCTGGCGGACAGTATGGGTTTTACTGCAGGAGTTTTTGCAAAAGAAAAGAAGAAGGTAAAGCAGAGAAGCATGAAAAGCAGAGAAGCAGTAAAAGCAAAAAAAAACTGGAAAAGCAAGCAGCAGAAAAGCAGAGAAGCGGAGAAGCAGAAAAGCAGAGAAGCAGAAAAGCAGAGAAGTAGACAAGCAGAGAAGCAGGAAAAACAAAAAGCAGAAAAGCAGAGAAGCAAAGAAGCAAAGCAGCAGAAAGGCAGAGATGCAGAACAGCAGAACAGCAGGAAAGCAGAGAAGCAGAACAGCAGGAAAGCATACCAAAAAATCCAAAACCTGCTTCGAAAAAAACAAAATAAATAGCCCTTCATTGCACAATGTATAGTTAAGTTTTGGCAGTCCTTGCAACCGGGTCCAAAAAATTGCATCAACGAAATGAGGTTCACAGAAAAACATGCGCCCACCTACCAACCCCACCGTCTACAAGTCCATATCTGTCAGCACCCTAAGAGAAAACTACCCCCGAAATCTAAAATACACCTAAACCAGCAAACGGACAGCACCATGTCCAAACCATGTCCAACCCTTGAGCTAGACTCCAAAAATTGATTTTGAAAATTGAAATTACTTTACTTCGTGTGATTCCCACCGTGACATTTTTACATTTTCTTACTGGCAAATCTTCTGGCATTCTATCTGACATATCTTCTGGCATTCTATCTGGCAAATCTTCTGGCATTCTATCTGGCATATCTTCTGGCATTCTATCTGACATATCTTCTGGCATTCTATTGGCATATCTTCTGGCATATATTCTGACATATCTTCTGGCATTCTATCTGGCATATCTTCTGGTATATCTTCTGGCATATCTTCTGGCATATCTTCTGGCATCTATCTGGCATATCTTCTGGCATATCTTCTGGCATATTATCTGGCAAATCTTCTGGGATTCTATCTGGCATATCTTCTGGCATATGTTCTGGCATATCTTCTGGCATTCTATCTGGCATATCTTCTGGCAAATCTTCTGGGATTCTATCTGGCATATCTTGTGTCATTCTATCTGACATTTTATCTGGCATACCTTCTGGCATTCTATCTGGCATATCTCATAGCATTTTATCTGGCATATCTTCTGGCATTCTATCTAACATTCCATCTGGCATATCTTCTGGCATTCTATCTGGCATATCTCATGAGGTCCGGCAGGGAACACTGGGCGTGGATGGTCGTGGTTGAGGTCAGGCAGGGAACACTGGGCGTGGATGGTCGTGGTTGAGGTCCGGCAGGGAACACTGGGCGGGGATGGTCGTGGTTGAGGTCCGGCAGGGAACACTGGGCGTCGAGAGTCGTGGTTGAGGTCCGGCAGGGAACACTGAGCATGGATGGTCGTGGTTGAGGTCCGGCAGGGAACACTGAGCATGGATGGTCGTGGTTGAGGTCCGACAGAGAACACTGTGGATCGCGGGTCGCAGTTGGACGAGGAGGACGAGGAGGACGACGAGGAGGACGACGAGGAGGAGGACGACGAGGAGGAGGAGGAGGAGAGGAGGAGGAGATGAGGAGGAGATGAGGAGGAGAGGAGAGGAGCAGGCAACTGACATAAAATCTAACAACCC
The DNA here is from genome assembly GCA_947184155.2 of Cladocopium goreaui. NCBI lineage: Eukaryota > Dinophyceae > Suessiales > Symbiodiniaceae > Cladocopium > Cladocopium goreaui. The sequence goes on along the minus strand of CAMXCT020001657.1, from coordinate 644,690 downwards.
TCACCTGGCAGGTGGGGAACAACTCCTCACTGAAAACGAAGGAAGAGGTCAATCATGTCCGAAACCTACTTATGTTCAAGCGAACAATTTACTTTGGCCAGGGTTTGAACCACTTCCACCTATTGAAATAGCAGGATTTGTTGGATAAGAAGGAAAAAACAGACGACGACCGAGAGTCGACTGCGTAACTGTGAGAGAAAGCAAGGGAAAACAAAAAATACAAAATACAATTCCCAAAGACTTCCCGGACCCAGCGGCTCTCGCAAACGGCCTGAGACAAGCTACAGATTCCCATGCCTCTGGCTCCTGGAGGCAATTAAGAACTCCACAGCCCTCTGTCGAATTAGAGGAAATTTATGAACAACCTTCGCAAAAAACATGAGGCCCTCAGTTTGGGCAGTGATTGGGGGCGCATGGATTTTGCGGTTGAATTCTGTTGATTCCATGCCTGCCATGATATTCCCACAATTAAACTGGGGTTGTGGTTCACCAAGTGCGCGGGATGTTTCAATGTTTCAATGTATGGCATGTCTCAAAACAGCCACTTCCAGCATGTCTCTGTGGTGACCAAAAGTGTGATGCGAGAATTGTGCGGTCATCTTCCATGACAAGGCCATGGTCGGAAGTATCCATGCTTTTATAGTTTGCTTATCATAAGTGTCCATGCTTTGGGCATCTGGGCATGCCATTTTTGATCAATCCTTTGAAGCCCAGACCCTCAATTGACACTGAAAGTGACAGGTTGCTGTCATTGGCAGTGAGAACAAACACTGTGTACTCTCAGCCCAGGACCAATCAACCTTTGAAGCTGATTTTCCTATGCAGGGTTAATGTCAGTTTTTGTTGGTTCAAAGCAAATGGTTTGAAACTCAAGTGCTTCGTCTGGCCCCACACGAAGTGAACCAGGAACCCCAAGAGGCAAAAGACACTTTTCCAAAGGGTCGCACCGAGCCGGGCTTCGGCCCTAGTTCCCACCCTTCAGCCCAGGATCAGCTGCGAGCTGAAAGATGGACAGCTGGCAAGTCAAAAGCTAGCAATGGCATGCCACGTCAACTCCACACTTGGAAATTAATGGAAGTCATAGAGCTATGACTGTTTCTGGCCATGCAGTCAACGAGGTTGACGGAGGCTCGTCACTACTGAAGTAACCGCTTGTCCCCTAGCTGCAGTCGAACTGTGTCCTTCCAGGGGGCCGACTCGGCGGTCAAAAGCCTCAAGGAGTGATGCATAAGAAACCGCAACCTCCTTGAGTAAAACAAGAAAACATGGAGCTCATAGAAAACCATTTGCATACATTGTGAAAGCCATGTAAATCCAATGAGGCAAAGGAATCATGACAGAGTAAACGCACCACTGATTCGGAACCACAAAAAGAAACAATGAAACTGAGACAAATAATGCAAGCCCGGTTCAAAGAGAAATTACGAGACACTCTTTTGCACAAAATGGCCACACATCATCACGCGACACTCTTTTGCACAAAATGGACAAGCAGGATATGAACACGAAACAGCACACCAATAAAGCTCAAAATCGCAGGACCACGTGCTGCTGTGCGGTTCCAAGAAGCTCTAGCTCGTTTGCAGTTTGAACATGCTTTGTCTAAGGGCACAGCAGAAGACGGCAGAAGGTCACGTTTCTTACTCGTGGCGTTCAACCGACCTGGCAGCAGCTTCAGAAACCCAGGAAGTGCCAGCTCGGTCAGGTTGCTGGGTCTTGGGGTGACATGGGTCAGGTGCAAGATGAATTTCCCGTAACTTTCTCCGCAAAACTGGTCAAAACATCGCAATTTGGCACTCTCTTGCAAGAAGTCTTTTGCAGTTCGAAGAATTGGTCGCAGGTGAGGATCAGCGGGGTGAGTGGGAAACTGAATGGATGCCGACTGGGAAACAAATCACGTCACAAAATGAAGACCCAGCTGGTTGGCTGCAGGCATTAAAGAATGTGTTTCGAACTAGCTGGTCAGCAGAATCCGATGAGACCCAGAACAATGCAAAAACCCTTCTTGAATTACACTTGTCAATTGGCGATGGAATCCCTCATTGGGAATGTGCTCCTGGTGCAAGATCTGGTCCATCAACAGTTCTAGCAGAATCGTGCCTTATCCTTCGTGGGAACTCATGTTCGCCTTTCAACCCTTCAAATAATTCTGTTCCAATGGAGTTTAGTGGATTAAATCCGCTTTAATTCCCCAGGTTTGGGGGGATTGTTGCCATGTAGCACTGAAGCAGCGGTCCCCAGGCCCGAAAGACAAAATATCCTTACAAACAGGTTCTGGTTTCATAATGGTGCTTTTATGGGGAAATCTTGTACAGTTGTGATACTGTAGGTCATTGGATTGTGTTTTTTTCTCTAAGTTTGCCATGGAAAATGGACATTGAAATAGTCACTTGCATCCACTTGCCATGGCTATGTTGAAATACCAGAGGGTATGTCTTTGCACAGCAAAACCATGCTACAAAACAAGGACAGGCAAGGTGGAATTGTATGGAAGCCGCGGAGAGGATATATCTCGCCTGTCGGATCTCGTATGCGACGACATGGCTTGCTGACGAGCTGGTGAAACTGAATGCAACACTGGGATCATTGGACAAGCATTGTACCCTTGTCCCAATCGATTCTTGGTGCCATCAACACTCACGCCTGTTGATAAAACTCTGAATTTATGCCATGGGCTTAAAAGATGCCGACCTTTTGCAAGAGTGATTGCTCGAATCCACCTTGCGATCACATCCATGTTCGTCTGTATGAATGTGTCTTGCTGGTTTGTGCAACATGCTCTTCCCAACAAATGTTCTTCCTTCTGCCGGCATGCGGAATTTAAATTTATGTTCGATCTGAAATTTAGCTTGATCACACGGGTAAGCAGATTGAAAATACCTCAAGATCCATTCTGCAGCCAACGAAGACGGCTATGACTCTATGACATTCTGTGATATCGATCCGGGACGCTGGATCGACGTACCTGCTTTTTTGCAATTCACTGGAATGTCAAGGGGCGAAGCCGAGAACCCCAGCAACAGAATTTTTGGTTTTACACGGCTGTCGCAATCTGAGATTTTCTTCGGCGTGTTACACGGTATTTTTTACGGTCATGGCAAAGGGCTAAGCCGAGAACCCTGCCGCGGTTATTTCCATTTTGGGGACTTTGCCTTTGGCTGGATTGTCTTTATCGGAATTCCTTCCCCATATTCGGATACTACTTCGAGGAGATCTACTTTACTGGCCAGAGGTTAAGGAAGTCAAAAAGTGACAAGATGTTTTTTGAGAATATTCATTGGATTCCATCCGCAACCGCTATTGTTTCAACATGATTCCAATAATTCATGTTCATTATTGTTATTACTATTACCGAACTTCGGTAATTTATGATCCTTATGTAATATACTCGGTACTCTGTATCATGCTGATTAACTTGGATTGAGAAAATATCTGATGTAATATCTTGGCATGAGGACATTTAGAATTAATAATAATAAGATCAGAGGTCCTAATGAGTTTACTCAAGATGATTTTATGATTGAGAAAATAAACGGTTGATTTTTCCTTAGCAATTTCATAGGGCTATATTATACGCTATAGTTATAACAATAACCTTTTAACATCAGGAAAATGAACCGTTCATTTTCTCTACATAGCCCATTAGGGTAAATTAATTAATGCCCTGACAAATTCATTAATAAATTAATGAACGCAACCAATTGTGGGATCACACCATAAATTTTAAACCTATCATAGTATAATTGTAAAATAAGTATGGGAAATAATATGACCCCCGACTGCCACCGCCGCTGGCTGCCGCTGCTGTGGCACCCGGCGGCTTCTGGAGCCACCGCCGGGGCCTCAGCGGTTGCAGCGATCCTCCTCCTTCTCCTCCTCCTCATCATCATCGTCATCATCATCATCGTCATCATCATCATCATCATCATCATCACCACCATCGCCATCACCATCATCACCATCATCATCATCATCATCATGATCTTCATCACCATCATCATCATGATCATCATCATCATCATCATGATCTTCATCACCATCATCATCATCATGATCATCATCGTCATCGTCATCACCATCATCATCATCATGATCATCATCGTCATCGTCATCACCATCATCATTATCATCAGTCAGCCCCCTCATCATCATCATCATCATCATCATCACCATCATCATCACCATCATCATCACCATCATCACCATCATCATCACCATCATCACCATCATCATCATCATCAGTTTCCCCTTCATCTTGACCTGGCTAGAAGAGTCCCTTAAGCCAAGCCAACGGCATATCTTATTGATAGATTTATTTCTATTTGGTTTCGATGGATTGGATGACTAGCAGTTTTAATTGAATTTATGTAATCTCAAATTAGTCGACTACTATGGCCAGACCTTAGTGCCTTGCGTGCCTTTGTAGGGATTGTCATTGTGACACCCTGGGCTGCGATACTGTTCTGCTCGATCAATGGGAATCAAATGGCGAGGAAATGGAGATTGAAGGCAACTGACAATTTTTTGGCCCAGTAAAGAATCCTGGTGCTAATTAAATGGAGTGGCATTAGACACTTGGTTCGACTACATGACTTTGGGGGCTTGCTGATCGAAAACTGCGTTGGGATTGGGGTTGGAATTATTCAACCAACTTACCTGGCACCCATGAAATCCCTAATCACAATGGTTGAATACTTTAGACTAGGCTTTTGCCAGATAAACCATTGCTTTTTTACTGCCGCCAATGGGCCTCCAGTCAGGATAACCTCATTTTGGACACCCCATAGTCATACAGTGTAATCTGAATATAGCATGGGTTAAACAGCTCCTCAATTAAAATATTCCAATAACAATATTTTCCAAGTATCACAACACGGGTGAGCCCATGGGATTCCACGCATCATTGCCTGCTCTCTGGACTCTGCTGACTCCTTGCACAGCATCCATGAGCTACTCCGTGAAACCCCGGCCATTGAACAAGCGGGGCTTGGTGCTGTTCACCAGAGAAGCTTCAGGGCCATCCATCAGTCAACTCACTTTTGGATGAGAGGGCAGGCCGATGTTTCAAGAACGGCAATGGGAACGCGCCCTGGCGACAGCTTCGCAGACATCATCTTTGGATACATGTGGAAGACGGTTTTAGCCAAACTTGAAACTTTCCTGCTGACTGAGAAGGCCATCACCCCGCTTCAGATGCATCACCAACTCCCTCTTTTTGGTCATTCTTTTGGCGCGGAGGGCTCGTCTTGTTTTCTTGGACCGACGTGGATGGACGATCTTGCAGTCTGCTTGACCACCTCTACGGCCGGGTCTGCGCACAACGAGCTTTATGCTGGACCTATGCGCCTTCCACTGCCTTTCTCCGAACCTCAAGGCAGGGAAGACAGAGTTGCTTCTGTGCTTTAGAGGCAGTGGTTCCAGAGCTCTCAAGGCGAAGTTCTATGGACCTTCCAGTGCAAAGGTTTTGCCCATTGTGACAGAGCGCGACACGAAGTATGTCAGGCTCGTGACCAGCTATCGCCATCTTGGTGGAGTTTGTCATCATACTGGTGATCAGCGAGTCGAACTCCGACAAAGACAGGCCATCGCCCAGCAGGCACTTTCCCAACATCGACGCCTGATCTACCACAACAAGGCGATCCTGTGGGAGAAACGTGTGGAGCTCTTTCAGTCACTTGTGCTGACGAAACTCCTTTATGGGGCAGAATCATGGATCGCCACCGATGCCAAGACGCAAGAGAAGTTTAGAGTCTATGTCATTGGTCTCTACAAACGCCTGGCTCGCCTACCACACGAGATGGCCACTTCACCGATGAGGCGATCTTGGCAAAGGTCGCACTGCCGAGTCCTGATGAGTTGCTCAGACGTGCGAGGCTACGCTACTTTGCCACGCTTGTCAAGGAGGATGCATGGACCATGCTTGCAATTGACACTGAATGGAGATCCCTCTTGAAGAATGCGTCCTCGCTTCAAGATCCACGTCAGCACTATCCTCAGTGGCTTTTGCTCATTCAGACGAGCCCCAGATACTGGAAGCGACTGGTACGTCGTGCCGGCGAACACGCAGTGCTCCAGCGATGCAAGAAACAACATCAGGTTAAAGACTTCCACGTGCAAGCGCTCGAGAGGATCTGGCAGCTCTTGCCGGAGGATCTTCATCCGGAGCCAGCCACCTCCATGCCAGAAGGTGTATTTGGATGTCTTTCTTGTCAACTCCGGTGCAGGAGTAAAGCTGGTGAAGAGGCGCACATGTTCAAGCGTCATCAACAATGTTCGCAGCTGAGAAGGTTGAGCGATCACACAGTTTGTCCTGCATGCCTCAAGAATTTCCACACCATGCAGAAACTGAAGGCGCATTTGTATCATTCTTCCAGCTGCCAGCAGACACTGTATGGTAGGAACCATTTCTGCCAGATTGCGCCTGGTTGCGGATCGATGTAGTAGTAGTAGTAGTAGTAGTAGTAGTAGTAGTAGTAGTAGTAGTGGTAGTAGTCGTAGTCGTAGTCGTAGTCGTAGTCGTAGTCGTAGTCGTAGTAGTAGTAGTAGTTGTTGTTGTTGTTGTTTGTTGCTGTGGAAGTAGTGGTGGTAGTGGTAGTGGTAGTGGTAGTGGTAGTGGTAGTAGTAGTAGTAGTAGTTGTTGTAGTAGTAGTAGTAGTAGTAGCAGTAGTAGCAGCAGCAGCAGCAGGTGTTGTTGTTGTTGTTGTTGTTGTGGTTGTGGTTGTTGTTGTTGTTGTTGTTGTTGTTGTAGCAGTAGTAGAAATAGTAACCGAATGAAGTTTAGAAGTCAAACTTCCGACAATATGGACAGATGAAAAGCAGAGATGGGAAGAGTCAGAGAAGAGACAAGAAGAAGAAAGAATGGAGCCAACCAACCAACCAACCAACCAAGCCACCTAGCCATGGAGCCCCTCTAAGCCAAATGCTGCAGCAGGAATGGACAAAGCAAAGCTATGCAAGCCAACTTGGCCAAGACATGTCAGTGAACAAATTCCACAATCTCATCCTACATCCACCCACTGCACCCAAACCCAAAGAGGCCAGGAAGCACATGTCTTTTTCTGATAGCTTGGCAAAACTCCATCCAGGGGCAGCTGGTCAGCCAAGCCCCTTTGAACCCTATGGCCTCTCAGGCCATCTTAATCCTCTGGTGCCATGGATCTCCCTCCAAGCACCAGTCAGCAAGTGCTGCTGCCAGAGCAGCCTTGCTATGGAAGCCATGTGACTTCTTCGGCTTCCTGCCTGAGCCTCCCCACCCATTGACATAGTAGCACACAAACTTTCCACCTTTCATCTTCTTGGTGGGGAGTTCATCAGAGATGGCCTGAGCTGCTGCTGACAGCTCATCTCTCCCCTGGATCTCCCTGTACTCCTCAGAATTGGGCAAGGCTAAAGCCTGCCGCTTCCTGAGGGCCCTGAATTTCAGGCCCAGGGTTCTCCAGCCCAACCTCCTCAAATGCTTCAGGGCCTGCTTCCTTCATCACTATGGGAGGTACTTCTTCCTCTTGGCCCTCACCCTTGAGGTCTTGCAAGATGTAGCGATTCCAGTGCTCACTGCTATGCCCCATCAAAGAGAGCAGCCTGAAGTATGCCAGCCTTCTGGACTGAAATGTTGGGAAGTCTCCATTTTGGAAGTTGTCCCAGGCTGCCCTCACAGCTTCCTGCAGCTCCCTAAAAGGAATGAATTTGATCCTGGCATAGCCATTCTTCACCAGCAAGTCCCAGAGCTTGATTGCCTCCAGGTTGATCTGCATCAGGTCTTCTGCTGTGATTGGCTGCCCTCCTTCTTCCAAAGTGTCCCCTTGTCTCATCCTGGCTTCAATCCTCATGCCCCCCAGCTCCTCAGGACTTGCCAGCTCAATGGAGCTGGATGCCCTCCTGAGTGCCGCCATATGCTTGTCAATGGCCCCGTTGCTTGGTGGGAAGCTGAAGTCCTCCTTCAAGTCCTCCTTCAGCCTCAAACCCTCCAACCTCAAAACCTCCAACCTCAAAATCTTCAACCTCAAAACCTTCAACCTCAAACCCTCCAACCTCAAAACCTTCAACCTCAAAACCTTTAACCTCAAACCCTCCAACCTCAAAACCTTCAACCTCAAACCCTCCAACCTCAACACCTCCAACCTCAAAACCTCCAACCTCAAAATCTTCAACCTCAAAACCTTCAACCTCAAACCCTCCAACCTCAACACCTTCAACTTCAAAACCCTCAACCTCAAAACCCTCAACCTCAAAACCTACAACCCCATCCCTTCAACTCCGCTCCCTTCAACCCCAAACTCTCCACCCGCAAAACCTTCAATCTCAAAACTGTCCACCTCCAAAAGCCCCCGAAGCCCCCAGCCTGAAAACCTTCCACTCCAAGGCCTTTACCTCAAGGCCTCCACCTTAAGACCTTCAGCTTCAACTGCCTTCAACCTTATTTTTACATATTCTTGAATTGGTGCCGGAAATACACACACACACACACACACTAGATTAGAATGGATCATTGTATTGATCCGGCAGGAACTGAATCCTGTAACATGCAAATTAGACGGGAAACAAATTGCAGGTACGTCCAGCTGGCCAATCTGGATATCCCATTTCACTGGTAGCTTCGTTGGACACAGTCCCAGTGAAATGCTGTGTCCCCCTGCATTATTTGAAAAAGGGAGAAGAGGGAAGAAAAAGAAGGAAGTTTTACATCTATCCAGATGTTACACACACACACATATATATATATATAATATGTACATATGTAAAAATATATGCATATGTGATCCCCTCAACTACTAGCCTGGGACCCTGGGAATTCATTGTAGACCCTGACATTTGGGGTCTGATATGTTATTCCTTCAGTTGTTCTGAAATATTCACAGATCAAAGTAGACCTACAAGGGGGGGATCCGTAGACAAAGGTCTAGCATGAAAGTACTTCTGCTCATGTCAAAAGACCATGTTGATCGAGATTTTCAGTTTAGACCTTTCAACCTTGACCTCACTGTCTGGAGCTCGAAGCTTGTCTTTTTCCCGCACGCGCTTTCCAGAAGTAAAGCTTGGCTTTTGGTTTCTAATGGGGTCTAGCAAGTTCTGGCCAGATATTCCTTTCCTCAACATCCACCAGTTAACCTTTGAGATGTTGTGTGGTTTAGAGTTTAGGGGTCCTCCTAGTCCTTCTGAACAGGAAAGGATGCGAGCGTGGAAGACCAGCCAGGCAGACTTCGCATTCTGTTTGGAACTGGTTTTGGAATGATCGTTTGGGGA
>CAMXCT020001657.1:612950-630450 GCA_947184155.2 Cladocopium goreaui | reverse complement strand
TTCTGCTGGTGTTTCTGGGGCTTGCTTGCTGCTCGCAGGCGGTGCCTTGCTGGATGAGGCACACCAGCCTGGCAAATTGGCCTGAATAAATGCCGATGTTGCTCAGGAGCCAGGCCCACTGCTGGATCTTTTGGCAAAAAGCATCCTCCTGCTCCTGCCCTTGGGGGCCTGCATCCCTCATACCTTGGAAGGTTTTATGTTCAACAGCTGCCTTCACCTCCTCCCTCAAAAAAGCCCTGTAATCTTCCACATGGATCCTTTTGATGCAGATGTCGCTCTCTGGGCTCATCATGTAGTTGTACAAGGAGTCCAAAATACTGTCGCACAACCCAAATTCTTCATCCACCGAAGCCATGGCCACATGAGACCTGATCTCTCGGCGCATCCCACCTACCTTGTCAAGATTGGCCAGGATGCAATCCACCAGCCTCAGCAGACGAACCTTTCTGCCCCTGTGGCTCTTCATAGTTTTTGGCCGCATCATAGAGTATTCCCCTGCAGCCTTGATGACATGGCTGAGAGGGGAATAACACTGAAAGAATTTCCCCTTCTCAGAGCCACAATGCCCTTCATACCTCAGCTCAAGTGTTCCAAATATTTTGTCATCGCCACACTGGCAAAATTGTATGGGTGTACGCTTTAGCTTCTGTACCACCCAATTCAATTGCGGCCCTTCCTCCAGGTAAACCTAGCAGATAAATGTGTTCTGGGTCTCTGTGGGTGAAACCCAGATCAAACACAATGGGAAAACCCATTTTCAGTTGAAGTGCGGGCGCAAAATCACATGTCCAATGGGCAAGAGGGATTTTGCCTCCATATTGCCCAAGCCACACTTTGCCCGCACCCAACTCTGCAAGGCTGCAAAAAGCTGGTGGTGGGTTGCCTTGATGGTTCTTCTGGCCACGGAAGAACCATTGGAAGTGTTGACCAAGGGCTGTTGGTGGGAATTGGGGATTCCGCACCATGGTGGTAGAGGGCGGAGCAAATCTCAGCTTTCCAGGTCTAAACCTGCTTCTTTCAGGCACCTCCAAGAAGAGGGCCAATGGGTGATGGAATAGCTACAGGTGCCCTGGCCTTTCGCTGAAAATCTTCAATGTGGCCGCTGGGGTGGACACCCAGTGCTTGCTCACTTCCCCCAAGGCTTTGGCAGGCCATATCTACATCACAATGGCCTGGCATCAGGGTCCTCTCCTCATCCTCGCTGGAGGAATCAACGGGCACCAAGGGGTCCTCTGCCTACACCCCACCCTTTGGCCTTTTGCTGTGGGTCTTGCAGAAAGGGGTGTCCCCCACCCTTGAACGCTGGCACCTTTGGCCTGTCTTGGTGGTACCTTTGCAGCGATGTTCTCCTAGCAGTTAGCACAGGTAGTGGATGGCATATTAGTAGCGGCAATGGCTGGTAGTGGGGGGCAATATGTATGAGCTGGTGGTCTGCTGAAAGTAATGCTTGGAAAAAAAGGTTCATGGGGGCAATAGTAGGCAATAGTAGGCAGCAGGTAGTAGATGGTAGTGGGTGGTAGTAGGTGGAAGTAGGTGGTAGTAGGTGGCAGTAGGTAATAATAGGTAGCAGCAGATAGGAGCAGGTAGTACTAGGTAGGTAATAAAAGATAGTAGCAGGCGGTAGCAAGTGACAATAGGTAGTAGCAGGTGGTGGTAGTACTAGTAGCAGTAGCAGTAGCAGTAGCAGCAGCAGCAGCAGTAGCAGTAGCAGTAGCAGTAGCAGTAGCATTAGCAGTAGCAGTAGCAGTAGTAGTAGTAGTAGTAGTTGTTGTTGTTGTTGTTGCTGTGGAAGTAGTGGTGGTAGTAGCAGTAGTAGCAGTAGCAGTAGCAGCAGCAGTAGTAGTAGTTGTTGCTGTTGTTATCTGTTGTTGTTGTTGTAGTAGTAGCAGTAGTAGAAATAGTAACCGAATGAAGTTTAGAAGTCAAACTTCCGACAATATGGACAGATGAAAAGCAGAGATGGGAAGAGTCAGAGAAGAGACGAGAAGAAGAAAGAAGATCACAAATCAGCAACACCAAAACGCGGGTTAGATCTGCAGTGGTCTGGATTGGCAATGGTTTTTTTCATTCAAAAATATGAAAATATGTGAATAAAGTTGAATAAAAATGAAAAATATGAACAAAATGAAAAATATGAAAAATAACATAAAAAACATCTCCAAAAAAATAAAAAAATCTCACAAAATCTCACAATATCTCAAAATAATATCTCAAAATATCTCAACATTTCTCTAAATTTCTCATAATTTCTCTAATGTTGTTTTTCGAACGTGGTTTTGCGAGACTGGGTTCTGTATTGCAATTTTTTCTGGACCATAGAACATCTCAAAAAATCTCAAATTATCTCAAAAAATCTCAAAATATCTCAAATTTGCTGGAAAAAACAAGAAAAAAACAAGAGAACATCAAATAAAACTAACGCAACCTTACAACAACTTTGCCGAGGTCAGCGGCAGAATTGCTGCCCAACTGTCAGCTGTTATCATATTTCCTTGTGTTGTCAAATGTTGAGCTTCTATGATGAAAGGATTTAAAACACATTTGCTTGTCACATGATGTATTGCTATGTATTGCTTGATAACCACAGGGAGGTCCCAAAGCAAAAAAAATCAAATAAAGTCAAATAAATTCAGATACAATCAAATAAATGATTGAATATGGGGAATAATGGTTTTTAATTGAAGAAATATGTTGTAATATGATGCTGGTGGCTCAAAACCTTGTTGTGGGAATCCCCTAGCAATCCAACCCACCTTTTGGTTTCAATGAACAAAAGAGAAAGCGTCAGAAGAAAGAAGATCCAGGTGCGCGAAAAGGTAGGAAAGTCGCGAAACGCTGTGTTTTTCCAATGATTTGTGGCTCCGGAGGGTCGAAAAGTAGGCTCGCTAAAGCGGCGGGTGCGGAGCCAGATGGCCAGGTGAGAGATGAAAAATTGCACGCCGTTGTGGAGCGAAGCACATTTGCAAGTCAAAATGTACAAAACACTTCAGCTCCGGAGCACTTTTGGAAGTTGCGATGTCGAAAAAGTGCACGCCGTTGTGGCACGAAGCACATTTCGAAGTCAAAATGTACAAAGCACACCAGCTCCGGACCACTTTGCACAAAGTTTCTTTCCTTTGAATACAAAAAGGCCACGTGGCATCTTGAGAAGAGATGCTGCACAAAGTGACCATGCCGCATCTTGCCAAACAGATGCTGCAAAAGTGGCCACGTACCATCTTGCCAATCAGAAGTTTCAGAAAGTGGCCATGTGGCATCGTCGCGAAAAAGTGGCCACATGGCATCTTGCCAAATAGAAGTTTCACAGAGTGGCCACGTGGCATCTTGCCAAACAGACTTTGCACAAAGTGGTCACGTGGCATCATGACAAGAGATGTTGTACAAAGTGCCCGAACGGTATCTTGCCAAACAGAAAGCGAACAAAATGGCCACGTGGCATCTTCCCAACCAGAGGTTGCACAAAATGGCCACCGTGCATCTTGCCAAACAGAAGTTGCACAAACTGGCCTCGTGGCATCTTGCCAAGAGATGTTGCACAAGGTGGCCACGTGGCACTTTGCCACGCAGAAGTTGCACAAACGGGCCTCGTGGCATCTTGCCAAGAGATGTTGCGCAATGTGGCCAAGTGGCATCTTGCTAAACAAAAGCTGCACAAAGTTGCCACATGGTATCTTGCCAAACAGAAGTTGCACAAAGCAGCCACATGGCATTCTGCCAATCTGATGTTGCACAAAGTGGCCACGTGGCATCTTGCCAGACAAAAGTTGCACAAGTGGCCGTGTGGCAGCGTTGCGGAAAGTGGTCCCGTGGCGTCTTGCCAAAAGGCTGTTGCACAAAGTGGTTGCGTGGCATCGTCACAAGAGCTGAAAGCAATGTATGCAACTTGTATGTTTTCTGCTGTGTTCTGGCTCGGCGATACAACTCGTACGACTAGCCCTACAAAAGCTTGGGCGCCGGCTGCTTGCTCTCGCCGGTGACGCTATGCCGCCGCTATGCTTGAAGTATAAGCGCTAAAGACGGAAAGCACCATCCGCAGCAAAGGCACTCCGCCTTTTTGTATCCAAACTTGGGTTTCAATTGCAATTCTTCGGCACACCAGCCGATTTTGCAAAAAAATACCTCCATGTCCACATGCCCAAGACACATCCCATCATTTCAATGCCGGCAAGCTACAATGTTGTTCAGGTTGTTTCAGGTTTCTAGTTGTCCCTGTCCATCAATGCTTTCAAGGTGTTCCCTCTTTGTTTCTGTTAGGATTAGCACCTCCCGAGAGATGTTGATCTTGCATGGGGTCCCTCTCAATTCAGATCAGACAGCTAGCCTGAAATTTGACAATCTCACGGAAAAGGCCCAAAATGGCCCAAAGCAAAAAAAACTGCCGAGCTTATCCGATGGTCGCGTCTCCAAAACACCTACTTGTATGAACAACAAACACAGTTCGACAAGACTTTTCCACACAACGTGGGATCTCGGAATTGAACGAATCAGCACAAGCGCATTCATTCACATTTTTTTCCATCGGTAAATGCATCTCAGGGCACTGTGAATTTTCACGGGACGGCAGGGGTCACTCCCATGTTGCAAACACTGCACCATTGCACAAGTCGGGTTAAAGATGGTTAAAGGATGTTAAAGGTATTTGAAGGTTGTGGGATGTTGTGGGTTAAGTCCAGGCGAGCCTGGACCTCTGAGAAACATGTCTCTGGTGACCTCTTCCACTCACCTTTCTGGCGCGCATTCTCTATTGTGCATAGGTCTCAAAAGTGATCAACGCCTTGGCACTGCTTACATGAAACTCATGAAACTATGTCGCATCATGTCAGCACACTGTGAATGGAACATGGGAGCGCTTTCGGAGACATTTCGGCCAAGGCACCAAACTGCCATAGGCCCTTGTCACAATCGTAGTCCAGAAAACGAGCGCCCTTTTGTTCAGTCATCTCTGCAATACGGTGCCGATACCTCCAACACAGCCCGGTTCAAAGATCATTCCAGATCTTCTAGTTGAACTCAAGACGCACTTTAGTTGGCGATAGTGCGATATACTGCGATATACTGCGATATACTGCGATATACTGCGATATACTGCGATATACTGCGATACCATCTTGTGCTGTTGGCCCAGGCCACGGTGCCTTGCTTTGCTTTCCTCATCAAAGTCGGCAAGCTGCGGTGGCAAACACCCAAAGAGAGTGATGGTCGCCGGCCTGGAGGCAACAAAGGTGCGAGGCAATACTTTTGCAATTTGCAATACAATCAATTTGCAACTCAATTTGTAACCAAGTTGACAAATATCTCAATATGTTCCAAAGCGTCATTGAAAATTGACTCCAGCTCTCGTGCCTGTTGAGCCCCTGACCCTCGAAAGGCCTTAGAACAAAGATGCAACACATTGCACTTCAACTTCTCCAGCAAACTTTGGTGACAATCCTTTGCATCCTTTGCTAATCAGATCTAACTTGTGATGGATTCCGTGTTAACTTGCGCCTTCATTTTCATGTACCTTCTTGTGGCTTCTCGAAGCTAAATTGTTTTGATCGCTCTTCTTGCACACTGCACCTCCCATCAAACCTTCCTGAAATTAATTAGGAGGTTTCGGCACGCCATCTTACGGACAAGAAGTTGGTGGCGACATCCTACAGCAATGTGCTGCTGCAAACCACGTTGGACTAGATTCCATGGATTCGCAATGGAACCAGAACATGTTGAGAAAATGTTGCTAGGTTTGCAAAAGCCCGATGTAAGTATGATGACAAGGCAACACATGTAACAGCGATGAATGCATGTGTTTTTCAAGCCAGGGAGTCTTTGTCTCAGGACAGGATTCAGCTGCGTAGGTTTGCTCTTTTGCGAACCAAAAAGAATACGATTTGAAAAGCCCTGGCATGATGACAAAGCAGCATCGGCTAAGCTGTCTGCTTTCGCAGACTATCCGGGTACAAGACAACCTGGCGCTGTTAGCACATATGCCAAACACATCCAAACACCATAATATAGTGCAAACCGAAAAAAAGTAAGTAGATAAACTTCAGCAAACGCCGAAATACAAATCAAGAGGCCCGCACTTTAACAAACAATTCATAGATTATATTAAACTACAGTCTATGACTTTTTATCATACCATGCTACCTGTAATTCATATTGCTGAAGCATGGAAAAATACGAGTACAAACATGCGCAGGTCTCACAAGAAAGGCGTATCTTCGATTCGGCATGTTGCCGTAATCGGTTTTCTGCTGTGGTAGTGCATCATTCCAAAAGATCAGCATCGGTGTCCATTCTGTACGTTGCAAAAAAGCAGAATCAATCAACGTATTTACATTGAACATAACACTGTGCAAACTTTAAGGGGCATAAGATTGAGGGCCGATGCTGCACTGCCATGGTTGGCTTAACGCAAGCACCCCATATGACCAATTACACACGCGTACGCGCCAACACTGAAACAAATGCTGTTCAGTACGTTAGTACGTATGTGCCTGCCTAGTTAATTACTGTTACATGCATGCACATTCCTATGTAGCTGCAGTAACCCCGGTGACACAAACTATGGTGCACTGCACTCCACTGCATGCCAACGCACGCCCGAGGCAATGACATGCAGCCTACAGCCTTGCCTCACCTAGTATAGCATGCTCTGCCACACCGCATAATACAACATACATACCCTACATACAAGACAGCACTGCACGGCAATGCAACACAAGACACTACAAGACATCAGCAAAACACACCACAATAAAGCATTCAAACCGCATTCCGCTACAAAACACGGCGCCCGCCAGTATCCACGGTAGATCATTTGCTGTGCCAAAAAGGCGCAAACCTAGATGCCTCCCTTCTTATGAACCGAACTTCCCACCAAACAAAATGATGTGAATGATTGAGATTGAAAATGCACTCTATTGAAAACCATAGAAAATAGCCGTTGCAGCCATGTATCCTTTTCAAACAAGAGATGAGGGTTTTGGAACTGTCAAAAGGATTCAAAAAACACACGTTCACACCTTTTTTGGTTGATCAGCTCAAGAAAAGCTGCTGAACACTGAACTCCCCTCTTTGCTTGCACCCCTCAAGGTTTTGCTTCTGTGAATTCGACTCTGAGTGGAAGTTGCTGAATATGGCACCGTATGCATGGGTTGCATCTTGCTTCCGCCCAAGGCTCCAAAGCCTCCCCAGGTTCGAGCCGCACCAAATTCGGAAGATCCTTCATGGAAACCCTGGAAAAAACTCAACCAGAGAAATTTATGTCGTGTGTCAGCAGTGTGTGAGATTGTGCGTGTGCGCACTTAACGTCCAAAACGAATCTAGGCACGGACAAAGTGTTCAAGGTTGTACTATAGGTTTGCAATACGTGGTTCATGATCAGTGAGTCTGGCTCAACATGTCCTCCAGGATGTCGGGATAGGCAATCAAATCGATCTCACCGTGGAAAGTTACCTAACAGGCTGCTCCACATGACATTGCACATGCGGGTTGCATCGGGTTACAATGTGCATGCCGACTTGAGCGATGCCGAATAGACATCCGGCATCCGAATCCAAGGGGATCACAGGAAAGGGAAGTAACTAAGTAAACCTGGATAATGTACTACAGATTACTATAGTAAACACGGTCTTGTTTTCCACACGTGCTTCAAACATCCTCAAATGACCCTTTGTGTGAAAAGGGTCCGCAACATTCCGCAACGAACGATTTACCTTTCACCTCAAGGAGCCTTGATAAACAACTTTCTGAAAAACACCAGGACAAAGGAGCACAAGTTCAAGGCCGTTCAATATTCTTCTCAATAATTCAATAGGATTCAACAGGACTGATTGAAACTTGGCATTGGCTGTCAAGAAGGAACTTTAGGGACAGGAAGGGATGAGAAATCATAGAAGAAGTCAGGATAAGGAGCCTATTTAAGCTGAACCTAACGTAGTTGCAATATGAATCAATATGATATATTCATATTTATATAATATGTCGAGAGATACATCTCTGAACTGAATCTGAATCATCTTCCTCGACAACTGTTGGCACCTCACCAACCCGTGGTCGATGCACTTTGAGATCTCGGACATGTCGCAGCCTGAGCAAAGATATTTCAAATTTCAGCATTTGCCAAAGCATTGCCAAAGCATTGCCAAAGCCTTCCGAGCCTTGAAGCTTTACAGAGCTTCGGGCCAAGCTTTGCATGAAGCTTTAGCATGGTCCATGTGGTCCTTGTCAGTGCCAAGGCACTCGTTTGGCGTCATGGAGTAGATGTCAGGAGTAACCACCAAGTCACCAAGGTCCTTAAGTCAGCTGAAGCCCATGGCCAATATCTAGACGCATGGAGCAGGAAGGTTTGCTGAAGCTCATGTCTCAAATTGAACAAATTGTCTCCCGGCATGTCTTGGCCAATTTCCGTAATTTCATGACACTCACAACACCCTTTGTGCCTGAGCTGAACTCATAATTTTTTTTCAATACTTATGCCTAACCAAGCTCATCTAAGTACCAAGCACAAACTTCTGCAACTTGGGTACCACATACTTGGTAGTACTGCTATGAATAACATCCTGAAGTTGCCTGATGATTGTAGGACGGTCACTAACAGAATAGTGTACGGTGAATGACAACGTGGACAACGTGGACTGAATGCATCGCAAGTCTGCTACTGCATCTCCCACAGTGGCAGACGGCACTCTCAACAAAGGTCCCAGCAGGCCGAAGAACATATTCGTATGCCTTGCACAAGACATGCATTCAGAAAGCATCCACGACGACTCAGTGCCCGTTTAGATGTCCGGAAGTCTGACCTGGAACTGCCTGGTCTCGCTGTTTTCACCAGCTGAAAATATGTTTTCACTGCTGCTATGCTCTGCTATAATTTTTGTTTGGCAGCTGAGCACTGCAACTGCAATCACATTGCACATTTTTTTTTCAGCCCGAACTTGACTTCGCTTCCGGCTTTCACAAATTCACAGAAAGGATCTTGTAGGCATTCTGCAACGACTTGATCTCCTCCTCACGCTTTTTTCGAGCATCAGCAAATCTTGTGTTGGAGTTCAAGCATTTCGTCTTCAACTCCTGAGTTGGCAAGCTGAACGTTTGGCAACAGGTGCTAAGCCGGTGCTCTATGTATGTAACAACATGCAAAACTACATGCAAAACTACATGCAAAACTACATGCAAAACTACATGCAACTACCAAATATGATTCGTCCGTCCCTGCCTTGTAATATCCCAAAGCAGCATCCAGTTGCTTTTCTGTGGATGCCAAGTCTTTCTTTCTCTGCTCGAGCGAAGCCGTTTCAGAGGTCATTGACATTGTGTTGTGCTGCTGTGTAATTTCCTTTTTCTTTCTATCTGACTTTGTGTTCGAAAGAAATTGTTTGAACTCACTTGCTGCAGCATCCTCTGCTGCTTTCAAACCTGATGCCTCTTTGGCAAAATCGGCTGCTACTTTCTGCAGCAAAGCGATGATGCTGTTCTGCCCGCTCTGTCCACTGTAGCCTCCTGCACTGAACTCTGGCTTGATCTCTCTTCCTTCCTGCCGCAGCCTTTGCTTCACAGCAGATTGTTGCACCAAGGCCAAAGACTGGTAGAAGCTTTGCAGGACATCCATCGCAGCGCTCAGCGCCTCTTTGCCTTCAGTGGCTTCTTTCAAACTTTTCAGATTCGAAGCCTTCTCCTCGTTTCGCATTGCCGTGGCTTCTTGGATGCTTCTGTCCATCTTAGTCATGTCATCAGCAAGTTCTTCGTTCTCTTCGCTGCGCTGGACCAGCGAGGACTGTAGCTGCTCGATCTCTGCCTTGAGGTTCTCCACCTCACGGCTTTCAACAACAAAAAACAAAATTCGACAACAACACAATTCATCAGATTGGAGTCCGTTGAAAGAAGCAAAACCTGGCAAAACATTAGTAATGTACACTGAGAAGAAAAGAACGTAAACTAAATCAGAACCGCTTTCCTCGAAAGTATTGCTGAAACGCTTTCCTCAAAATGATTGCTTCAATTGTCATAACTTGTTGTGTTACACTTGCTTTTGTGCTTTGTTCTTTGTCCACCTCATCACCCTTTGTTTCCCGTGCTTCACCATTCTCAGAAAGCTCATCTTTACACCAAACCTTCTGCTTGGAATCGTCCACATCTTCGGTCTGAAGCTTTTCAAGCTTCTCTTTTAACATTTTCACGATATTTTCCACAGCCACATTTGGGACCTGCTGCAAGCGGACCAACAAGTTCTGCAGGCTTTGACTGTGCAGTTCTTCCGCACGCTTTTGCAGGAATTTCATTGCTTCAGCGATAGGAGGAGAACGATTTGCTGACCGAAGAAGAGCTAAGGACGATGCTTTGGCAAATGGAGACATTGGAGTCTGTGAGCTTTGCAGAAAGGAAGGATTTCTCAAAATATCAATAGCTTTTTTCATAGCCTGAATCTCATCGGATCGAACGCGCTGTCGCTCCGCGAAGTCGTCGCCTTTCACCTTGCACTCCACAGACAAATCATTTCGATATTTTTCATCAGCCTCCAAATCTGCCATCACATCAGACTTCTTAGCCTCTGCTTCAGCCTTGCGACCGAGAGCCGAGTCCTTAAAACCGGACTTCTTTTCGGTCGCTTTCTTGTTGACTTTAATCTCACTGTCAAGGCTGCTCAGTAGCAATTCATGACTATTTTTCTTCTTTGTCTCCACACTCTCCACTTCGGCAATTTGCTTCTTGAACTGGTCCTTCAAGTCTTCCAAAACTTCAATGATGCTTCCGGATTGAAATTCATAGGCATCTGCTTTTGGAGGCACAGGCTTGTTGCGAAATGCTCCAGCCAAAGCCAGGGCTTTGGCCACTGCTTCGGAGCGTTCAAGTCCACCAAGTCCACGGTTGCTTTGCACAAAGGACGAAGTTGACTGAGGACGGTCATAGTCTTCCTTTTTTTCCTTTTTCAATTGTTGAAGTGCCTTCTGGATGGCAACGATTGACTCCTGTAAATCCAAATGTGTGGCGTTGAAATTCTCCTCTTCAGCTTTTCGCAACTCTGTGGCATTGGACTGCTGCGTTTGAGAATTCCTGATTGCTGCCTCATGCTGTGCAATCTCTGTTGCCATTTTCTCAGCCTCACTGTCCAGTCGAGAAATCTCCGAAGTAATACTCTCCAAAGTAACTGTTGTCTGTTGGATGGCTTTCTTTTTGGCATCCAGAGTTGCTGAACAAAACTGATCAAACTTGGTAAACTGTATCTTCTCTTCTTGCATCTCCTCCTCACTTGTTGCCTGCATTTTCTCAAGTGCTCCTATGACTTTTTGCATTGGTGCGGCCAAGCCCTCAACGGGGACTACGACCACGAGGGCCATGACGGCCCAAAGCACGAGGGTCTTCATTGCTGGCGGCATCTGGAGCCAGGCCTCCAGTTGCCTTCCTGGCTGAGCCAGAAATTCTGGGCTTTTCATCATCAACTTGTCACAAGCTCTGTACGTGTGGGAAACCTGGGTCAAAGATGAACAAATGATGAACAAGTTGCTAGGAAAGACTAGAACATCTGAACAAAATTTCAAAAGCATTCGCAATTCAAATTTTGACTGTCTTCGATATCTTCGATTCAAAACGTTTGCGAAAATCAGTGCATCTTGGTCCATCCATCTTGGTAGCATGAGCCATGCCTCAAACTCTGGCTTTGAAGGCCTGAAGCTGACGCGTTCTGATTTCAGCCCCTGAAACTGCGCGCGCGCGCTAGATAATTTTTTATGATATTTTTATAAATGATGATAAATGAATATAAATGAGTAGATCAAATGTGTAGATCAAATGATGCATCCACTGGTGTAAGTTTTACCCCTCCTCTGGCATGCTTTACTTGGCTGTAGTGGCTTCATCTGAATTTCACCTGGCCTTCACACAAGTTGTTGTAACAGTACTCAAGGTGTAGTAACATGTAGCAGCAGCCGCTCAAAAACATGAGGCGCATGGACTACATACCTGGCTGCCAGGCTGCCAGGACAGAGCTGAATGTTTCACAGAGCGTCCCCTCAGTTCCCTTGTTGCTGTGGCCCTAACGCAGCGCTGGTTCCACTCACGCCTCGACGAATCCACCATTGTCAAAAAAGTGACTGCAAAATGCTGCTGAAAGATCAGTAAAGAATAGTAAAGATCAGTAAAGCACATAAGCAATCCACAAAGCACACAAGTCACGTAAGTCACATAACGATACATAACGTTCTTCCCAACAGAACAAAAATTCTCAGCTGTTTACAGTGCCATGTTCCAGTACGTTGCAGTATACTCCCTGGCTCCCTAACCTCGAGTCAAATAGCTGATATAGATTGATATAGAATTTGAGTCAGTGCTGATTGCCTGAATTTGAAGCAGCAAGACGCTTGGCTGCCGCTTCGGCCTGTCACTTAGAAGCCAAGATAGCCAAGATAGCGAAGAAATGCCCAGACACAAATGATGTCCACATGTCTGTGGAACCTGATGGGGACTACCGGGCTTTGCTTGTCTTTCACATCTTGCACGATTTTAGTTTGCAGCAACACCTTGTAAATTTTACAAAATCAACCAGATGAAGCCCAAACCCGCTCGAGACATCTCGAGACATATCTTCGCTGCCCTCTCTCCATCTTGGGTACTCCGGCTAAAGCAGCTTCGCTGTAGCGGGAGCTCAGGACATCGGCTACAGCGCCTCGTAAATACAAACACAACACATTCGCACCCAAACACAACACATGAAGATGATTGAAGATGTGTCAAGAAAGGCCCCCAGAGTGCTCTGGTGGCTATCAAAGCAGTCTGAGATTCGCTGCTTTTCATCCATTGTTGAGGACATGTGGGATGGGGCAGCCATGCATGCTGCTCATTGAATCCCATTGGTCCTTCTCACCTTTGTTGGTGGTGCAAGTCTGCTTCAGATTCTTTTCGCTGTCACAATACAAACAGGCTAGTTTCATATATCCAATGGCTGCTGCGTCTCCAATACTGAGCAGTTTCTATTGGAACGCAGCTGGCACCAAGCAAAAGTTGCTTCTAATTGGCCTTCTACAGAATAGCGGCTTTTTTGCCCCACACTTTGCTTCTACGTGTCGCGTTTTCATTCACGCTGTGGCTTCACACTTTCCTTGTGGCTCCTCAAGGTTCCACAGCTTCTTCAAGCAGCGGTTGTCATGATAGCTTGCTTTTGGGCTGAGCATCACGTGCGCAGAAGAACACGGGCATTTGGTGAGAATTGAGTGACCGAAGCTATCACTGCTATGTTCTTACGGTATCTTATGATACTTATGGTGACCTAATTCAATGTATGATTTTCATTGATTTACACGTTGGATGATACAAAAGCTGTGAGCTGTGGCGTGACATCCTGCAGCAGCTGTTCGCGCTTTGAGAGCTCAAAGCTGGGGCACCCTGCAGCACCACTCCTCCAGGCTGCCGCATTTGTTCCTCCGGAGGCCATGAAAACAGCATTAAAGCACAATCAAGGCATTGCACCCAAAGACATTGCTCTATGACGTTTTATCATGTTTTATCCATGTTCATCACTGAAAAACTCCGTTCTTTCTTGTTCTTTGTCGCTTCTTTGTCGTTTATGTCGTTTCATATTCTTTCACCGTTCATCCGCGTGCTTGGAAGCAAAGGTGCCACAGGAAGGTGAAGGCTAGCTGTGCTGTGTGGGGCCAGGAAATTGGTGCCACAAAACCGGAACAATCCGTAAAGCATTTGATGTCACGAGTTATCACGTGACTATCTACATCTATCTACAGTGATACAAGATTTACAACATTTTCATAATGATGTGGACATCTTGTGAACTTCAACTTTAAACTTTAAACGTATCCCATGGGCAAAAAGGCAATGCTTCAAAATGATCCTTAAAAGAGTGACAAAATAAATGATCCAGCCAACTTCAAAAAGCGGTCCTGCTTTGCTCTAGTCCCTTGGTTGCTTGAAGACCTGAAACAGCCGCCGATGCAGCCACCGAGTACAAAAAATGAATGAACCAATAATGAACCTATGGAAAGAAACCATATCGAAACCCAACTTGGTCATTGGTCCAAGGATGTCCAAGGATGTCCAAGGTCCATTTCAGCCATAAAGAGAAACTCTGAAAGATTAAGCAAGCCTTTACTATCTTTGCTTAGGGCCTAGTTTCTATGCAAGTTTCTGAATGCCTGACGGCTAGTAATCTAAGTGCTGCAAACGCTGGGCCGAGAACTTCGTCGGAGCTTCTGGTACTGCAAACGGGAGATTTTCGATGCGTTGAATGAACGCAGCTTCTCCTGACTTTTGGCGATGCAGTGCTTCCATGTGCTTCCATTGTTCGGAAATCCACCAAGGGAATCAAGGCACAAAAGCAAACACTTGCTGGTCCTACGAGCCATTGTTTGGCATTGTACGACCAAGATTATTTAAAGATACCGTGAAAAAACGCTTCAACCCATAGAAAAAGCACTTCCCTGTCTGTTTGTCGGCTTCGCCATGCAAAAGCACCCTTGACTATCTAGAGAGTCCCAAATGTATCTGCGCGTAGTGTTGCAACAAGATTAAAACCCTTGATGCAAACAATGTAACACGGATACAAGACAAATCGAGTCTGTTAATTCTAAAAGAAACTTCACTGGGGCGGATTTCCACTTTACTCAGATTCCACTCTGAAGCTACTATAGAAGTGTGACACGGAAAAATACTCGCAAATGATGGAAAACTTAATGAAGCCCTCCAAGAGAAATGCTGCAACCTGTTTTGTCTGTATTTGTCCTGTATACCGCCTACAGTATCCTCCAAGTCTGGCATCCATCTACTAGAGATTGCTCGTCCTTTCCCTGCTTCTGCATGATTATCTACAGTTTTCAGTTCCAACTATTCCTCATTACCTCATTCAAGAGTGTGCAGATCATGTCCTGCTGCTTCTTCCAGCGCATTCTGTGAAGTCTCCTACTGCCTTGGCATCCCATTTTGCACAGAATTCAGTTAAAACTGGTTTAATCTACGTAGTTTAACTTCTTTGTCTTTGTAGCTTAACTTAGTCTAGCTTCGGTTGCCTTAGTTTAAGTTAATTTGAATGGTTTGGTTTGCCTTAGTTTGTCCTTTTTCATTTTTGTTTTCAAATGTTTCTCCATTTTCTCCTTCCGGTCTCCTTGAAGCGTTCAGGATCTTCGAAAGCAGCCCTGGCAGATGCCCAGCTGGCATCCCGAAAGCCTGCCGCTATCCGAACACACAGAGGCGTGGACTCCGTGGACCCAACAGCTCAACATGAGCTCAACATGAGCTCAACATGATCCAATACTATGCAATACTTATGCAATAGATTCAATAAATCAACAGATATCCACAGATATCAACAGATATCAACAGTCAAAGCATGACAAAGCTGATAAACGTCTCTTATCGTTGCTGCCTAACAGCATCAACGCCGACTCCACAATGCCACGTACCTGAGGACGTCCAAGCGGTGTTGCTTCCAATGGACGTTCGTAGTTTTCGTCTACAGGCTACAGGGCCAAAAACAGCAAACAACCTCATGTCACTCATGTCATGCTCCTACACACAGGGCTGTTGCACTGTCTTTAAGAATCAAACATCAATTGCAACATATATTGCAACTGTTGACAAAGTTTGACAATTCACGACAATTCTATCCTGAAAGCAACTCATTCAACCCCGATTCAATCCCTCCTAGATTGAGTCGTTGGCAGGTGGTGGCCGAGTCAGAGCTGATAGCTCCAGTAGTTCCTACACGACGAGCGAATGTAGGCCCTTCTTTACAAGCAGGAACAGAGTTGGACCAATACAACTGCTTTACAAAATGCATGTCCTGTTATGCCAGCATGAACCTCCCTTATACATGCTTGTACAAAGGACATGTGATTCATGCGCTTGAAGAGATTCCAGTCTAGAAGTAGCACGTACTTGCGTTTGTCTACGCACTCAAGTGGGGTGCTCAGAAGGACACGTGTAGAATGTAGAAGCCCATCTGGAACAACTTCCCTTTGGCCAGTTGGCCAGGTTTTGTCAGTGTGACGTCAGCGGCTCGAGACCAGTGAAAACGCATTTTGTATGCATTTTGTATTGCTGAAGCACAAAAGAAGTGAGAAAAGTATCGCATAATGGGGCCCGATCCATGGATAGGCAACTTGAGGCCGGGGGTGGATGACGAAAGCTAGCGGGGTAGGAGAAAGAAGGAAGGGAAGAGGTGAGTTGCGGAGGGACTGTCATCATCGTGTCGCGGCATTGTTCGTCCCAACGAGGATGCAACAATGATATATTGATATATGATATATAACAATGATATATATGGGGGAGGGGGCAGGGGGGGCCCTTTCGCGGGAAAAATCACGTGATGTCCTTGGGGAGCCCCGGAATACGTGCTAAAGCAAGAAGACTCTAGCGAGCTGACACTAGCTTTCGTGATAATGACAATAATTGCCAATAATGATAAAATGTAATTGAATAACGATGATGATGATGATGATGATGACGAGGATGATGATGATGATGATGACGATGACGATGACGAGGACGATGACGAGGACGACGAGGACGACGACGACGACGAGGATGATGATGATGATGATGATGGTGGTGGTGGTGATGATGATGATGATGATGACGAGGACGATGGAGAGGACGATGACGATGACGATGATGATGACGATGATGATGACGATGATGATGATGGTGGTGATGGTGGTGATGGTGGTGGTGGTGGGTGAGGGGGGGGGAGGCTATGGATCAATACCAATCAACAGGCAGCGAAGCAAACCATAGGCCAAAATGGACGCAACTGATTCCGCCTGCTTCGGGCCGTAATAGGCTTTCCAGAAAGACATGCCGATGAAGCCGCTGGAACCGCTGGCGCCGATCAGGCCAATTGAGCCGATGAGGCCGCTGGAGCCGCTGAGGCCGATGGAGCCGATGAGGCCGATGAGGCCGATGGAGCCGATGAGGCCGCTGGAGCCGATGAGGCCGATGGAGCCGCTGGAGCCGATGGAGCCGCTGGAGCCGATGACGCCGCTGAGGCCGATGAGGCCGATGGAGCCGCTGGAGCCGATAGAGCCGCTGGAGCCGATGACGCCGATGAGGCCGATGAGGCCGATGAGGCCGATGAGGCCGATGAAGCCGATGAGGCCGATGGAGCCGCTGAGGCCGATGAGGCCGCTGAGGCCGATGAGGCCGATGAGGCCGATGGAGCCGATGAGGCCGATGGAGACGCTGAGGCCGATGAGGCCGAGGAATGAGGCCGATGGAGCCGATGAGGCCGATGGAGCCGCTGAGGCCGATGAGGCCGCTGAGGCCGATGAGGCCGATGAGGCCGATGGAGCCGCTGGAGCAGCTGGAGCCGATGAGGCCGATGAGGCGAGCCGATGAGGCCGATGGAGCCGCTGGAGCCGTTGAGGCCGATGGAGCCGATGGAGCTTATGAGGCCGATGGACAGGCCGATGGTCAGGCCGATGGACCAGGCGCGCCACAATGCAAAGCACCCATGCTCTGAAAGTGGCGCTTGGCGCCGGAGATAAATCCTATGCAGTATTGCCACTATAAAGAG
>CAMXCT020001657.1:437573-612850 GCA_947184155.2 Cladocopium goreaui | reverse complement strand
TCAGGTGACAGCCAAGGGGGCAGTCGTGGAGCACCCTTCGGCGAAGGTACCTTAAGCCCCCTTCGAAGGTACCTTAAGCCTTTGCCGAAGGGGGGACGGGGGGGGAGGGTGAAGAGGGGCCCTAGCGTCTACTTCAAGATCAGCTAAGGCGTCTTCCCCAATGACAGCACTTGTTTTACTCAGCCTGTTGCCGGTCCGTGCTTGTCTACAGGGTTACTCTATATACCTCTTGATCCTTGAAGGGCGCATATAAATGTGCTCAATACTCATGCATGTACCTATGTAGGTATTAGGTCGAAACAAAAACACAGGCACAAATTCAAAAGCAATGAGTAGAGCACTACGCCTTGCCGTACCCAATTGGGATTAAGAGTATCTTCCTGACTTCTCTACACAATGGCAAATAGCAAAAGAAACCGGAGTTACGCAGTGGCTTCGAATTGAAAAACACGTGAAAGCAGCGAATGTCCTAAGGACATGTCGAAAAAGAACAGCGGATTCGCTAATTTTTCCAGTAGCGACCAATGGTGCTTCGCGCACGGTCTCTCCATAGGCAAAATGCCTTGCTCTACCGGTGAAAGTTCGAATTGAAAAGTTCGGGTTCGCAAGATTCAGAAATTCAGGTCATACGAAAAACAATTGACCAAATCACGAAATAAACGGAAATAGCGGATCTCCAAAGTTGCTCATTCAAGCAAACAATGGACAGAAATCAGAGTTGGTAAATTTTTGGAGTTCGCTCCATTCGGAGTGGTCTGCTCGCCGGATGATTCATGGAGATAAATGTGTATAGTATCTCTATTTACAAGAGTATCTATTTTACATTAAATTGAAGTTCAGACACTTGTGGCATTATCTCTATCTAAAAGAGTATATGCCATTTGTGTGAAATAAGTTGAACGCACAGAAAAACTGTACACGGCCTCTCATGCTGTGTTATCTTCATTTACAGAAGTATACACTCATTCATCGCCACTCACTTGATCTCCATGGTCTGGACGCTGAAGATGAGGATCCACCCCAACTAACGTTGCCCTGATACGTTGATGCTTGATCTTCATATGCCTTTCTCTTTTTCTCCTTCTGTCTTTCCTTTCTTGTATCTGCATACTGCTTCTTCTTGAAAGCCTGTTTGTAATGATGTCGTTCATTCCATGACATA
Source organism: Cladocopium goreaui (assembly GCA_947184155.2). Classification (NCBI taxonomy): domain Eukaryota; class Dinophyceae; order Suessiales; family Symbiodiniaceae; genus Cladocopium; species Cladocopium goreaui. The sequence goes on along the minus strand of CAMXCT020001657.1, from coordinate 611,688 downwards.
TCAGAAGGATCCAGATGAACAAGAATTGGATTATGAGCATCACGATCATTTGGGGCAACCATGAAGATGTTGTGATCACCATGTAAGCAAGTTTCATTCACCTTGAAGTAAAATTCACCCACATAGTTCATGCGATCTTCATCTCCATCAAAGTCTTCTGGGCGTTCCTCACACATCAAGCGTGAATGACCCCACTCAACAACTGTTAACATACAACAATCACCTTTACCATTTGTCTTGTTCATGAGCTCGTCGGTGTATGTTGCTGTTGTAATGCCATCCAAGTGCGTTGCAAGAAAATCCAAGTCACGATAACTGCAAGAAATGAAATGCTTGACCCTGATTGGAGGGCAAGATGAATCAAAATACTTGCGCATGGCTTGTGTTGCAACACCTACCATTCTGTTGATCCAGAATTGGATAAGGCTGTGTTGGTATGTAGGGACACCTGGAGATTTTGGTGTGCTGTAATAGCATGCCTTGTTCCCATCACCTGCGATGAAGTCAACTTGATATCTGGCACACTCAAAAGCCATAACAGCTAAGCACTCACCAACAATCCCAGCAGAGTCTGATGCATACTTCTGTCCGACGTGATAAACGCACACACGTGTCATCCTCATCCTAGCTCTTGTCAAGTCAACAATCTCATCTGTATCTCGATCCTTTGTCTTTCCCCAAGATACTTCAAAGATTGCCCATGAGACTTGTCGAACTCGTGTGTCGTTGTCCTCTGTGTGATATCCAGCAATTTGCTTGATATAGCCATCCTTTCCAAGGCGAGCTGCCACCATCAAGTCATGATAATCATTGAAGGAAGTTTTAAAGTCAACCTCGTCGAGTCTTTCTCTGTGAGGATACAATGAACCAGCCTCGCAATTCATGAAAAGATGTCCTCCAAAGTTCTTGATGACATTGATGAAGTAATTGTTGAACTGTGATTTGGTTTCATCAAATTTTTCATGATCCTCATCGATAGTGTAGTCAATGTGTGGAATGAATTGTTGAAATCTTTCTGGAACCGGGCATTTTTCAAATCTGTTTCTGCACCAGTTTCCCAAATTCCAAAACATTGCTGGTATCTGTGGAGAGGATCTGTATGGAAATTCGGCATCCTTGTATGTTGGGTCTGATAGGCCTCCACCTAAATACCTGTAAGCCAAGCTATGCAAGATCATACAGTAAGGCAAGACCTTGTGGTCCTCAACGTAATCTTGGAGTACCCTTGCGAGATTTCCAAAATCATCATCAATCCTCTTTTCTGCTTCTTTTGAGGATCTTTCTGCCTTGTCTTGATGAAGAGGATGCATCCTTGGATCACTACAACCATATTCAATGCGCTGATTGAGTTCTTGTAATTCTAGTTGTGGATTCTGATCCTTGTGTCTGGCAATGTACTCAACCATCAACTGGTCATCTGTAAGGTGGTACCAATAATCTTGATGTGGAGACATGGTCTTCCTGTACTTAACATGCCAAAACATGTGTCGATGCTTCGAAGACGCTGGATAACCTTTGTTGTAAAATCCTGCCCATTCACCATGGTAATCATCTGAAAAACAATCCTTTAATTTTCAAAAAACTGAATCATCTTCATTTCCAGTGATATCTTGACCATAGTAAAGTCGAACTGCAGGTTTCACTTCAGGAGCTGTCTCATCATCTTGAATGTCTGTTTTCTTTTCCCCTGATTCCTCCTTTTCTGAGGAGCGTTCAGGTGGAGCTGATTCCTCTTTCTCTGAAGAGCCTTCAGCTGGGACATGTGGCTCCTGTGTGTCTTTTTCTTCTTCTTCTTCGACAGCAATCTCCTCTTCTTCATCCTCTTCTTTCTCTTGTCGTTCTTCTGGTTTGACAAAACTGTCCTTGATCTTTTGTTGAACATTCTGATTGCACATACTGATCCATTTCAATGTACACTCAACCAAATTGTCATCATCAGTTTCCAAAATGATATGCTTGTCCTCAATGTTCAAACTTTCAATAGTATGTTTGTACTCAGGATCACCCGCGCCTGGTCTTTGAAGATCTGGAAGAGGAGTGTCTGGATCATCGTCCACCAAATCAGGATCCTCTGCTCCAAAGAAATTTTCTGCGCCAAGGTGTTCATTCTCCCTGAGAACTTGGTCAATATCCAGTTTGAACTCATGATACTTGTCGTAAGAGATCTCATAACCCATCATAGGTGCATACTGCTCCATAAATGTTGAAAAAGAAGCATCTGATAATGCCGACATCATCAACCATAATGAGAAGAAGCTTATGTCACCACGTTCAAGGGGTTGACCTCCTTCAAGATCATCTCCTGTGAGGATTGATTGGCCTGCGAGTGTAATATCCTGTAGGATCCTCCTGTGCTCTGGTTTGAGTTGCCTGACTAAAAACAGTCCCTGTCGATCTTCCAGATTTCTTCGAGGATTTGCATCTGGTAATACCTCATCTTCTTGTTGTGGTTGTGTTTCCTCTCTTTCTTGAGAGCATACACCTTCTTCCTCTCTTTCCTGAGAGCCTGATGCCTTTTCCTCCTCTTTCCTGACAAAAACTTGTAGTCTTGGCAAAAACTCCAAATCATCTTCAGCATCATCATCATCGTGATCTTCCATGTCCACATTCTGTTGCTCTGATTCTGGGATGTGAGCAATCTTGTCCTTTCCAGCTACCCAGATGTAGCCATCGAGCTTTGTAGATATGTGGAAGTCACCTGAACCGCATTCCCTGACCTTTGTCCTTGCTCTTGCAGATTGATGGAATGCTTCATGCTGAAAGAATTGATTGTAGGCATGTTCAACAAAGAATCTGTAGGATTGAGCTGTCAATTCCTTTCTGCTATCCACAAATTGTCGAAGCTTGTTCAAAGCAAAAACTGTGAAATGGCTGAAGCTAGCAGGTGCTTCATCTTCATACAGATCGATTGCCATGATCATCATCTTTGTGGAAAACGAGAAATGCCGTTCAGGTTCATCATAGATGCTCAGGGGGGGGCTACCCTAACGGGGCCCCCCTTCGGGAAGTAAGGCCAAAATAAGGAAATAGATCCGGAATAAGGCCTTATTCCAGGCTTATTTCTCTTATTTCCTAGAATCAAGGAAATAAGGCTGAATTAAGCTTATTCCTGGCTTATTTCTTGAAAGAAATTATGAACCCGAATTAAAGAAATAAGCTTGTTTCTGGCTTATTTCTTCATCGAATGAAAAACGCTTATTTCCCAAATTCTTTTTGCCTCAATCATCAGGGAGAAACAAAGGAATAAGGAAATAAAGGGTTTCCTCTGAGTTCTGTTTGGTCGTTGGAAAAGCAAGTGTTTGATATGTTCCTTTGAGCCAGAAGACTTTGAGATAGAAAAGAAGGAAATCAGAAATAAGGACATGGTTCAGCCGCTCAGCCAGGGTACAGTTCGAACATTCCAGTTGGTTGGAAAAATGTCGTTCCTGTTGTTGAGAATGTTTGTTCTACATTTCTGGATTTGCTGCTGTCAATTTATTGATGCAAAGCACTTTCCAAACACGGCGGCTGGAAAACACCTGGTATGGTTGCAAATTGTTTTTCCTTTGCCAGTTCCAGGAATTGAGTCGGTGATGGCATGAACATAATTTATTGGGGCAGAAATCTTTAATGTGAGATCAGAATTCAGGAATGGATGTGAACCGGGGTTCCAGAAAATTTCCGGGTTGAAAAAGTAATTAGTAGGGAAGGCCTGTTTGATTGTTCAATGTACTGGGTTCTGTGCATTTATCTTTTCAACAACCATTATGACCATGTTACCTCGCAAAAGTTCCCGGGGAACCTTTTTTTGGATTTCAGGGTGTGCATAAGGGATTGGAACATTCCAAAGGGCCTCCAAAATTGGCAGCGCATTTCACTCTTCCATTGGAAAAGAGAACCGGTTCCCCAATAAGCAGTAGATGTCAACATGTCATTTTGCGAAATTCCCAATGTCCTTATTTCCTGGGTTCAATTTCTTTGTGAAGACAGGAACTTCCACCTTGGGGATCAACAAACAATGGAAGCCATATTCTTGGAATCCTTTTTTTCATGGTGATAGCGGTGATTTGAACCTTAATCCCTTATTTCTCTATTCCAACCACATGAAGTGAATAGCCGCGGAGTAAAATGTGTTTCATAATCTCATGTCCAGGGAACCCCCTAATTAGCGGCTGAGAATTCCAACTGTATGCCAATGAGTGCTTAGTTTATGGTGCTGATAACGATTTCATTTGATACTTACTGGGGTGTCGTTGAAACCTTTTTTCCCGCAAAACCTTATCGAAATAAGGCTGAATTAGGGAAATAGCGGTTCGCAATGTCTATCTTCGGATTCGATGAAGAAATAAGGGCTTATTCCCTAGAATTAAGCCCGAATTAAGCCTATTTCTGCTCAACCTAAAGCTTGACACCTGAGCCATAGAAATAAGGAATTAGGGTGGTTTTTTGTGGTTTTCTTATTTCTAGAAATAAGGCTGTTTTAGGGGGGGGGCCCGTTAGGGTAGCCCCCCCCTGAGCATCTATGAGTTCAGGGATGACTGTTCTCTTGTCCATGGGAACTGTAATTCCTTGGATAGTCATGTCATACCCATGTGTTCAACTCCAGTGCATCCAAGATGTTACCATCACGGTCCTTCTTTCTCCTGCAGAAATCTCCCCAGAGTTTGTTGTTCTCTCTAATGAACTGATCAAGATGCTTAGTGTAAAAGACAAAGACTGCTTCTGAGAGATACTCCATGTCCTTCTGTATTGCTAAGTCTCTTTCGTATAGCAAGAACTTCTCTCTCCATTCGTCTCTGTTGATACTGTGTCTGTCTTCCCAACCTGTTGGGGCAACTTGACCTCGCATCCAGTCTGTCCAATATTGTCGACAAGAGTTCATATGTAACCTTCCATGGCTTCAATGTTTCCTTCTCGATGGAAGTGTGCCAACATGCGTCCAATCTCCCAAGCTCTTGTGAAGAGTAAGCATAGATGTCCTGTCCATGGTAACTTCTCCCAGTCTGAGCGAGTGATCGATTGTCTACGAAGTGCTATCTTTTGTGAAGAGAGTAGTAGGTTCCATTCACGCAGAACTATCACTTTTTCTCCTGAGGAGTTCTTGATGAGTTCACCGCTCTCTTCTCTTGCACAGACAATACTGCCTCATACAGGACCCAGGGATTCGATGCAGAAATTGAACTTTTGGTAGCCTGTTCTACAACAGGGTCTTCGATATCATCTGGTGGATCTTCTGCTTCCCAGCCTCTTCACCCATTGGGTCGTCATGGACGTCCACTGATGGCTCCTCTTGTTGATTGTCTTGAGCATCTTGTTGAGGATCATCATGTTGTGGTGATTCTGGACTTCCTGATGAGGAGCGTTGTTGCTCCCATACATCTTGAGGTTCCTCTCTTTCTGGAGAGCGTCCTCTTCTTGATGGTTGTTCATATGGATTTTCCATGGTTTCATCAGCCTGCGCAGATACCTCTCTTTCTCGAGAGCCTTCTGCTGCAGCACCATAGATTGATTCCACAACCGGGTCAAAGTCATTCTCGTTGCATAGTGGTGTCCCAAAAACCAATCTTCCATAGTTTTGTGGAACCTGTTGACCCATGAACTCCCATGCTGTGATTCTGACTTCCTCAGGAATGTCTTGTCCAGGAATAAATGTTGGACCTTTCTCCTTCATGACATGGTTCCATGTTGTGTTGGTGTGCCATGAACCACCTGTAACCGATGGAGGTAGAGAGTGACCACGTCCTTGATGAACAACGTTGCATGCAATGGTAGGGATTTGTTCCTTGACGTGGAGGTACTGGAAAGGAATGTCACCATGAAATAAAATGACACCATTCTTTGTCAGATAGAGTTGGTTGTCCACAATAAAACTTGGATCCAACACGAGGTACACTGGTCGCCTATAGGTTCTTGGAGGCTTCGTGCCCTCTGCCATCCTTATGTAGCCCTGACCATTGTCATTGTGGTACATGAAGTGAACTGCATCCCTTCTGCCTTTTCCACTTCCTTTCACAAAGGTCTTCAGGCCTGATTGTTGAATGGAATCTAAATTCATGTAGTCAGTGACATGAAAAATCCAGCCCAAACCCATAGCCTCATCATATGTCAGTTGGTGGTGTGCCACAGTGGGATCGACAACTTGGTTGCTATGTCCTTGAAAAGCACCAAGACGAACGTCGAATGGATACTCTGCCATTGAGCTATATGGGTACCACTGCCATCTCATGGAGATCTCAACAAAGAAACGTTGTTTTGGATTACACAGTAACATAGCAGCAAAATCTGCTCCAGACATGTGATATTCCTTTGGATTGTCTCCTTGCATCTGATCAAACAGTAAGGAAATGTTCATAGCTCCACTGGCAGTGAATAACGTTTTGTCTCTGCAATGTCTCAACACATTGGATAGCCTCTTGCTACATGACAGATAATAACTTCTCCTTGATGAGCTAGTCATGTCCACGTGGAAATCATTGCATCGTTCATCAAACCAGTTTTCTTCTGCCTGAGTTGTAAAGCCACAGAGATACTTCAGAAAACTTGAAGTCCATTTCAAAGATTCATCAAATTCTCCATGACTAGTTCCCCAGTGCAAAATCCAAGCTATTGCGTCCATGAACATTTCATGTCTGTCAGTTGGTCTCATGTTGTGTGGACCCATCAATGTATGTAAATTGCGCTCTCTCTTCTTCCTCACTTGCTCGTGAGCCTGAAACCAATCTGTTTGGCGCCTGTAATCATAGCAAAATGATAAATGATCCTCATCGGGTAATGTCGATGGTGTTCGAAATTGGTCAGCTGGGATTTCCTCTGATCTTCTCAGAGCATATCCATCAGCTGAATGTCTTCGACTAAAATCATAGCTTTGATGTTCTTGACCTCGAGTGTTCGATTGTGCCTGATCACTAGATGTTGCGGCTGAGGCCCTGTTCCACCGGCTAGAGCTCGACATGTTGAAGAAACAGTGCGATCCTCGAGACTCTGCCTCTTGAGCCGCAGGCACAAATTCAAAAAATAGTCAAGAATCCCTCAAGGTGTCACCTAACAGAAATACATCATGTCTGAAATCAACATGACTGCAAACTGTTGGCAACCATGACCTGAGGTAAGCCTTGTGTTCCAGTAATGATCTGAATGGTGGATGAGCATCAACTTCTTTAAGAACACCTTGTCGAACAGCATCAATAAGATTCTGAGGATTGGCAGACTTCTTGGTCAAACAATCGGCTAAACACCATTGAGTTCTGATATGTGACAAGTCAGCAATGGAACCTGAACATGCTTCTTTCCTAAGCATCTGAATCATATGAATGGTCTCTTGTTGTTCAGGAACATGAGTAGTGCTGGCAGTAGTCACAAGATTGTTTGCATCAGTCCTCATATGAATCTCACTTGAAAGTCCAGTGATGTCCTTGATCAGTCCTCTCAACATTTGACATGTACCATAACACTTCATGAGTGCATACAACTCTGCAACAGTTGTGCTCAACGTGGTACGTTTGATTTTGGTTGATTCAAAGAAAATGAGAGAACCTCTGGTGTTTTTGCTCTTTTCCTTTCTTGGTTCAGCCATGAAAATAACCATCGCGCGGTGAGGATTTGTCGCTGTTGTTCCTAAACGCTGCATCGGGCATTGCAACTAATCTAGGATCACCTTGAATTGGCCAGAACATAAGTTCCATCGGATCACCTACAATTTGCCTACAAAGTTTGTTCAGCGTTTTGCAATCACCTATGGTGGGGGAAGCAGCGGCAGAAGCACAACGTGAAAACTGATAACATGACTGAAATTGAGTTCTTGATTGTAACCAATTGATACTACCTAAGAGTGATCTATAGGCAGTGTGGAGATCCTTGTCACATTTGTCTTCATCCTTCAAACCTTTTGGTATGACAACCTCAGTAAGTTCACTGACGCAAAGTGATTGTTCAACAGTGATGTGTGATTTCTTCTTGGTCTTCTCATCAATGATCCATTTCACACGTTGACCAGTGAACATCAAGTCATTCACATCTTCATGACCAATCTTGAATTGTGACTTGACAACCTTCTTGAACTTCTCCAGAAACTCTGGAGTTCCAGTAATGAACAAGTCGTCAACATGCAAACAACACATGCCAATAGGTTTTCTTCCCTTGGCATTACTGCCATTCACAGGGTCCATGAAGTGTTCCAAGAGTTGTTCAACAATCTCAGGTGTCAACTGTGGTGTCGTGGCAAGATAAGTACGCTCTGAAGGTAAGAAGACTGAAACAAGTATTTCAGCTTCTTCTTCCAAAGTTATGGAAACATTGTCCTTGTTCATGTCATGATTCATCTCAAGCAACCACCAAACTCCTTTCCTCTTCACAATAGAAGTTCTCAAGTGAAACTTCTTTCGATCATAATGTGAATCAGGAGTTCTCAAAGCTTTTGCACGATAAGCAACTTGAGCATGACCATTTTCAAAAGGATACCAACCAGACTTATGTTCAACAGATTCCAAAAACTTCAACAAAGTTTCATCAACAACAGGAGTCCAAGCACAATCTTCAACCTTCTTCTCCTTGAACTCTTTCCTCTGTTTCCATGTTTGGGTTTGTTGATAGCAAGCTGAAAACAATCTTTCTTCAACCAAAAGAGACTTATGAACTTCCTCAGCAATGTCGGAGGATTCATCACGCGTTTCCTCACTGTCTTGTGAGCTTACGTAGTATGTCACAGGTGCTGGTTCTGTTGCCTCAGAGTCAGCAAAGCTAACCTGTTTTGGCTCCTTAAAAGCACCATCATAGCATACATATGTACACCTGTCAGCTCTTGTTGGTTGAATACCAAGCGAAATCAGAAATTTGTCAAGGCGGGTCCACCATCTACGTGGTGCGTCCGCAAGTCCATAGACGGAACGAGTGCACAAACCAACCAAGTAAGGAGGCAAACCAATGTCAGTAGGCAACTGAACATGGATAACGCGGCGGTCTAAGTCGTATGTTTCCCCCTGAAGGAAGGCAGTTTTCAAGTCTAAATGGAGTAAATCCCAGTACATCGAGGCTGCATGCTGAGATGCCACACGAAAACCATACCTGGTAGCAGTAGGACTGTCAGTCTGTAAGTCATACTTTTGAGCATCTTGAAAGCCTCTACATACCCATCTAGCCTTGAACTTCTTGAACTGTCCATCCTTATCAACCTTGATGGTAAGCACCCATCTGCCAGTGACCTGAACGTCTCTTGTCTCTGAAAGTCATGGCAGTGAAATCCAGAAAACTTCTGAATTCTTCAAGCTTGGCTTGTTTGATCTCCTTAGCATACTTTCTCAAGACTTCTTGGGTGATAACTGATTCTGCCTTTGGCTGCTTCTTTCCATTCTTGGCAAGATACTGTTCAAACTGTTTGAATCCAGTAACATCGTATGAACCAAACTCAGGTGCAGCTTGGACCTTTGGTCCTAAAGGAACGAAAACAGTACCATCAACATCGACAAAATGAGAGTGGTCTGATGTGTAAGGTTCAGTGTCCACATCTTCTTCCTGAAGCTGAGCAATGTCATCCTCAGTCAAAACAGGAGTGTCGTCTGTTTCATATGGTTCTGTTTCATCATCATCATGTTGTGATGATACCAATTCTGGTGTTCCTTGTGAGGACTGCTGTTGCGCTGGCTGCGCAAAGTCACCTGGCGTAAACGATGTTGGTGTAGTAGTAGGCAATGGAATTGTATTATCATGTGAACTTGAGGCAGTAGGATCATGTGAAGGTCCTTCATCTTCATCTTCATGAGGTTTCTGAGTAGGAACTGAAATTGGCTGAACATGACCTGGTAATTGAACCTTTGGCCTCTTGATAATCACCTTTGCCTTTGCCTTTGGTAAAGCATCAGTAGAATCAGTTGAGATCTGTCTCTGTTTCCTTTGAACTCTGATAGGCTCTGACGTCGGATCAGGTCCTGGTGGTGAATCGTCATCTTGTCCAGGATCAGCAATCTCTTCGATTGGAATGTCAGGATTGGAAAACGGAGTTGATGGTGAACTTGGTTGATGTGTTTCCCCCGAGTCCTGTATTCCTGGCATATCCAAATCATCATCAGGTGGTGGTCCATAATCATCTGGAATGATGTACTCTTGATCATCATCATCACCTGGATCAGGTCCAGTATTGTAATCAGGTTGATTATCATCATCCAGAGGATCATCTGGTTCATCACCACTCAACATCTCATCATCATTTGGTGGAACATCACCATGCTGATCTGGATGAATGGGATCGTCATCATTTGGTGGTGTGCTACTTGAACTAGGAGGATCTTCAACTCTCCTTTTGATAGCACCAGTCGTTTCTCGTGAAAAGACGATCATACTCCATTCATGGATTTTGAACTGTTCATGATGTGGATACAACTGTGACACAAACATGAAGTAAACGTGATCATAGTCACCAGGTTTCCAAATGAGTAAGACAGCATCTTCAGGATGTTGGAACAAAGGATTCACTCTTCCATAAGTTCCTCTGAACACGCTGCAATCTTCAAAGTACATTTGAGGCAATGTCTTCCTTCTGACATCTTGAAGTCCAGGAATCAGTTCAATGATTCTGGGGTCAGTTGATTCTCTGACACTAGCCTCTGTACTCCTTGGCAACTGATCAATCTTCTCAATGTTTGAACAAGTAACTGAGTGGTAAACCTCTGTGGAAGGATGTGCTTCAACGGCACTGGAATAGAGGTCTCAACATGATGCAAGTCTTGCAACAAACACGAGCACTCAGGTTCACGGTCCAAAAACATTGACGTGCCACACAATGCTCCATCATCAAAATGTTCCAACAGATCTTCAAACAAGAAACATTGTCTCATGTTCTGCAAGGGTACAAGTTGTGTGAACTGCGCAATGAATGAACACAAGTGAGATGGTAAGACCTTCCATTGTGGATCATTCCAAAGCTTCCCTTCTCTATTGAAGGCATGCTGTGGTTCCAACATGTCAAAGTCTTCATCATGATTGTAATACACACGCAAGTTCTTGATTGAAGGATCACAACGACAGTAATTTGTCATGTCAAGGTTGAAACAACCAATGTGATACTTGATTCTGTCCTTCTGAAATTTCTTCCAAGCCAAAAACTGAGCAAATCCTGAATCAGGTGGTGCAATCACCAAGAAACCTTTTCCTCGGTCAGCTTGCCATTTCATCACAGCAAGGCAAAACTTGAATACCGAGTATTTCCAGGAATTTGGTGAAGGATTTGTGATCAACACGTATTCAGGATCAAGCTTCTCAAGTTGTTTCCAAACTTGGTTTTGTTTCTTTTTGCTGTTGAAACTCCAACCATGCTTGTGGTCAATGGGTTCACCAACCTTCATGTTGAATCGTGCCATGTGCCAACTAAGACCAGTGTTGCTACTGAAAAGTTCCACAACATCACACTTGCCAGTCTGACAAAACCAGTGAGCTTGTTCACCTAAGTATGCCTCAGCATATTCAGCGATATCTGGTTCAGAGTCATCTTCATCTTCAACTGCAAGTGGAACAGGTTCCGATGTGTCAAGTCCAGGAACAGCAACATCATGCCATTCATCATGGTCACGTCTCACCTTCGATTGATTAACACGCATGACTGCGTTGTCAACATGAACATTGACCATAGCACCTTCCTGAGAGATAACAGTACCTCTGATCCATCTTTCCTTCTTCCATGCCTTTGAAGCAATAGCATTAGCATTGACAGGGAACTCCAAACGAAAACCTTGTCACCTGGTTTGTAAGGTCCATCTGATGGCATTGTTCGTTTGGCCATGTCATGTCTGAGGTCAGCAGCTTGTCTGGCTTCCTGATGTGCCCTCAGTGCTAACCTTTGCAACTCGAGTTGTGTTTTGTCTTCAGGTAAAGGATCAACACTAAGTTGAGCAGGATCAGAAGTCTCAATGTCCAGAAGATCTGGTGGTCGTCTACCAGTGGCAATTTCCAAAGGAGAATAACCACTAACAGTGAGTTGAGTGTTTCTGGCCCAAACAGTACGCTTCACAGCTTCTCTAATGGTAATTCCTCTGAACCTATCATCTTCAAGGTTCTTGGACATGATTTGCCATTGTCGCTTGAAAAGTCTAACAGCTGATTCAGCTCTGTTAGGCCATGGGGTTCTTGAACCACAGGGACATTCCTTGATACCATGAGTTCGGTAATAAGTCAGAAAGTCTTCTTGAAAGAATGCTTCATCACCTACGATGGCTTTCGGCATACAATTGTGTTCATCAGTCCACAACCTTAGAGCCTGAATGGTCTCCTTGTTGTTCAGTGAGTTTTGTGCCGTAGCCCAAAGTAAGTTGGTTGTAAGAACAGAACAAGCAACACCATGTACTTGTTCTTCCTCAACTGAATTTCAGCATGATCAACAAAGATAACATCTCCAAAGTTGGTGGATCGTATGCCTGAAATTCTGGCTCGCGGCGGTGGTGCAATGGAAGTACTACACACACGACACTTGTTGTACATCTCCTCATACTTCTGATAAACAGAGTCAGGAAGTCCTAACATGGAAGTCCTTCGTCTGAATTGAGTAGGAGACATGTGATAGTGTTTAATGTGAAGTTTGTAAAGTTCCACACTATCCTCCAGTTTCCTGAGCATCTTTCTGTATGCTGGTGTCATGGCTTGCACTTCACTACCAGGCAGTGGAATCGAAACTCGCCTAGGCTCAAGAGCATCACTACCTAGTTTCTCAACTTGACTTTCTGAATCTTGCTTACCACGGTTGCGCGCAGGTGCAGAATGTTTCGGTTCAATGACTTGAGGTTCATCTGAATCAATCTTGTCCAAACCTAATTCCCTAGCTACCTTGTCAAGCTCATCTTCCTCATCAAGCTTGGGATAGGAGACAACAACCTTCTTTCTTGATGAACCTGATTGAGAGTCATCGACAACCTGAGGTTTCTGCTTACCTACGTGTCTTTTGGCTGCAGGTGGACCTACCTCAATCTTTTTCGAGCCTGGTCCATTTGAAATCGGGTTGCCTTCCTCCTTCTTTAAGGAGCTTGGCTTCTTCTTCTGTACACCTGATGGCACTGAAGAGGCTGACTCAGGGTGAAAAAGATCATCAATGTTTCCACGAAAGGGCTTTGCACGATCAATGTCACTTCTGACAATGTCATCTGGGATCACGTAGTCCTCCTTGATCTTGTAGATGGTCTTGCCCTTCCAGAACTCTTCACTCTGTTCAGAAAACCTCTTCCTTTCAGTGCGCCAGTTGTCCTTGTGAAGAACCTTCTTCTTGCTCTTCTGGAATTCCATGTGGGTTTCTCTCTCATCAAGAAGTTGATCTTTTGGAATTGGAGTTTTCTCTGATCGAGTCATCTCATGTAAGTTCATTCTCTTGTCCTTGTGGTGCCTGATGAGTTCACGACGTAGTGGATCAACCTGCCAGTAGTCACCAGTCACCAAAGCTTCTCCTTCATGATCATCTTGTTTGACAGCAATCTGACTGTACTCAAAGTGATCGTGTTGTGAATAGAAACTTTTGACTTGTGGAGTTTTGAAATGAACTTGGCTCATGTACCATGCTACATCTTGTAGGTCGAGAATGAGATGAGTACTAATGGCTGTCCTCAAAACCATTTTTCTCATGCCAATACGTGCACAGGACAAATAAGCCTTCTCTGGAGTAAGTTCAAATTGAAATCCAAGGTTTCTCATCTGTGGAAGTGACATCAACAATGGGACATCACCTTCTTCGACAATGTCGAATTCTGTAAACTGAGTGTTCCATCCATGATCATACATGAATATCACGAGCTTCTCAGTACATTTTGATTGTTGTGAATTTGCAAAGAAGAATCTTGAACTTGTTGGCTGATCTTCATACCAGAGTCCACTGTTGGGATGTGAGTCAACATATCTGCAAAATGCTTCAACTGCTCGTCGAGAGCCCATAGCTCTTGTGCATCCAAGATCCAGAATACACACAGTTGGTGGTGCAGAATTCTCTGTGTGAAAAGCTAGTCCATTCTCACATGCCAGATCAGTTTGTACAGTATGAAATGAAAAAGCACTCTGCTGTGATGGTTCCTCTATCTCTGTAGAGCATCCATATGAAAACAATGATGTGCCTTCTGCCAATGGCTTCCATGAAGCCTCACCTTCTTGAAGACCAACTTGCCTGGGCACTACAGCTGGACGTTGTCGTACACCTTGTCGTAGTGCATCAACTTCTCCAACCAGAACAGGGAATCTCTTCTTTTCCCTTATGTTTTGCTGTGCTCTTGCATCACGTTGGTTCTGTCCTCCACGACGAGTGCGTCGTTGTTCATCTTGTGCTGCATACGTGGATGTCAAAACATCAACACGTGCTGGCTCTGTCTCTGCAACATCAACACGTAATGGGTCAGGTGTTCCAAATGAAAAGAAACCATGACCAGAACTTGAAGCTGCAGAAGAATAATGAGCTTGTTGAGTTTGTTGATTCTGTATGGCAGGAACTGATGTGGTCTGAGGTTGAACGTAGTTCGACTTGCCTTTTCCATCTCCTGGCTTTCCTCCTTTGCCATCATCATCCTTGCCTTTCTTGCCTTTCTTTCCTTTTCCTTTTCCTTTTCCTTTCCTCTGGAAGTATCCATACTCATCCATGTAGTATGAATCATCATAGGCCCAATAGCCTTCATTCCAGGTTTGATCCTCGGCCCAATAGCCGTCATAGTTTTCATTCCATTCATCATCTTGCCATTCATCTTCATAATCTTCTTCACTCACCATGTGAGCACGGCCTTTTCTTCTTCCTTTTCCTCGGCCTTTTCCTTTTCTTGATTTGAAGAACCTTCGTCCTCCTCTGCCTTTTCCTTTTCCTTTTCTCTTTCCTTTACCTTTGCCTCGTCTGATGTATTTGCCTTGGAACCTTCTCTGATACCATGTGAAGTTGGCGTCATCATAAACCCAGAAAACATCTTCTAAAGCATCCAGGAATCCTTCTGCGCCGTCTTCTTCATCTTCGGCCCAATAGCCGTCGGTTCCTTCTAATTCACCTTCATCCAGTACGAGGAAAGATCTTCTCTGTGCCATGCCAGAGGGTTGCATCAATGGATTGTCAACTGCTGTTTTGGTAGTGCAAAACATTTCCAGAAACAGGTCACGTAGTTCTTGAATACTGTATCGATCGAGGGTTCGTCCACGATGTGTCATGATACTTGTGAGTGTGTTTCTCTGATCTTGACTCAGGTCAGCTAGACTTACAAAAATCAATGCTAGCAAATTTTCACCCAGTGGGAATGCTTGTCGCTGTACTTGTCTACGATCTTCCTGAAATTGTCTAAATGCCGCTAATGCCAGTTCATCTGACCAAGGAACAACTACATGAGGAGCTGCTCCTGAGGCTGCTGCTACTTCAGCTCGATCTTGTTGATCTCGATCATGTTCTTGACGTCGTTGCTGAACAAACAGGATTGCTTCAGGACTAGTCACTGTTACTTCTGGAAGTAAATCCATCCAAGACTCAATAAGTCTATTGCCAGTGAGTTGAAATCTAGTCATCCACTTCTGAAGATCCATGGTTCCTCTGTTGAACTTCATGAACTGCATGAAACGGTATAAGAACACGTTCTGGGCACCTTTGATGAAATGAGGTCGTAGAAATCTTTTGAAATAAGCCACTCCTTCATAGGGATCCCTGAGTAATTCTCTATCCAATAGCCTCTTGTATTGTTGAGCATCTCCTTCCAGTCTGTTGCGCAATGCTGGACCACGTTTCTCTGGTTCTAACTCCGTAATGTCACACCAGTCATCAATTGCATCCTCAAAAGCAAAGAAGCTGGTTCGCCCATCATAGGCTGGAGCAACCTTTGTGGTCATCTGTTGCGTCATATGAATCTGTGTATGCTGGGGTGCTCTTCTCATTGCATAAGAGTCATATTGGTTCCATTCATTTGCATCGACAATGTCGAAGTCATCATCATCATAGCCATGGCTTGCCATTTCTTGGGCTCTACCTGGAGCTCACCCTCAATGAGGGATCACAGCTCCGCTACCACTTGAAGAGGGGCCCTAGCGTCTACAGCTTCAAGACAGCTACTTGTTCTTCCTCAATGACAGCACTTGTTTTACTCAGCCTGTTGCCGGTCCGTGCTTGTCTACAGGGTTACTCTATATACCTCTTGAGCCTTGAAGGGCGCATATAAATGTGCTCAATACTCATGCATGTACCTATGTAGGTATTAGGTCGAAACAAAAACAGAGGGGGGGGGTGAACGAGGAACCGAAGCCCTTAAGGTACCTTAAGGGGGCTTCGAAGGCTTCGAAGGTATCTTAAGGGGGCTTCGAAGCCTTCGAAGGTACCTTAAGGGGGCTTCGACGAAGGTACCTTAAGGGGTCTTCGCCGAAGACTTCGAAGGTATCTTAAGCGGGCTTGGACGAATTCTTCGAAGCCCCCTTAAGGTGCCTTCGAAGCCTTCGAAGCTCCCTTAAGGTACCTTAAGGTGGCTTCGAGCGTTGAAGCCTTGGCTGAAGCCTTTGAAGGTACCTTAAGGGAGCTTCGAAGGCTTCGAAGGCACCTTAAGGGGGCTTCGAAGCCTTCCTCAACGGACCTTCAAATTCAATTTCTCAAGCTCCCCCCTTAAGGTACCTTCCTGAAGGGCCTCTCACCGACTGCCTGGGGGCAGTCGTGTGGAAGGCAAGAGAATTAGATTTCAGATCATGGTATTGTGGAAGGCAAGGGGGGAAGTTTAAATAAAAGTTAGAATTTAGATCATGGCATTGTGGAAGGCAGGGGGATGAAATTGAAACAAAGAGTTGGAATTTAGATCATGGCATTGTGGAAGGCAAGCGGGGGGAAGTTTAAGTTAGATTTTAGACCATGGCATGGTGGAAGGCAAGGGGGAAATTTAAATAAAGAGTTGGAATTTAGATCAGGCATTGTGGAAGGCAAGGGGGGAACTGAAGAGTTCGATTTAGATCATGCCATTGTGGAAGGCAAGAGTGGAACTATAAATAAAGAGTTAGATTTTAGATCATGGCATTGTGGAAGGCAAGGGAGGGGAAAGTTCATAAAAAGTCAGATTTTAGATCAAAGTTTTAAAAACAAGAGTTGGATACCCAAATCAGGGCATGGGAGGGTGGGTGTCCAAATTTCAGAGCCTGTGCTGCACGTAAAATATTGAGTGAAATTCCAGTTGAAGTCAAATCTGCAAAACGATTTGCGAAGAAGCCAGAGCTGAACAGTTTCACAAGTTCCAAAAACTTCAGTCACTTGTTGAAAACGACATGTGAAAAACCAAACAGCAGCGAAAACGTCACAACGTAAAAGACCAGCTGTAAAACTCTTCTCAAAAGCAACTGTACCAATACGCATCGATCCCATCCAACAGTTAATACCAAAAACAGCAACTGCAAGAGGAAAACCAAGTTCACCAGGTTGATCCAAGTTTGTGAACCCAATCGCTACACAAGCCACATCTCACGAACTTCGCCAGAAGGGCCACCAAGGCCAGGAGGAACCCACCCACCCACCCAACACATAGTACCGTATAGACTCACGGGCACGCCCTATGAAGCCTACACTATACTATGTGTCAGGGAGGTGGAGGATCGCAGGGTGCGTTGTCAAAGGAAAAACCAAAACAACAAACAGTTTCACACAAGAAATCGCGAGACATGAAAAGAACTGTACTGCTGAAAACTCCATCGACCACAAACTGTTGACATGTCTGAAAAACTGCTGCTTGAAACCGGACTCACTCTTTTTCAGGTGGTGGTGATGTCCTGCGCTATCTGTTCAGACAACATTTGCTGTCAACGTAACGTCAAGGATTCAACTCCACATTGCAAATGTTGGATCGCCCCAACATCAAAGTATTTCCAGGAATGCAAGTGCCAAAACGTCAATGCACTCCCCCACTTTAGTGACGTGTTGCGCACTAACATCACCACGCCGATTTCTCAAGCTTCCTTTTCTTCCCACCAGGAACTGTCTTTCCCAAATTCTTTGCCTCAAGCCTGGCTTCGTCAAATTGTGCTTTGGTTTTCCACAAGGTCTCGACGATGCAAAGATCGATGTCAGAGAGAGTCACTAGAACCCTGTCACTTTCAGAAAAACCTGCAAACTCCTCGTTCGTGAGGTTGTCAGCTTCAACGTTTTCCTCCCGAGGTCTCCACCTCAGATCTAAACTCAAGCGTGCCTTTGCTAAGGAGGAAGATAACTGCATGTTGATCAGCATTAGAGGCCATCTGGTTGTGGACCTCTTGGAGGTGAGCGCATCATTTGCAATATTGTCTGTGCCAGCCCTCAACGCAAGGGTAACAGTCTGCCGAGTCGTGCCCTCCTTAAACCATCCAAATGCCTGCAGTGCGCACAAAGAAGAAAGCAATTCAGCAGAAGTGGATGCCCACTGAGAGCCCCCCCCCTCAGCTTTGAAAAGGTAGGGGACCTGAGTCCTATCAAGCTTCAGCGAAAACCACCTGCGTGTTTGCAATTCCCATCCACCAAGTACAACATGTTCATCTGTGCATTTTGCGTCTGTCCGGAATTGTTCCCCGGAAAAATAAATTGGCCTCCTTGCAGAAACTCTGAATGTTTCATTCTCCATTTCCCCCAGAATATAAAGCAGGGTCAAGATGACCGTATCCGGAAGCTTCCCAACCAGCCCCGGCGTCGCAACAGCACTCCAAGCGAACAATGGTGCCAGATGCGGCTTGAGCCACGTCAACAATTGAGCCACAAAACCAAGGCGGCCAAGGAACTCACTGAACTCCCTGGCCTGAACCACAAACTTCTTCTCTATCAACGCCTTGATCCAATTGAAAAGCCACATCCCCCTCTTTTCAGTAATGCCAACTTCGCATTTGTCATAACGCAAATGGAAACCAACGAAGTCAGATGAGAAGCCTCCCTTGAACTTATGATACCCAAAAGGTGTCCCAATCACCTCAAACGCAAGGAGCCAAACCCAGAGCATATCAAACTTCCATCGACCTGCAAATGCTCCATGCAAATCATCCACGTAAACCAAATGCCAAAACACTGTTGTCTGCATCACATGTCCTACAAACCGCCCAATGGCTGCAAAAAGCTTCGACCACCAGTACGGAGCACTTGACACTCCAAAAGTCCCAGTCTTGTTGATCCAAACAGTTTCGGATAAAGAATCCGCACGGCAGCAAATATAAGGCCAGTCAGCTTCTCTGATCTTCACCAAGCGATGGGCTGCCTTGATGTCTGCTGATACACAAAAGGCTGCTTCCCTAGACTCCACCGCCTCCCGTACTACGGCGGCCACCTCTGCTGGGCCTGGGCATTGTAGCTGATCCCTGTAAACAATGGAGTGGTTGACCATGACTGAGTGGGTGGCGTCGTGTAATGGACGGACTCCACCATCCGGCTTGACAATCGCCGCCATTGCTGCGACTCGCAGCTTATCACCATACTTGGCCTTGAGAACTGACATTCTTGAAGGTTCCATTCGGCCAAGTGCTTCTTCTTCTCTAAATTTCTCCTCCAGCTCCTTTGAAGAGATCTGCCCAGAAACGTAGTTGTCAGCAATTGGATTGAACTCAGTTCCATCCAACTTCCTATGCTTCAACTTCGGTGGAAAAATTTGCGGTGACCTGGGCAATGGGGCGTCCACTCCAACGCTAACGCCAGTAGCGTACGAGTCAGTATCACTCACCAAACACTGAACATCTGGATCACCAAAAACTTCCAGCCACTGCGCCAACATCCGTAGAAAGAAAGGCTGGCCCTCATCTCTAACCAACGCATCTTCTGGATCCCTCAGCAACATGGCCACTTCCCCCCGCACTTTGTTCAGCACCTCTTCAGTAAAAGGAGAAGATTGAATTTTGCCAGTAACCAGACGAAACGCATCCTTCCTCACATCTTGTATCGACTCCGTAACTGCTGACTGTAAACGCTTAAAGGTCTCGGCCGCCAACTTCTTCATTTCAACAGTGCGGTTATGCCCCCTGGAACGGGGATGCCATCTCGTGGGAGAGCACAACCCAAAACCATCTATGAGGTCGTGAGATTTGCCATCCCATTCCACTTTGATCGGTGGCCCATGATTTCCACACCTTGCTACATCAAACTCTTCGGCATCGATTGGCAAATCAAGGGGGGTGGCTGCGTCCTGAGCATCTCCAGTCAAATCAATCGTGGGAGGACCAGGAGTAGTCGACACTTGTTGCACCGAACTTGAACTCCCGGCTGCTGCCGTTTGTTGAACAGAACTTGAACCACTCGAAATTGTTGATTGCTGTGGACCACTCGATGTTGCTGGGTGTTGTACTCCACTCATTGGCACACTTCGGGAACTTCCCTTACCAGAAAATTTGCAGGAACTTCCATTGCTAGAGCCAGCCTGTGGAACTTGGGAACTTCCCTCACCAGAAATTTTTCCGGAGCTTTCCTTGCCAGAAGCAGTCTGTGTAACAAGGGAACTTCCCTCATTGCCCTTTTGGTTCTTTGTTCCCCTCCCGCAGGATGCTCCAGCATGAAGGACCAAAAGTGAAAGGAATTCACATAAAGCAGGGGGATATGAAGCGCTTGGACTGGTGTTCCATTTGTTTGCAGTCTTACCCAAAAGTTTGTGCTTGTGTGTGTGGCCACAAGACTTCGGTAAAGGTCCTTTGTACAAGCCTTGTTTGTCAAAACGCGGTAAACCAAAATGGCATCTTGCGTCTGTGACTGCAAACGTACCCAGGAATCTTGTTGGTTTGGGAGTCAAAGCCCCAAAGTGACATTGTTGTATTGCAAAAGTGCAAGCGCCACATGAAGGAATGAGGTCAAGAACTTCTGACCATTGCCAGATGGATCCAGGCCGCTCATCTTTGACAAGTCCCAAGTCTTCCGGATGCTCGATGATAAATTTGCCACCTGCAGCATGACAGATGATACAGGATTGAATGCACCTGTCAACAAACATGTTGGCCTCTTCCACAACTGCTTTGTGATGCTGAGCTAGCCACGGAAAACCACGTGGCCAATTGATGTTCCTCAAGGGTCTTGGACCCGGCCAATCCTGAAAATGAAACCTTGCCCGTGAAAAGGTGTTGCACGGAGGGGAAACTATGAGCATCCAACCCCCCTCTTTGAGGGTGTTCCATATGTCTTCCCAAATGGACAGGTTTGTAAGGTCATGCTCTGGTGAAATCTCTATGTCAAACTCTTTGAGAGTCAGTTTGATACGGCCTGCATCGTGGGCCTGCTGTAAAAAGGAGGCCACATCCGATTGACGCCTCTTGCCAGCAAACAAGTACATCACTTTCACTTCGGGAGGCGATGCATGAGATGGGTGCGGCTTAGAGCTGGGGTCTTCAGTGCCACACCCCACTTGTCAAGTCGAACTTCGACTCTTCTCTCTATGTTGAATGGCTGGATGATCGCCATAGCACCCCTTGACTCTGCACTGATGTACACGATTGCAACTATTGTCACATGATCCAGAGTTGTATGCAAAACACAGGTCCCGACCATCGGGTGTCCTCCAAGCAAGCTGCAGACCTGCAAGCCTCGAATCTTTTCCCTTTGACTTTCCAGTTTTTCCCTTTCCTTTCGAAGCCTGCTGTCCTGACTTCCCTCCAGAAAGGGAACCTTTGCTATTGAAACGAGGCCATTTGTTCTGTGGAACATCAGCTGTTGCAGCACGCAATGCAACAGGCGTCGTGAAAAATGCTTCTTTCAGGTCAGCATCCTTTGTAACTGCACGCAATGCATTGGCTAAGGTGTAGCCCTCATTGATCACCAGGCGCATGGCTTCTTTTCTCAGCTTGTGTTCAAACGCTAAAATGATCCCCCAATCAGGTTTGACCTTCTGTTGTGTTCCATCTGCAGCTGGAATCTGTATTCCCAACACTCTCTCTCCCAAAATGAAATCGACAAATTTGTTGAAATCCGATGCCTCCAAACCATGAAGCCAATTCTTCGCCCTGTACCGTGCTGACATGCACAACCAAGCAAACATTTCAACCCTCATGATCTTTCGATATTCCTCAGTGTTGCTGGGCATCCTGGCTTTGTTTTTGGTCCGAGTGACCCTCAAATGCCCTGAAGAATCCACTGTTGACTGAATATGTGAGCTTGCATTGTCTCGTTTACTGATTATTTCGTCCAAGGGCGAGGCCACTGGCTCGTTGAGCTCCGTCTCCTCCGCTTTGAGTGCCAAGTTGTCTGAGCTGGGCGTCTCAGACTCACCAAGACAACCATGGATCCTTTCAACAGCACGAATCATTGATTGCCTCTCATGAGACTGAAGAATCTTTGGCTGGCCTAAAACCTTTGCCTCGGCGCGTAATTCAATCTCTTTCGCAACAAATTCTTTTGCTGTTTCCCATGCCGCCACAATTGAAGCTACCTCAGCCCTGTTCTCAGGGGTATCTTGGGGAATTGCAAAGTCCTGCAAACAAGCTGTACGAATCTGAGGCCTGTCGTCACCGATTGCATTGAACTTCCTAAGGGACCCATATCTCCTTGCAATTGCAGCCTGTCTGTGAACGGAAACGCCAGATTCACTCAGGATAAACTGCAAGTCTGCATCCATGCTCTGAGAAATGTATTCCCTATCAGCTTCATCTGGGTCCACGGCCATTGCACCAAGGGACGGACGTACTGTCCAGGCACTATGTGAATTGACACCAACCAAAGTGCAATGCCCAATGAACAACTTCCCAAACAGAATGACGAATGAAAATGAAAACAGTGAAACGTTCAACAGAGGCACCCTTAGGTCTGAGCCATCTGTAATGAACTTGACATCTAATGAAGTGATCTGAATCACCCACATGCCAAGTCATTGAACCGTGATCGACATCACGTCACCCTGAGGTCTAAAGCCAGAATTTCGGACATCACCAATGTAACCATCTGTCCAGACTGTCTCAACAGTGCCTGCCCAAGTATTTTAATGCACAAAGTTTGACTGAGGTCTTCACCAATGTCTGATCAAGAAAGATAAACAGAATCATGCAAAATCAACACAAACTTTTCGATGCAGCCAGCAGGTAACGAAAGTTGAAACAAACAAAGGTCTGAACCCACTGACGGCAAGCCTGACATTGCTCCTTTGGCAACACGTCGGCAACTTAGCCTGCGACGTCATCTGCACTTCCTGTGGACGACGATGATGCCGTCGAACTTGACTCAGGATTCACATCCTTCCCGTTCTCAGCTAACATCTTCCTCTTGCATGCTCTGCAGATTGAGTCAAAATCTTCATTGGTAACTTCGTCCAACATACGGACTTCAGTGCAGTTGGACGGCTTGACAAAACATCCAGTGAGGTGCAACCTGCGAAATGCTGTGCGCCTCGAGATGGTGACAAAGAACTTTGACTGCTCTTTTGACGTAGCCTCATCTCTGGTTTTCTGACCCAGGATGTTCGCAGCCAACGTAAGCTCATCCTCTTCGTTCTCACCAATTTCGAACCAATCATCTGGCAAGACCTCCAAAGTGGGGAATGTTCCCCCAAGACAAAATTTCCCAGAGAGGCTGGAGCACACCATGTGCTTCTTCCGAATCCTGTTGCGGTTGGCCCCAGAATCTTCTGCGGCCTTGCAAAGTCTGTCAACCGCCTCATCTTCAAAATATTCCTGATCCAAGCCTGTCACAATCGATCTGTTGACAGCCTTTTGTATGGTGAACACCACCTGACGCGATGTGCGGACATACTCCTCTGAAGCTACCATACCCATTGCCCAGCGGCCCAAATATGCCCTCTGGTCCTTGTGGAACCCGATGGCGGCTGCCACAGATGTCAGAAAGTTCCGTGGACTGTGTCCCGTAAAATGGGTTTCCAGTCCATCCGGTAGCAGCAGCCCTCCGGTGTTTGCCACCCACATGTCACCCTGCTTCCTGGGCACAGGTAAATCGCTGAGCAGCTTGCTGATCAAAGAACTCAATCCTGATGGTGTCACAAACTTCCGCTTCGCTGAAGTCCAGTCTGCCGTGGGCTCCATCACAAGAAAATCCCTCCTGTAATTAAATGGCTCATCATCCCAAAGTCTGTAACCAATCCCAAGCCAATCCTCTCCAGTCAGTGAAACAGTTCTGTAAACATGAACCGAAACCTCCTTCTGTATCTTGTCAGGGCCCGACGTCTTTGATTTGCCCAGCACCATGCGTAGCCCGTAATTGGACAATGTTGTCCTGTGAGGCAATGTTGACTGCACGTCATCGCACCTCATGGACCCCCAAATCATCACAAGCACCACCCATGCCAATGCTCTTGAGAACAGGCGTTGGGAAACATCTGCAACAACCAATTCCAAAGAGAGCAACATTGCAATTGTAAACATCTCTGCAGGTTTGACCGGCGGGGAGTCAGCCGCCAGCTCCGCTGTCCACGCCTTGATGTGGGCCAGCCACAACTGCTCATCCGACAATCGCTCCCCTTCAGGAACTCTACCAAGCTGCTCAATCAGTGTCAGTGATGTATGGAAACTTTCAGGAATCGTCTTACCACAACCTTCATCTACACGATGTTGAATGTAATCTATGATGTCTTTCAACTGGACAGGAAACTTGCGACCAAAGTGAAGTTCTAACCACACTGCAAATGGTCTCCATGACTTGTATCGATTCTTCAGTGTATTGCACCTCCGAGTTCCGAACAGGTGGACCCATCCCTGCTGAGGATCATCCAAGGTTCTGATCAATGCCACCACTGGCAAATCAGCATCAACAATCACTTGAGCAAGAAGTGATGTGTACTTCTTCCGTTCAACGTCTGCACGTTTCGCTCTAGATTCAGCTTCTAGCCTGTGAATCTTCTGTTGCTTCTTTGTATGTGCTTCAATCAAAGAAACCACATTGGTCTGAACCAACCGCTTGTAAACATCTTGAACTGTGTGAGGCCCCGACTGAAGTGGAAGAAACATCACATGGTCTACAACCTGACGCCTGGCACGCTTGCATGACCTGCCATTGGCATCCTTCCAAACCATCAGAGTTGCCACGATGTCCATGACTTCTTCAGCAACCATGTCAGGAAAAATTGCATGAATCAACTCGGCAGCACCCAAATCGACATCAAACGCAGCATCTAAATGCAAAGGTGATTTGAAATGCTTCTGAATACAAATGAGATGGTCCTGGCCCAGACCTGGCCACTCCAATGCCATGGCATGCCCAAACTACCGTCCAACCCTGGTTGGATGCAGCGCGCCCCTACCTGTCCAAATTTCAGAGCCTGTGCTGCACGTAAAATATTGAGTGAAATTCCAGTTGAAGTCAAATCTGCAAAACGATTTGCGAAGAAGCCAGAGCTGAACAGTTTCACAAGTTCCAAAAACTTCAGTCACTTGTTGAAAACGACATGTGAAAAACCAAACAGCAGCGAAAACGTCACAACGTAAAAGACCAGCTGTAAAACTCTTCTCAAAAGCAACTGTACCAATACGCATCGATCCATCCAACAGTTAATACCAAAAACAGCAACTGCAAGAGGAAAACCAAGTTCACCAGGTTGATCCAAGTTTGTGAACCCAATCGCTACACAAGCCACATCTCACGAACTTCGCCAGAAGGGCCACCAAGGCCAGGAGGAACCCACCCACACACCCAACACATAGTACCGTATAGACTCACGGGCACGCCCTATGAAGCGTGGAAGGCAAGAGGGCGAAGTGTAAATAAAGAGTTGGAATTTAGATCATGGCATTGTGGAAGGCAAGCGGGAGGAAGTTTAAATAAAGAGTTAGATTTTACATCATGGCATTGTGGAAGGCAGGGGGGGAAGTTCAAATAAAGAGTTGGAATTTAGATCATGGCATTGTGGAAGGCAAGGAGGGAAGTTTAAATAAAGAGTTAGATTTTAGATCATGGCATTGTGGAAGGCAGGGGGATGAAATTTAAACAAAGAGTTGGAATTTAGATCATGGCATTGTGGAAGGCAAGCGGGGGGAAGTTTAAGTTAGATTTTAAACCATGGCATGGTGGAAGGCAGGGGGGAAATTTTGAAGAGTTCGATTTTAGATGATGCCATTGTGGAAGGCAAGAGTGGAACTATAAATAAACAGTAGATTTTAGATCATGGCATTGTGGAAGGCAAGGGAGGGGGAAGTTCATAAAAAGTCAGATTTTAGATTCAAGTTTTAAAAAACAAGAGTTGGATTTTAGACCGTGGCATTGTGGAAGGCAAGCGGAGGGAAGTTTAAATAAAGTGTTTGACTTTGGATCATGGCATTGTGGAAGGCAGGGGAGGAAGTGTAAATAAAGAGTTGGAATTTAGATCATGGCATTGTGGAAGGCAAGGGGGGGAAGTGTAAATAAAGAGTTGGAATTTAGATCATGGCATTGTGGAAGGCAAGGGGGGAAGTTTAAATAAAGAGTTCGATTTTAGATCATGGCATTGTGGAAGGCAAGGGGGGGAAAATTTAAATAAAGAGTTAGGCACTGTGGAAGGCAAGAAGGGGGTGGAAGTTTAAATAAAGAGTTAGATTTTAGATCATGGCATTGTGGAAGGCAAGCGAATTAGATTTTAGATCATGCCTTCGACGAACGTACCTTAAGGCGGCTTCGAAGCCTTCGAAGGTACCTTAAGGGGCTTCGCCGAAGACTTCGAAGGTACCTCAAGCCTTTGCCGAAGGGGGGACGGAGGGGGAGGGGGGGGTGAACGAGGAACCGAAGCACCCTTAAGGTACCTTAAGGGGGCTTCGAAGGCTTCGAAGGTATCTTAAGGGGGCTTCGAAGCCTTCGAAGGTACCTTAAGGGGGCTTCGACGAAGGTACCTTAAGGGGTCTTCGCCGAAGACTTCGAAGGTACCTTAAGGAGCTTCGACGAATTCTTCGAAGCCCCCTTTAGGTGCCTTCGAAGCCTTCGAAAGCTCCCTTAAGGTACCTTAAGGTGGCTTCGAGCGTTGAAGCCTTGGCTGAAGCCTTTGAAGGTACCTTAAGGGAGCTTCGAAGGCTTCGAAGCCTTCCTCAACAGACCTTCAAATTCAATTTCTCAAGCTCCCCCCTTAAGGTACCTTTCTGAAGGGCCTCTCACCAACTGCCTGCAGCCAAGCAAATTCTCTGGCCACATACCTGGAGCGTCGCAACCAAACATGAACACCGTTGTACTTGTCACGTCATGTGCGTGCCATCCTCGTTGTCAACTTATGGAATTTCATCGCCATGGGCGTAGACGTCAGCAGAGACCAAAACTCCCATCGACTTCAACCTAGAAATCTCAAGTTCATCGGCCAAAAGATCAAGTTGCAAAGATCTTCAGAAAAATGTCACTAGTTGAATCTGTGTCACCTTGCACATGCGCATCTACTCTGGCGGAAGCCATAAAGGCGTTGGACGGAAAAAAATTACACATGCGCATCTACTGGGTCATCATCGCATAGGGTATATTCAGAGGCTTCGAGGCTTTCAACTTCATCATTTTCGAATTTCAAACCGATCTATCTCCATTGGACCCATCAACCCTTTAGCTGGTGTGAGCTGTGTATTGCAAATAGGTTACAACCTAGTGGACATCTAGTCCAAAGAGATGAATCAGCTGATGCCCATACATGTGTCAGTTTTGATTTTGGTCCTCCCTCTGGGTATCTGGTTGGCAGCTGTGACGGCTCAGTTGCCTGCTTTCATGCTGGGAGTGTGGTTAAGCTTTGCTATCCTTCCGTCATTCGTTTCATGGCAACAAAGGCTACTAGCCCTGTGTGGGGTTTTCACCCTCTACACCATGTCACTGGTGACGTCGGGGAGCAAAGTTCGGCCATACTGAGGTATTCATCGTGATGATGATCCAGGTCGATATTAGACTCCGCTAAGCTGCACAATTGCTATTCTAATGTGATTGGTGCAGCCTTCTCCGCCCGGTCCTCCTTTGCCTCCCCGGCGCCCCCCTCCTGTCTGGTTGCCGCTTGGTTTTTTTCCGTCCAACGCCGTATGGCTTTCGCCAGGTCGTTCAACATGTTTCCAAGCATGTTGCAAATGAGATTAATTAATTAATTCACGCAGGGGCCGAAGCTGTAGTGGCCGCAAAAGTAAACTGGTAGAGGACCGATACATAGTCCTATTCCCTTGTCACGTTACCAGAGAACAAGAACCGAAACACAAAGAACCAAAAGCAAAAACAACACCAAAAACAAACACAAACAAAAACAACCCACACAAAAGACAAAACAACCACACAACCACAAAGCAGTGACGTGACAGGTTCCAGTTATGGGTGAAAAAGATCTGTTGAGGCAAGAGGTGATAGCTTAGTATCATCTCGGCGCGTGCAGATGACAACTTATGTGTCATATTGGCAGGCCCATAAAACAAAACAACACCAGGAAAAACCACAAAATCACCATGGGCCACAGTAAAGGGTGTAGGAAGCAACAAAGCTCAATGCGGAAACCAGGGATCCCCCCAGCCAGGATCCCCGAGATCACAAAGAGCAGTCTTCACGGCATGACAGTCACCCTGACACTTTGAAGCAAACACCGACAAAGCCGGGTCGCAACAAAGTGGTGAGAAAAACTACCGCAGTGAAACAGAAGAGTGAAACATGATCTAAGGTGAAAATGACCTCGACGCTACGGCACTCAGGGCACACAGAGTCCGCTCAGAACTGCTTTTCCAATCATCATACTGCATCAAGCTTGCTGGTGCGGTAGGCACCACTGTGCTAGTGCTCTTGCAACTCGTCTTCATGGTATGGGAGATTGTACTCGTCATCAGTGCGTGGTGATATCTGTGCATTGAGTTCTTCAGATGAGGTGCTGGCTCCCTTGGCTGTATGGTGAAGCTGTAGTATGGCTTTCTGCGCCTGGGTTACTTCGTAACTGGCAGATATGGTACAGCTATCCAAGATACAGCCAATCTGACGGAGTTGGCGCATAGCCGCCTCAAGGTCAATAACCCTCTGGGATGGGATGTTTTGGATGCCTTGAAGCTTCTGTCGGGCCTTCTCTAGAAGTTAGGTGGCATCATCGACTTCACTGGTAGTGACCTGGCAGAGGGTCAGTTGAGTATGGACTTTGCAAGACGATGGACAGCGGCATCTTTGATAGGAGTCGGTCGCTCCATTCCAAAAGACTAAGTCGTCTAGGGCATTTAACTGACACTCACCGTGTTGCAACCTTGGTCGAGAAAGGGCATGTGGAGGTGTGGTGAAGATCATTTGGCCGGTCGAGAATTCGGTTGAGCGAAGGTCAAACGGCGACGGGCACCATGGCTAGATGTACTTTGACATCGCCCTACACTACCATGCAACAATTAAGGTAGAACAACACGAACAAAACAACTTAAAAACTCTGAAAAGGATTATTATAACCGCCCCCCACCGCCTCCCGTCCCATACTGGCTCCGGCATGCTGACAGCAAAGGTAGTCGCAGCGGGCAGTAAATCAACCATGAGTCCCCATGGTGACAACGCCGCTCAATCTAAGTCAAGTTACGGTTTTCTTGCTTATGGCAGACTCGGAGTCAGCCCATAGTTGTTCCAGTGTATATCCTGGTTTCGGTTCCATATACCGTCGGTTCCACACTGCATGATGGGACCATTGAGGCGCGTCGTGGTTGATTTCAACTGAATCGCTTTTCATGTCATATTCTTTGAGCATATCATCTAATTCTTGCAGGCTAGCGGCTCTGTGAATACAACATTGTCTGACTGCACCATCAATGTGGAGTGGCCATCCCACGGGCATGTCGGAGTCTTCCAGGAGTCCATCACCATTTTGCTCTATGATTGTACCCAACATAGGGACATCAATAGTTGCTTTGAGGCTAACTTGCGCACGTTTGCACTTCCATGTGTCAGGTGCTAAAAGGCCTCTGCCAGCCAACAGTTGAGCGATGGGAATTCTGGTTGGTCATTCGTCGGTAACACCTCTTCTTTGATAACTAACTTGAGCCCGTGTAGTGGCTGGGGCTGTTCTTTTTGAGGGTCTTGAGGTGGTTGGGATGCGGTATCCTTGGGTGTTGTGTCTTCAAACCAGGTGGGGCGGACCGACTGGACACCTATGGGACTTGCAGAACTACTGTCGAGGTCCCGCTATCGCAGCCATGTTTTGAACACTTTTTTCGGCCCTGTTTTAAGGGCCATGATGAAGCAGGTTTGTTGGCATTCGAGGCGCTCCGAGGCTCACCGAGGCCTGCCCGAGGCCAGGACTCGGACGCAAAACGTAATGGTACGAGGACAAAGCGAGGCTCACGGGGACTCGAATCTATATAATACACGTCAAGACTGAATGATCTGAAACCAAAAAACGCTGGCGATGATTACCAGCCAAGATATCCATTGCTTTCATGAAAGCCTGCAGTCCAAAATGAGGACACATGCCCCGTGTGGGACCTTGACTTCAAAGCACATGCAGATTTTCGTCCATCGATATGTTCCGTCTCTCTTGCGAAATAAAGAACATACCATGTGGCCGCCATGGTCTCACCTCCATGTGATCCTGCATTTTTTCTCCCGATAATTTTTGCGCGGGCAGCGCAGAACCCCCACACCCCCGGCGGCAATGCTGCTGTGGAACGCTGTAAAGAAGCATATGACAGCTTCAGTCCATCTTACACTGACGCAGCATTGCCGCTGGGGAGCGGGGCGTATTCAACAGATCTCTTAAAGCGGCAGGCCCAATATTTCAAAAGCTGAAGCCCGTGGCAGGCGCAGTACTTTGGCAGCTAACAACCCCGTCGCAGGCACAATATTTCAGAAGCAAACATGGCCACATCACAGCTTAAACCCGTGGCAAGCGCAGCATTTCAGAAGTAAACAACCACACATCTCAACCTGTGGCAAATATTGCAAACAAACATGGCCACCTCACAACTTAAACCCTGACAACTGCGGTACTTGACAAACAAACATGGCCACCTCACAGCTTAACCTGGACAGCTTAAACGCTGGCAGGCGCAGTAATTCAGAAGCTAACATGGCCACTACACAGCGTAAACCCTGGCAGGGGCAGTTTTTGACAAGCAAACATGGCCACCTCACAGCTTAGCCCGTGGCAAGTATTTGACAAACAAACGTGGCCACCTCACAGCTTCAGCCGCGGCAGGGTTTAAGCTGTGGGGTGGCCATGTTTCCTTTTGAAATACTGCGCCTGCCAAGGTTTGTGCACAGAAACCTGCCGTGTAGTGCCACAACTGGCGGCACTACACGCTCACCCTCTGTGATTTTGGCGCGACGCAGAGCGCAAATACTGCGCCTGCCAGCAAAATCGGCACTAAACGCTTCGCACTGTGGTAAAACAGCGATTTTTAGATGTGACCGTTTGGGCGTGTAGTACCCCACTAAACGCTCCGCGCTGTGGCCGGAGACACGTTTTCGCCGTTTCCTGGCGTTCGGTTGTAATTATTTTTTTAAAGATCAATATAGTTTAGAAAAAAGAGCCACTACACGCTACACGCTGGACCTGTTTTGCTAGTTTTTTCCACGGTAAAAGGCGTGTAGTGCCACAACTGTCGACTAAACGCTCATCCTCTGGAGGTTCAGTGTCACACACGCCGTAAATACCGCACCTGCCACCAAAATCTGCACAAAACGCTGTCAGTTTGCACAAAACGCTGTCAGTTTTCACACCGTGACTGCAAGAAGTATTGCACATGCCAAGCAAATCAAACCCGCAGGGGCGACAGCAAAGTTAGCGCAAAACAGCGCGCTTTCTGCAAGACGGGAAAAAGGCATTTGCATCCTCTGTTGCAACTCCGGTTCTCGACCATGCGAACTTGGAGCAAAACAAACAATCTTTCAGGATGAGCCTGGCGGCAGGCTTCAAAGCAGGCTTCAAAGCAGGCTTCGAGGCAGCCTCGAGGCTATAGAAATTGCAACAAAACAAAAAATGTAAGGATGAGGGAGAATTTGAGGCAAGCCTCGACGGCTGAAATTGGAGCAAATGCACATGAATGTCTATATTTTTAAATAGGTTTCACCTTCATTGAAAGGGCCGTTGCAACTTTACGCTTTACATGGGCCAATGTTCCTTTTTGTTGACCGTCTTGGCTTTTCGCTGTCCCCTCTCGGTCTATTCCCAAATTGACAGTGGGTGCGGGATAAAAATTGTAGCTGTGTTCGTATCTGCAAAAAATACACTTTCTAGGCCTAGGCACGACAAGCCTGCTTCATCATGGCCCCGAAAACAGGATCCAAAAAACTAGTAGAAACATGGCGGCCATAAAGGGACCTCGACTGTACAAGAAACAAATTGGGACGCACAGAGAGAAAAAAGCATGTGTTAACACTTAGGCTCATGCTAGTGCGTCGCAAGTCTGCTTGCAAAACATCTGCGGGCAGCAGCAAAATTTTCCGATGGCTGGCCCCACTTTTGGGTCCAAATCTGGACCCCAAAACGGGGCCCAAGCAAAGACCTAAAAGAAGGAATGAAAATGTGATCCAATTCTGGACCCTATTTTGGGGTCCATATTTGGAACCCAAAAAGGGGGTCAGCCATCGGAGATTTTCGTTGCTGCCCGCAAATGTTTTGCAAGCAGATTTGCGACCCAGCAGCTTGAACATGAATGTCAACACATACCTGTTTCTCTTTGTGCGTCCCAAGGCCGCTTGCTACTGTCGAGGTCCCGCTATCGCAGCCATGTTTTGAACACACTTTTTTCGGCCCTGTTTTAAGGGCCATGATGAAGCAGGTTTGTTGGCATTCGAGGCGCTCCGAGGCTCACCGAGGCCTGCCCGAGGCCAGGACTCGGACGCAAAACGTAATGGTACGAGGACAAAGCGAGGCTCACGGGGACTCGAATCTATATAATACACGTCAAGACTGAATGATCTGAAACCAAAAAACGCTGGCGATGATTACCAGCCAAGATATCCATTGCTTTCATGAAAGCCTTCAGTCCAAAATGAGGACACATGCCCCGTGTGGGACCTTGACTTCAAAGCACATGCAGATTTTCGTCCCTCGATATGTTCCGTCTCTCTTGCGAAATAAAGAACATACCATGTGGCCGCCATGGTCTCACCTCCATGTGATCCTGCATTTTTTCTCCCGATAGTTTTTGCGCGGGCAGCGCAGAACCCCCACACCCCCGGCGGCAATGCTGCTGTGGAACGCTGTAAAGAAGCATATGACAGCTTCAGTCCATCTCACACTGACGCAGCATTGCCGCTGGGGAGCGGGGCGTATTCAACAGATCTCTTAAAGCGGCAGGCCCAATATTTCAAAAGCTTAAGCCCGTGGCAGGCGCAATACTTTGGCAGCTAACAACCCCTTCGCAGGCACAATATTTCAGAAGCAAACATGGCCACATCACAGCTTAAACCCGTGGCAAGCGCAGCATTTCAGAAGTAAACAACCACACATCTCAACCTGTGGCAAATATTGCAAACAAACATGGCCACCTCACAACTTAAACCCTGACAACTGCGGTACTTGACAAACAAACATGGCCACCTCACAGCTTAACCTGGACAGCTTAAACGCTGGCAGGCGCAGTAATTCACAAGCTAACATGGCCACTACACAGCGTAAACCCTGGCAGGGGCAGTTTTTGACAAGCAAACATGGCCACCTCACAGCTTAGCCCGTGGCAAGTATTTGACAAACAAACGTGGCCACCTCACAGCTTCAGCCACGGCAGGGTTTAAGCTGTGGGGTGGCAATGTTTCCTTTTGAAATACTGCGCCTGCCAAGGTTTGTGCACAGAAACCTGCCGTGTAGTGCCACAACTGGCGGCACTACACGCTCACCCTCTGTGATTTTGGCGCGACGCAGAGCGCAAATACTGCGCCTGCCAGCAAAATCGGCACTAAACGCTTCGCACTGTGGTAAAACAGCGATTTTTAGATGTGACCGTTTGGGCGTGTAGTACCCCACTAAACGCTCCGCGCTGTGGCCGGAGACACATTTTCGCCGTTTCCTGGCGTTCGGTTGTAATTATTTTTTTAAAGATCAATATAGTTTAAAAAAAAGCGCCACTACACGCTACACGCTGGACCTGTTTTGCTGGTTTTTTCCACGGTAAAAGGCGTGTAGTGCCACAACTGTCATACTAAACGCTCACCCTCTGTAGGTTCAGTGTCACACACGCCGTAAATACCGCACCTGCCACCAAAATCTGCACTAAACGCTGTCAGTTTTCACACCGTGACTGCCAGAAGTATTGCGCATGCCAA
This sequence comes from Cladocopium goreaui, assembly GCA_947184155.2. Classification (NCBI taxonomy): domain Eukaryota; class Dinophyceae; order Suessiales; family Symbiodiniaceae; genus Cladocopium; species Cladocopium goreaui. The sequence goes on along the minus strand of CAMXCT020001657.1, from coordinate 577,709 downwards.
GCAAATCAAACCCGCAGGGGCGACAGCAAAGTTAGCGCAAAACAGCGCGCTTTCTGCAAGACGGGAAAAAGGCATTTGCATCCTCTGTTGCAACTCCGGTTGTCGACCATGCGAACTTGGAGCAAAACAAACAATCTCGAGGCTATAGAAATTGCAACAAAACAAACTAGACGACGGTTGGCCCGAGAGCGAAAAAGACGTTTTTCAAGCAGCTCTGAGTATGGTAGTCGTAAAAAATAGTCGGTGAATGGTTGGTGAATTTTATATGAGCTATGGAGGGGCAAGTTGTGAAAAGTAAGATTGATTAAGAAGAGGATACATGTGACAAACCATGCATATGCACTGTGCTGCTTGGTAAAGGGCATCATATGACACGTGTCTTGCAACCACAGAGAGACATAGATAGAGAGAAAGGGGGAGAGAGAGAGAGAGAGGGAGAGAGAGAGAGAGAGAGAGAAAGAGGGGGAGAGAGAGAGAGAGAGAAAGAGGGAGAGAGAGAGAGAGCAGGGTCTTCTGTTGTTAGTATTGAGACACTATATTGCAAGACAATATAGTAAAGATGTATTTTAGGCAGGCGAGACAAGTAGTATCAAGACAATATATTACAAGTACAAAACACTAGTTTGCATCCTATCCTTCGTATTGTTTTTCACACACAGCACACAGCCGCTTTTGCACAGAAGCTGTTACACACAGACGCATTTACACACATACGCTTTTACACACAGAAGCGTTTACACACAGACGCTTTTACACACAGAAGCTTTTACACACAGAAGGTTTTACACGCAGACACTAGACACTTTTACACACATAGGCTTTTACACACAGACGCCTTTACGCACAGACACTAGGCACTTTTACGCACATAGGCTTTTACACACAGACGCTTTTACACGCAGATGTTTTTAGACACACACACACACTTTCACACACAAACGCTTTTACACACAGACGCTTTTACACACAGAAGCTTTTACACACAGACGGTTTTTACCCACAGACGCTTTTACACACAAACACTTTTACACACAGACACTTCCGAAGCTTTTACACACACACGCTTTTCTTTTACACACACACACACACTTTCCCACACAGAAGCTGTTACACACAGAAGCTTTTACACACAAACACTTTCACACACAGAGGCTTTTACACAGAGGCTTTTACACACAGACGCTTTTACACACAGAAGTTTTTACACACAGACTCCTTTACACACAGGCGCTTTTACAGACAAACACTTTCACAGACGCGTTTACACACAGAGACTTTTACACACAGACGCTTTTACACACAGACACTTTTACACGCAGATGCTTTTTACACACGCACACACACTTTCACACACAAACGCTTTTACACACAGACGCTTTTACACACAGATGCTGACGTCCAACGTCCATTTCGTGCAGGTTGCGCGCGACACCTCAAAGTTGCAATTTTTCCTCAGTTTTTGGCGTCCAACGTCCATTTCGTGCGAAAGGGTTGCCGGCGACGCTTCAAAATCGCAATTTTACCTGGTTTTGGACGTCCAACGTCCATTTTTCGTGCGAAAGGGTTACGTTTCGTGGCGCTTCACACCTTCACATCTGCAGATCTCTTCTCGCTCTTCTTCTATTTTCTCTTAAGGCGGGGGCGGTGCCGCCGGATCTAGATCTGCAGGTGTGAGGGTGTGAAGATCTAGATCTGCAGGTGTGCGGGTGTGATGATGTAGATCTGCAGATGTGAGGGTGTGAAGATAGATCTGCAGATGTGAAGGTGTGAAGATCTAGATCTGCAGATGTGAAGGTGTGAAGATCTAGATCTGCAGATGTGAGGGTGTGAAGATCTAGATCTGCAGGTGTGAGGGTGAAGATCTAGATCTGCAGGTGTGAAGGTATGAAGATCTAGATGTCCAGATGTGAGGGTGTGAAGATCTAGATCTGCAGGTGTGAAGCTGTGAAGATCTAGACCCAAACGGTCGCCTGAAGAAGAAGCGAGAGACATCCTCGCAGTAGCTGCCAAGAATCAGCCCGAAGATGGGCCAAACACAAGAAGGGCAGCTGTCCGCGCATGCAAGTACCTAAGAGCCCAGTTATCTCCACAGACCTGACCTCCGAATTGCTGCATTGTTTGTCCACGCTCCCAGACCCATGACCTCTGGCCAAGATCACCATAGACATGGAGAAACCGAGCAAGTGGGTCTCAAAGTTGTGCAGACTACTTTGCTGATGAGTATGCCAAGCGAACAGTTGGACTGCCCTCACGTAGGCATGTCCCGGATATTGCGGGTGCACTTCGAGCAGTTCAAGCCATCCTCCCCAAACTCGAAGTCAAAATGATTGAATTTTTAGCTGAATGGATGGTCACTCTTCTAATGCCAGCCTCGCACGTATTGGAGTAGGGCATCTCACCTTTCGAGAGCTGTACCTAGGCCTGAAAGTCACAGCATCCTTCGACCGCTCTGAATCAACACCAGAGTGATTGATGGTCAGGTAAGATGTATCACGTCTGAAGTCAAGCCGCAGAATTTGCAAGTCATTTGAATGCAGTTTATCACAGTTTTTATGATCCCGCCCGTCTATCATTGCCTGCGCAGAGAAAGCATCAAAAGCGCTCAGTCGAGGTCCCTTTATGGCCGCCATGTTTCTACTAGTTTTTTGGATCCTGTTTTCGGGCCATGATGAAGCAGGCTTGTCGCCAAACACTAAAGTCCTTGGCCGCTGAATCCGTACCAGGTGCAGGTGCAGTGAGAGCGGTACCTTGGACTGGCGCCTCTTTTACGCGTGGTAAGTGGTCTGGGATTGGCAACTTAGGGTGTAATCGCCATCCATCAAAGAAGTATATACTAGGCAGGGACAGGATCTCCTGTTCTGGGCCCGTCTGCGCTACTACTTGTCCGGTGCGGGCTTTGTACAGTCGCATATAGGACGAGTTCAGAGAAAGAGAGATTCTTCTCGGGGAGCCACTTGTGTTGAGTTGCTAAGCCTGTTTTGACTTCTTGGAGGCGCTCCGTGTTTAGCCAGCGAAGGTCCGACCCGCGCACCAATATCAGACGGTATCTCGCTCGCTTCACTTTGTCGGCTTGCTGATCGTAGTATTGGTTGGCGATTGCAAGGGGAGGAACTCCCAGGTTGGTGCCGAATTCAGTGACCACCTTTTCGCTCTGCCGCACTTAATTAGTTTGCATGTTTTTGGTGATGATACAGTGACTTAGGTCACTGTGTCCAAGGCAAATCTCAAGTTGATTTGTTGGTTTTTGTTTGGACCCGGCCCCGTTCTTTGTTGCTTCGCTGTTTTGCTTTTTGGCGAAACGCAAATCTGGCTGGGGATTTGCGGGTCGTTTTTGGTTGCGTTTTTTGGTTTGTTTTTGTGTTGCGATGATTTGCCCGCGGTTTTGGACCACACGAGTCCTTTTTCTTGATGCTTTTCACCGCTTACGCTATTGTAAGGACCGTGCCTAGTGCGAATCGGCCAAACCGGAGGAAAAAAAGCCGAATTCAGTGACCACCGGCTTAACTGTGCTAGATTCTCTTGAACTGGGTCAGGATCAAAGTCAGGCACCTCCATGTCGTTTCTCCTCTCCGGAGGCTCCGGATGCCGTATGCAATTGTCGCAATCACCTGCGCCATGCCCATGAGCCCCATCATGTCTAGCGGGGAGACAAGCAGGGTTAACGATTTGGACCGGGTGAGTCCTACCGTGATTCTGCCGAGGCAGTCTTCGGTGTCTTCTGTAGGGGAGCCGTTGGAGTATTTGGTATTCAAAAATCCTATACTGGGCTGAGCTACGATTGATACTTGTGCTGTTCCTCCTGCTGAATTGGCTATTGTTTCTACACGCAGGGTGCGGACGTAATCCCTTTTAAGCACGGAGCGGTTCAAGTTGTTTTGTGATCTGTTGCCGTGGTCATTATAAAAAGTCCATCTGCAAATCCAGCATTGTGTGGGAAGGGGGTGAGTACCTCTGACACAAGAGTCTCCAGGTCTGTCGCTACCAACCCGTTAATCCGAGCATTAGTATCCCAAAGCACTAATTGGAACCCTGGTGGCTTGTCGGGAAGTCCTCCCGAGGCAAAACTTCCCAGTTCCCATAGGCCATTGATCTGCTTGCAGAGATCTGGATATCTAACTGCAACCACTGCATGGTATGTCACAGGACTAACCCTAGAGCTGGAGGGAAGCATTAACTCCCAAGCATGGATGTCACTCACTCCGGCGGTCTGGGAATTTAAAACTGCTTGTATGTCTCCAGCCATGGGTAGGAGAGTAGCGGCATGCTGCAAGATCCAGGCAAGGCGCACGAGGGACCGTGGAAAATTAATAGCGGTACCTGCCAGCAGTTCTGAGTCCACAAATCGGGAGTGCCGTTGCATATTTGGCTGGGCGGCTTCAAATTGGGTTTTAAAGCCTGGAAGAACAGTGCTGGCTGCCCTGAGGTCTTCCGCATCCTGCGGCGAGAGGTGACTTGTCCATAGCTGACCTAGCGTGGGCTGGCCTCGTTTGAGGATTTGACTGAGAGCCGCTAAACCTTCATTGGCCGAACCGTCCAGCAGTCGGATCATTGCATCAGCAAGGTTAGCTGGCATATAATAATTGCGGTCACTTCGCAGCCCATGCTTCTTGGCCAACAGGAGTTGTCGTGATCGTTTTGCGTTGCGGGCTGCACGATCAATGCCGCCGGGTGTCTGCTCAGAGTCTCCTGTCCACAAGACCAGGGGTTGCTGTCTCAGCAGGCTGATGACTGCAATTTCTCGGTCAGTACCATATTGCTGGCCTTCATCAATGACCAGGAGGGAGAGCTCTTGCATAAAACCACCCATTGTGGACCATTGCATGGTAAGATCCTGGGCTACCGTTCCCCCGGTGGCTAAAATTAACTGACACTTATTCAGCATTTGCCTTCTTTCTCTCGGGTGGATATCGAATTTCGTGTGCGAGTAACTGCTTTTGTTGCGCTCTTGGTCTCCCACCAGCCTACCTATGCGCCCAAACACCCCCGACGGGGGGTCGAGCCATAGGAGGAGGTCAGCAATGGATCTAGTACCGGAGTTTTCTTTACAGATGAATAATATTTTGAGGCTGTCAGTAGCATCGATTTCAATCAAGGCCAGGATGAGGATTGCCATCGATTTCGACTTGCCTGCTCCGAAAAGCCCTTGGATACACAGGTCTAACCGATTGGTGCGCAACGCCATCGTCACTGCACAGAGTGTGCCCAAGACATGTCCGTCGAGCTCAGCGGCAAAGGATAGTGCAGTGGAGCGGGTCCAGGGGTGAAGCTCACCCTCTACGTGACATGGAATTAGCACTAGGCGTAGCAACTGGCCGCACAAATGCAGGAAATGTGATTTTTTGTTGCCCTCCATTCCCTCAACTGCCGTTTGGACATTATAGATGCCTAATCCCAGGTGGTATCTGCACGGGGGGGTTTGCGCGACAGCGGTAAGCTCTCGGGTAGGCCCGGGTAGGCTTGGTACATCCGAACATCCACATCGTATGTAGAAAGAAGGTCCCTGGGACCGGGCTTTTCTGTCCCTGAACGGTTGCATCAATGGGGTCCAGGCGCTGGCCGGAGGCACTATACCAGTCTTGAAGGGCTACAAGCTGTTCCTTCGCAAAAAATTCAATGGCTGGCCCTGAGAGAAAGGCTACTTCGATGAATCTGGGGTTGCACTGTCTGTATATACGGGAGGCAGCCAGCTCATCCTTGCTTTTGGATGTGCGTGGCGTGATGGCTAGAACCAACCCAAACAGGATTTGAAGGTCTCCTCCGTCATCAGCTGGAGCTTCTGCGGTGCCTACCATTGCGACAAGCCTACCCGTGCCGATGGGGCTAACTTTGTGATGGTGCGCATCACTGGCTGGGAGGCTGAAAACTTCAGTTTTGCCCAGGCTTGGATGTCGGAACGCAAATGCATCTTGTCCGCCTTTGACTTTCCAGTGTCCAAATTCGCTGCCTTTGAAGAGGAATTCGAAAGTAATGGGTTGCCATGGTTGACGGATAGGTCCCGCACTTTGCATTGTTAACCCTGTTTCATTATAGCCTTCATTGGGGCTGAGCATGGGCAGTAGTCTAACATGTAGACAGCCATGGGCAATTGCAAGGTGCCAAGGAAATGTTGAACCATGGTGGTATAGTTGAGCAATTTGGTCCTTGACGAGATGGTGACAGTTGCCAACGAGGCTAAGTATTGGGTTGCCTCTTGCTCCGTCTTTACCTCTGAGTTGTGAACAGCAATGTGGGTGACAAGTGCCTGTGTCGTGGTCTCAGGTAGCTCGCACATTTCAGCTAATTCGCGCAGGAGTTTTTTGGCTGTTTTTGGGAGCTCGAAGCTGCACCATGAGATCAGACGGAGGGGAGCCTGTGAGTAAACTTCGAAGGGGAGCACTCCTGGGGTACCTTCTAACTGCGCCATATCTGGTCGTCCCTCTGGGAGGGCAACTCGCGTCCAGTGCGAGTAGTTGTGCTGTGCAGTGCCTAGGTATGCTCTCCATCCTGTGATATGCGTGATTGCAAAGCCCTGTTGCCTAAGCAGTTTAATGTCATGGTTCGACGGGTTCCATACGCAAAGCCTGTCATCTGCATGGTGAATGAGGTGGATCTCTCGAAGCTGAGATAGGCTGTGTGCCGTCAGCAGCGATGGTGGTAGAGCAATGGCTGCTAGTACGGTTTTGCCACCAACGTCTGGGAATTCCGAGAGGATGGTCTCCCATACCATTCCTGCATACGAGCCAGCGCTGTGTCCTCGAATGAAGAGAGAGCCTACCATGTATCCTGTTAATCTCAGAAGATCTACTGGGCGGATTTCAGGGGGCAGGCATACTCCGACCAGCGGATGTTCCACTAATAGCTTAGTGAAAAGCCGCAGGCCATGCATGTACCCTGGCCACGGCGGTTTCCTATGTGCTGGGATAATAATTAGGACAGAAGCGCAACAGTTTCATGGCCCGACTGATGATCTGTGCCTGCAATTGGTCCGCACTGGGCATTCCTAAGACACGGCACCAGATGTGTGCACCTATGGGAAACATGGCGATGTGCAGCAGCAAGTATTCTTGTGTGTGGGCAGTGCCTGCAATTGTGCCAGCCCTTGCATTCCAATCGTCCTGTTTGCTAAGGGATGGCCCATACACATGCGCTTCCTTTTTGCAAGCTAGCAGTACGTCCCAATCTTCATCGAGTTCTCCTCCACCCAACCCAGTGCACTGAACGTCCAGGGACCCTGGGTCAGCGTCATTGAGTTGCCAGGAGGTATTATCCATGACAGTGATTTTCCAATCAGTGTATTTGGGGTCTGTATGGCTCGCAAGAACTTCATTGATGGCTAATTCTGCGTTACTGGGGTCAATTTCCAGTCGTCGTTGCAGTGCTTCCAGTAGAGGGAGGATTTGGGTAGTAGGGAGCTGGAGGCTCGCTTGCTGACCGCAGAAGACATAGGCAGGCTCGCAAGTCTTGGGCCAGGGTGTGTGGTCATTGTTGCTATTGGGGGCTTCCACTGGTGTCCAAAGGCTCTGGAGCAGCAACACCTGCGTCTTGGTAAGACTTCGGTTTTGCGGGACATGCGGCTTGGCGACTATTTTACTCCCTCTAACGAAATCGCAGCCTGTGGGGTGTGTCCATAACGGGGGTGCCTCATCGACTCCTATGAGCGACACAGCAAGCGGTTGCAGCCCTTTGCTTTGCCACTGTTGAAGTTGGTGTCCCAGGCCTACTTTACTCCCATGGAAGGCGTGCACTATTGGTGGCAGGCTATACCCTATGGCTAACTTCTTGCTTTGGAACAATTTGTTTCCTGGAAGACAGAGTATGGGGAAGTCGGCTGGGAAAACAGACATAGGGGAGAGTGCACCTTGCTCGAATATAGGGCGCGCCCAGGTAAGGAAGGGCGGGGTCCGCTCGACAAAGTCCGGTCTTAGGTATCGGCCATCTCCATGACGCGGCCATTCTCCTGCTCCGGGATGGGGAATGCAATGGCTCCCGCCCATTCGCCTAGCATTGCCCATGCATGTGTCCAGTCAAGCGGGGTTCTAGCTTTACATCCTAGTAAAGGGGTGAGAACTAGTCCGCCTCTCATCGCCTCCGCGGGGTCTTCTGGCACAGCGGTTGTAGCTAGGAAACTGGCTCGGCTATCTTGGAGTGCGGTGACCCAATCATCTGCTGATCTGCAGTTGGCGGGGTGGGCTATTCGTCGTGCTTTTGGGGCGGGTGCATCACTCGGAGAGGAGCTTTGGGCAGCGGCCGGGGGCATGAATGCATCCGGGGTTGCTTGGTCCATATCAACATCAGCTGTACCGGTCGGGGTATGCCCTGTCACAATGATCAAGCCGGCATCGAGTTCAGCTTTGGCTTCTGTGGCAAGGAGTACTGCAGGAGGGCACTGGTTAGAGCTGGCCATTGTGTTGTGTTGCATTGCTTCGGCTCTGCTTGCCTTGTCCGTCATAAGGTTGATTAGTTCGGCTATCTCAAACAATGAGGTCGGCACGCAGTCAGAGTCGATCAGTGCAAAATTTACAGTGGGAAACATTAGGCACAGCGCCTCCAGGGCTGCAGCACCAGCCCAGGTATAGTGGACCTGATGCAAACCTGTGTCAGCATTAATGGGAAAGTGGATAGCGGTCGTTTTCTCCCGGTAGGGGCCAGTAACTGTACATCTGCCTTTGATCCAGGGTGCGAAATGCGGCCAGTAGGCTGGAGGATCCGTGCCTGACAGTTTGCGGTTGTCCACATAAACATAGACGGTGGCATACTGTGGCAACCATGAGAGGTTATCCATTATCCACTGGAAGAGCGTTCTATGATGGACCTGGCTGGCTGCGGGGCGTCGGATTCCGTTCCCTTCGTCCACCATGATTGCTGGATATGTCAGGGGTGACCGGGGCATTCGACAAGAGCCGACATCGGCCCATTTCCACCTTTGTTTGATATCGTCCATGCCGAGTGGGGTTTCAATTTCTTTTTCCGAGAGGAAAAGTTCATCGAGCTGGTGGCTTATTTGTGAGACCCCCTGTACATCGAAGAAATCGATAGGTGCGGCAATTTCCCACTGCTCCCTTGGGGGAGGCTCAGCCCCTTGTTGGAAATACGGAGTGTCATCATCTGTCTCGAGGGCGTCAAAGTATTCTGTTTCACTGTCCACTGACACATCCTCGACTGTTTTATCTGGGACGGTTGGTTCTGTTGGTTCGATGTCTGTATCTGAGTCGTCAGGGTCAGGCGACGCCAATGAAATGAACCTGTTTGGTGTCATGAGCTGTTGTAGCATGCTGGCGCAGGCTTGACCCTGAACAGCCGGTACCCGGGTGTCAGGTGCCAAGTGACCAGCCGGAAGTAGTGGATGATATCTGGGCAGGGAGTGCAAAATGTGTCAACTGGATTGGCAAGGCTAGGGGAACCCCGAACGCCCGGCACCCGGGGTCGGGGTTCCCCGTTGCGGGGCCAATTCGTTGGAAGTTAAACAAAAGAGGAAACAAAACAATCAAGGTTTGACTACCACCTTGGTGTGCGAATTGATGTCGGATGGCTGACCTAGCTATGAGAACTAGTGGAGCCACAAAAGCTGCAGTGCAAACAATTGAGCCAATGACAGTTTATGTAACCTTCTTTGCCCAAAGTAGATGTTAGTTCGACAGGAGTTGAGATGACTGACGGCGACAGGACTTGGGACACACGCCTAACCAAGACAGCTTAGTAGAAAAAATCCCCATAAATCCCCTTACTCAGGCTTGTGGGGGTCATACTTGAGTGGGTACTCTCCCATAAGGTAGGTTCGGGGGGTATTACCCTGGCACGCAGCTGCTTTTCTCTTGGCGCATCTGTGGGGTAGGCGGCATTAGAAATGGCACTGATCAGGTGGTTTCGCACAGTCAGGTGCACGCAGTGCTAGCTGTCTGCAGGATCAGTCAATAATTTCCATTTCCATATCTGCGACAGGAGAGGCTTGCGGAGTGCCTGGTGATTGGCCATCTTGCATTCTTTTAAGGCGCTTCCTGATGCGCGTCAGGTGCTCGCGGGCATTGATGTCTGGTTGCCGCTTGGTCTTGTTGTCCTGTTGTGCTCTTGTTGGGTCTTCCTTTTGAAATGAATGGAGAATAGTTTGACTGTTCGTACTTTGGTTTTCTGGTTGACTTTTGTTTGGTTGTTATTTACACTGACTGGTGAGACACTGACACAGCACTCTCGTGACCCACTAAGGTGACTCAGGACTGTCGTGTCGCCTGTGCCCGTAAAGGCCGTCTACTTCTTCTGCCTTTCGTGCTAGCTTGTCTTTTTCTTTCTGAGGGGCTGCTTTGCTTACTTGACTTAATTCGTTTGTTCTCTTTGGGTTCCCCTGGTATGTCCTCTGTCTGGGTACTCTATATCGGTAGCTGAATCCAACTGAGGGGGCGGTAGTTAGCCGGCCGATGCCATGGACCAGCCTGTGCTGCAGCGAGCTTCACCGGTGCATTCCGGTGTTCCTCCCTGTAGGACAGCCTGGAGCGCCCGCGCGCAGCACAAGACTGCCAACATGGTTCGTCACTGGACAGAAAGATGTGGTAACTCTGCAGCCTGTCTACTCTCTGGGTGAGTGGCAATAGAGCCGTAGTTTCGCTACAATGCTTGCCGGCACGTACTGCAACGCACTGCGGGTCCTTCAGGAACGATGACATCCTGCAATGTCCTGAACAGTTCTGTAGTTTGTACCCCTTGCGAACCTGCTTTTCGAACGCTAGACTGCCTACGACAGCACTGGTATCGTGGCACTAGCAGAGACAGTTTTACAGATACAAGCGTTTTCTGCATGTTGCTCAGCTTTGCGAGTACTGCCAAGTAAGTCGCTGACTGAGACCAATACAATGGATGGCTGCATTTCCCCTATGAAACTAGGGGCGTGCCCCCCCTTTATTTGATTCGTTTGTTCACCCTCCCAAGCGGCCCATGGTGATTTTGTGGTTGGTCTCAGTGTTGTCTATTTTTATGGGCCTGCGTTCACATGGCACACAAGTTGTCATGTGCATGCGCTGAGATGATACTAAGCTATCACCTCATGCCTCATTTGATCTTTTCACCCCATAACTGGTACTGTCACGTCACTGCTTTGTGTTTTGTGTTGGTTTTTGCTTTTTGTGTGTGTGTGTGTGGGTTGTTGTTTTGGTGTTTTGTTGTTTTGTTTGCTTGTGTTTTGTGTTGTTTTTGCTTTCCAATGATCGTGACAGTTCATAGGACTATGTATAGGTCCTCCACCAGTCTACTTTTGCGGCCACTACAGCATCGGCCCTGCGACTTAATTAATCAATTAATACCAAATGCAACATGCTTTGAAACATGTTGAACGACCTGGCGGAAGCCATACGGCGTTGGACGGAAAAAAAAATATTTGATTCGTTTGTCGGCGATGGCATGTTTGGAAGCCGCTCCCTGGCCTACATTGCTTCCCCTTTGTCATCACTGGCCCCCCCTTTAAGGGGGTTCTGACTTCATTAGACCTTGGATTTGTGATCGCGGCTGACAGTCAAGAGGATGACCATTATGTCCATGAAGGCCCAGGACGAGTTGATCTGAGAGGACTCTGAGAGAGATTTCATCGTAGGTCGTAGCTCTGCTTTCGTGTACAGCTTGGCTCATGCTAGGGTTAACTCCCGAGCTAGGGTCTTCATGTCTGCCTGGACAGCTGTGATACATAATTCATTTTTTGCATGCTTTTGATAGTGATGCAGTGGATATGCCACTGCGTCCAATGGCAAATCGATTCGGTGGGTGTTTTTGTTTGGGCTCTGGCCCCGTTTTTTGGGTTCTGTTGTGTTTTCTGCTGTTGCTTCGCTGTTTCCGCTGGCGAAACGCAAGTCTGGCTGGGGGATTTGCGGGTCGTCGCTTTTTGCTTGGTTGTGGTTTTCGTTTTGTTGTTTCAATCGATTTGCTGATTCCAAGGACTCATTGTCCTTGTACAGTGTATTTTCTGCTTACTCTCATATAAGGACCGAGCCATTAGCGCGACATCGGCCACACTCGAGGAAAAACAAAAAAGTGTCAGTTTTGATTTTGGTTTTGCATAAAGCTTGTGATCTTTTTATTCGCGATCGTCATTCAGGTGCTATGCATGTAGTTCCAACACCGCAGAAGGAAGGACGACCATTTGCAGTTCCTCTGCACTAAATTTTGTTGGTGTTTGGTTTGGTTTGGGCAATCAACAATTGCTCTTCGATCCGACTAGGAGCCATGAACACTTTCTTTGCTTTGCAGCTGAAAAGAAAACATGCGGGAGTCGGTGGAATGCCCATCACAGCTTCAGCATCAAGGTCGGAGTTTGACAAAATAGGTGGCGCAGAAATTCTCTTTGACAAAGTGAGCACGAATCTGTGTAACCAGCAACTCTGCAGCAAAGCCTATTGGCCAAGTCCACAACCCTTTTCGATTTGATCGCTTGACTTGATTCCAACTCTCTCAAAACTTTTGTAGCAACATGTGAATCACTCGGTATTTCTGGACGTGGTGGCAAGACAAAATGCCTCAAACGCATTCGCGCTTGCCTTTTCTCACGTTTTGAGACGCTTCTTCGTTGTCATGTTGTTCTGTTTCAATTTCCATAGCCTTGAGGCTCTCAAGGTCTGCCTCGAAGCTGTAAGCTTGCGCCTGAGGTGTTTTGTTCCAATTTTTATAGTGGAGTTCAAGACTTGCAGTGTGACTTTTTGGTTCATAGATTTTGTTTTGCTGCAATTTCCATAAAATTGAAAAGACCGCGAGGCTTGCCTTGAGGCCGTCTCTCCAGCTGCGGCCTATAATTACAACTTTTTTCGAGAATGGACAAAGCACACCTTGACCCCATTGTGTCTGAAGCAATCCCCATGAATTTGTGTGGGGATCCTGGCTGGGGGGGATCCCTGGTTTCCGCATGTTGCTTTTGTTGCTTCGCTCACCTCCTGGTATGGCCTTGTGACTTTGTTTGTCGTCTCTTTTGTTTCAGCTGCCCTTTCAAGATTATACACTACTATCACTCGTGCATTAATTGGCCCATGAACTGACACCTGTCACACCTCTGTTTGGCTGTTTTGTTTTGGGTTGCTGTGTTTTGTTTTGGTTGTGTTTTGGTTCTTGCTGTTGTTTTTGTTTTGTTTGATGACGTAGTGACAGACTAGGCGACCCGATGGCTCAGTTGGTATGGCGTTGGTCTTGCCAGTGCTGACAGACTGCCGGTGTGGTTCGAATCCCTGCTGGTCCACTCGGGAGTCTCAAGTGCGACCCGCCGAAAAAAGGCAACGGGCGCCGACCACAAAAAATGACAGGTCCTGTACCAGATCACTTTTGAAGCCCTCAATCTGCAGGCGGCCATGTATGCATTAATTAGCCAATTAACCCTAGTTTGCAACATGCAATTGAACGTGTTGGAGGACCTGGCAGAAGCCATGAAGGCATTGGACGAAAAAAAAAAGTATTTGTGTGGTTTTTGTTGGGTGTTCCGGCCCCGTTTTGTGTTGTTTCGCTGTTTTTCTGCTGGCGAAGCGCAAATCTGGCCGGGTGATTTGCGGGTTTCCATAAAAGAGTTTCATATTTTTTGCATATTTTTCTACCGCTTCTCTCACTGTCAGGACTGAGCCTCAGCGAGATCGGCCGCAACTAAAAAAGCTGCGGCCTATAATTCTAACAAGAAGCACAAATGCCAAACTGCAAGTTCAACCTTGCTGGAACTTCAACAATAGCATCAGTTTCGAGTCCCCGAAACTCTCGCCTCGGCCTCGCGCCTCGATTGCAGGCTTTGGAAACAACGGAACTTCTTCCTTTACCAGATCACTCTTGAAGCCCCTCAATCTGCAGGCGGCCTTGTATGCATTAATTAACCAATTAACCCTATTTTGCAACATGCAATTGAACGTGTTGGACGACCTGGCGGAAGCCATGAAGGCGTTGGACGGAAAAAAAAATGTTGAAGTTTTCTTGATCACAGCTTCTTCTCATGAAAGGACCGAGCCTTAGAGTGTGATCGGCCATACCACAAAAAAAAAACACGGAACTTCTTTCATCACCATTGTCAGGGAAAGTGGCAGTAGGAAGACAAGCAGGTGCAAGGGGGAAGTTTGGGGTTTCGTTTCTTGGCACCTGAAATTGATATGATTTGGAGACGGAGCTGGTTCAACCTGTTGAGGTCCAATTTTGCGTGCAATTTTGGAACCCCGTGCAAGGAAACGTGCTTATCAGGAAACGTGCTTATCCTTGAAATCAAAAGTTGTTCTTTTTGGAGGTGAGTTGCCCTTCATTGTGGCAACTATGGTATTTCCCTTCATAGTGCGACAGCACCAATGTGTGGAATTGGAGGCGAAGAAGTTTAAACAATAGAGTTGGGCCACGCGGTGCACTGAGAGATGATTTGGGGCTGCAAGCAGATTCAGCGGCAAACCGCGCCGCAGTGGCAGCGGTGGTTTCAGCCTGGGAAGCTGCCAAACACCCGTGCGAAGAGGCGATCAAACTTTGAGAGGTTTGGTCGGATCAGAATGATCAGATTGTAGAGGCTTCCGTGGAAGCACAGTCATCGGATAGATAGATAGATAGATAGATAGAAAGATAGAAAGATAGAAAGATAGAAAGAAAGATAGATAGATAGATAGACAGATAGATAGCGAGATAGCGAGATAGCGAGATAGCTAGATAGCTAGATAGCTAGACAGCTAGACAGCTAGATAGCTAGATAGCTAGATAGCTAGATAGCTAGATAGCTAGATAGCTAGATAGCTAGATAGCGAGATAGCTAGATAGCTAGATAGCTAGATAGCTAGATAGCTAGATAGCTAGATAGCTAGATAGCTAGATAGCTAGATAGCTAGATAGCTAGATAGCTAGATAGCTAGATAGCTAGATAGATAGCTAGGTAGATAGGTAGACAGGTAGATAGGTAGATAGGTAGATAGGTAGATAGGTAGATAGATAGGTAGATCGATAGAGAGATAGATAGATAGAGCGATCGATAGATAGACCAGTAGTACCGCACAAGGCGGTGGCGGAATTTTCAGAAATAGGAAACCTATAGGAGAGGTTGGTTGTTGTGAATCACGGATGGCAGAGCGAAGCCACTGATGGACCGACAGGCGGTTGAGGTCTCCTCTCTTTCTCTCTCTTTCTTTCTCTTTCTCTGACTATCTACCTACCTACCGACCTATCTATCTACCTACCTACCTACCGATCTATCTATGTATCTATCTACCTACCTACCTATCTATCTATCTATCTACCTACCTATCTACCTACCTATCTACTATCTATCTATCTATCTGTCTGTCTATCTATCTATCTATCTATCTCTCTATCTCTCTCTCTCTCTCTATCTCTCTATCTCTCTGTAGTCTGTCTGTCTGTTCATCTATCTGTCTGTCTGCAAGCTTGAAGACGAAGCTATTCTGCGAGACTTCCTCATTTTTCGAAGTTGACAACATCAAAAACGAAGCAATTCTGCGAGATTCTTCAATGTTTGAACTTGACAACGTCCAAAACCATGCAATTCGGCGAGATTTCCTTCAAAAATGGAAAGTTGAGTGCAGCACTGACAGCCTCGTACCAATGAGTTTTGCGATTTTTCCAGTCCACCTGTCGAAAGTATTGCGACTGCCACGCAAAAGTGATGCCAGGTCATACGATGTGCTGCACCTGTCACGCAAAATCATCTTAGCAAACCTACAGATCTGATGCTCCAAAATGCAACCCCTCTCAGGAAATCAGCGCCCTGACCTCCTAACCTTTCTGATGAACATGTCTTTTGTATTGCGCCTGCCACGGAAAATGCATCTTTGCAGATCCTCTTCAAATGTCCCACTCCTGCCATCCTTTTTGGAAATGCTACAAAACCCTCACGTTTTGCTCACTTTTGACAAGGTGCACAATCCCTTCCGCCGCCACGTGAAACGACATCTGAACTTCCAAAAGTGGTCCCTATGTGGTGTGTTTTGTACCTTTTGACTTCGAAATGTGCTTCGGGCCACAACGGCGTGCAGTTTTTCGACATTGCAACTTCTAAAAGTGCTCCGAAGCTGAGGTGTTTTGTACATTTTGACTTCGAAATGTGCTTCGCGCCACAACGGCGTGCACTTTTTCGCCTTCTAGTGCAGTTTCGGTTGCAGGCGGTTGGTGGGTTGCTGCAGTAGGTTTTGTTGTTGTCTTGCAGCGATATCGCTCATGTGGCTCTTGGGCGTGTCCTGGCGGGTTAGTTAGTGGCTGGACATGGTGTTGGGGTCGCATTTGGGGGTACCTTGCGGGTTGGATCTGAAGTCTCAAAGTCTTGTGATTGAAAGCTTCTCTGTCGGGAGTAGGGTGGTACTTAGTACCATGGGGGAAGGTTTTGGCGGCAGCAGGTTCAAAGTCCTTTATGGCCCTAGTTTCTAGGGTCACAAAGGAAACAACATGTGTGGAGGAATCTATTGCAGGTTCTGGCACGCGAGCTGAACCACTTGAAGCAGCAGCACAAAGCGTTGCGACAGGCATCTCAACTGTGTTGCTTTGGCTTGCAGATGCAATTTGTCACTGTTTTCTGATGTTGGCCCTCTTGAAACCATCGCGGAGAACAAGAAAGAACAGAAGTCGGCAGCAAAGCGCCGCCAGCGGTTGCTAAAAGCAGCCCAACAGCCGCCAAGCTAGGATGTGCGTTTTCCCACAGTGCGGAGCGTATAGTTGATGAACTTGGCCTACTATACCCTGAAAACCGTGGAAATTTGCAGAAAAACATGGCCAGCGTATAGCGTATAGTTGGTTCAATTCGATAAAAAAACCATACTAAAAAAATCTTTCTTAGAATGTGAGCTGACCGGCCAAAATGGATCTCACGCCACAGCGCGGAGCGTTTAGTAGGGTACTAAACCGTCTGGCCCGCAACACCAAAATTGTGTTCTCACCACAGCGCGGTGGGTTTAGTTGGGCTCTTTGTTTGTACGATTATTTTACAGATTCCATTTGTTTGCGTGACGGGCGCAGCACTTGAGAACCCCGTACGGCCATCTTAAAGGTTGAAGCGCGGCAGGCGCAGCGCTTGCCATCTTAAAAGTTGAAGCGCGGCAGGTGCAGCGCTTGCGAACTCCGTGCGGCCATCGTAAAGGTTGAAGCGCTGCAGGCGCAGCGCTTGAGAACCCAGTACGGCCATCTTTCCTTGCATGGCCCCCACAAGGGCCAACCACAAACTGAACCCCTGCGACCCCATTGTCAATGTTGAGGGTGTGTTGATGCTATTGCAACTAAGAAGTGAATTCCAATTTGAGGATGTGACCTGAGGCAAAATTTCTTTTGTATGCCTGTGTGTATGTATGTGTATGTGTATGTGTATGTGTATATGTATGTGTATGTGTATGTGTATGTATGTATGTATGTGTATGTATGTTTGTAGATGTAGATGTAGATGTAGGTGTAGGTGTAGATGTAGATGTAGATGCAGATGTATGTGTATGTATTTGTATGTATATGTATGTATTTATGAATGTATGTATGTAATTATGTATGTATGTAATTATGTATGTATGTATGTATGCATGTATGTATGTATGTGTGTATGTATGTATGTATGTATGTATGCATGTATGTATTTATTTATGTATGTGTGTATGTATGTATGTGTGTATGTATGTATGTATGTATGTCTGTATGTATGTATGTGTATGTATGTATGTCTGTCTGTATGTCTGTACGCATGTATGTATGTATGTACGTATGTTTGTATGTGTATGTGTATGTAACTATGTATGTATGCATGTATGTATGTATCTATGTGTATGTATGTATGTATGTATGTTTGTTTGTTTGTTTGTTTGTATGTATGTATGTGTGTGTATGTGTGTATGTGTGTGTATGTGTATATGTATATTTATATGTATATGTATATGTATATGTATATGTATATGTATGTATATGTATATTGATATAATATGTGTATATATATATATATAGATAGATACTTAATATGATGCGATGCGATTAGAATTACAGACAAGATCACACAAGTTCCCTCGGGGTGTGAGCAGAATGGGCCTCATCATTGCAGGTATCCCAGAATTCACTCCCGGGCCTCTGAGCCATACTTATATTACTTATGCAGTTTTGGACTGGGTTCTTGCATCCAAGACATTTGGGCTGGGGGTTGGGTATGGCCATGAGTGAAACTCCAGGTTGGCAACTCTAAAGTTAGATTCGAGAATTAGACTACTTACAGTATTTAAATATATTTAAAAATTGTCTTCAGTTGCACAGCAGGGATGGGAACCGAAAAAATAAACGACCAGTGAACACTGAGGCTCCCTGCCACATCCCGTGCCATGGCATTGCTGCTGTGCCTACCGTCCCTCTGAGCCATTGCCCGCATACGTTGCATTGAAGAAGTCATGCAAGTAAAACTCTTGGATTGGGAGCCAGCGCAAGATGTATATCTTCTATGGGCATTTTTTCACTTTTCTGACGAAGCAGTGAAAGGTGCAAGGAGGAGGCGCGGCAAACCACGGCTTGACCAACACATGCGCAGCAACCTTGAGGCTGCCATGCGTGCCTCGGGCAGGCCTCGGTAAGCCTTGGAGCGCCTCGAATGCCAACAAACCTGCTTCATCATGGCTCCCAAAACAGGATCCAAAAAACTAGTAGAAACATGGCGGCCAGAAAGGGACCTCGACTGTACAAGAAACAAAGTGGGACGCAGAGAGAGAAAAAGCATGTATTAACACTTACGCTCATGCTAGTGCGTCGCAAATCTGCTTGCAAAACCTCTGCGGGCAGCAGCAAAATTCTCCGATGGCTGACCCCACTTTTGGGTCCAAATCTGGATCCCAAAACGGGGCCCAAGCAAAGACCTAAAAGAAGGAATGAAAATGTGATCCAATTCTGGACCCCATTTTGGGGTCCATATTTGGACCCAAAAATGGGGTCAGCCATCGGAGAATTTCGCTGCTGCCCGCACATGTTGTGCAAGCAGATTTGCGACCCTGCGGCTTGAACATGAATGTCAACTCATACCTTTTTCTCTTCGTGCGTCCCAAGTCCGGTTGCTACTGTCAAGGTCCCTTTATCGCAGCCATGTTTTGACCACTTTTTTGGGCCCTGTTTTAGGGGCCATGATGAAGCAGGTTTGTTGGCATTCTCCATGTCACTGTTTTCTGATGTTGGTCCTCTTGAGGCCATCGCGGAGAACAAGACAGAACAGAAGTCGGCAGCAAAGCGCCGCCAGCGGTTGCTAAAAGCACGCCTAAAGCCGCCAAGCTACGATGCGCGTTTTCCCACAGCGCGGAGCGTATAGTTGATGAACTTGGCCTACTATACCCTGAAAACCGTGGAAATTTGCAGAAAAACATGGCCAGCGTATAGCGTATAGTATAGTTCCAAAAGTGGTCCGACCCTGGTGTGTTTTGTACGTTTTGACTTGGAAATGTGCTTCGCGCCACAACGGCGTGCACTTTTTCATCTCTCATCTGGCCAGATGGCTCCGCGCCCGCCGCTTTAGCGAGCCTACTTTTCGACCCTCCGGAGCCACATATCATTGGAAAAACACAATGTTTCGCGACCTTCCTACCTTTTCGCGCATCTGCGTCTTCTTTCTTTTGACTCTTTCCCTTCTCTGATCTTCTCTCTTCTACTCTTCTCTTCTCTCTGACCCTTTCCATCTCTGCTTTTCATCTGTCCATATTGTCGGAAGTTTGACTTCTAAACTTCCTTCGATTAGGTAGATAGACAGACAACTACAACTACAATTACAACTACAACTACAACAACTACTACAACTACAGCATTTCACTGCACTACACAAATTGCACTGCAGCACGCTACAACTACAATTATACATGCAGCTACAGCGACTACAGCACATTACACTACACTACACAACACTACACTACACTAATTACATTACACTACGCTACATCTACAGCTGCAAGTGCGGGTGCGATTACAAGTGCCATTACCTTGCACTATGCTACACTACGCTACTTACAATACACTGCAACTACAACTACACTCCTTTTCACTGCACTGCACTGCACTACACTAGACTACACTACACTATACCACACTACACTATACCACACTGCAGTACACAACACTACAGTACACTACAATACACTACAATATACTACACTAATTACACCACACCACAACTACAACCGCAACTTCAATTGCAACTACACTACACTACAGTAATTACATCATATTAGAACTACAACTTACAACTACAGTTCCACGACACTACAACTACAACTACACTACACTACATTACAACTACAACCGCACTACACCACACTACATCCAACAGTTGTGGTGAGGTGACCATTGCAACCATTGCAACCACTCCAAAAAACACAACTCCAACCATCACTCGGCCCATCAGTGGATTCGCTCTGCCATCCGTGATTCACAACAACCAACCTCTCCTATAGGATTCCTATGTTTGAAACTTCCACCACTGCCTTGTGCGGTACTACTGGTAGTCAAAATCTAACATACTGGTAACACCCGTAGCAACCCGTAGTCGCCCGTGAACCCCACATGCGCCGGTGGACATCGTAAGATATGGGAAGTTTTTTTGGAATTTGATTGTGAAAAATCAAAAGCAAACAAACTTAGTTTCATGATATTTATTGCGGACAAAGTCTTAATACCGAATTTGCATTTTTTTGTGGTACCGCAGCTGCTTTTAGATGCACCATTACAAATTTCACTACACACATATCAAAACTGAGGCGACCATCAGACCTTTGCAATGCAGATTTTGACTCCGGCGTGATATGTTCAACTTTGCATTAAATTTGGGTTGAAGTCTTCCTCACCGATCTTGCAAGTAATGCTTGGGCTCCGATGCCATGGAAAACCAAGGGTGCAATTGCGAGCTGCCGGGAGGGATCCAGGAGCCGCAAGAGCCGCTGGAGCTACAGCAAGACCTCGTGGATGCGCCGAGGTCCGTATGTAAGTGTGCTGAAGTCCGAACTTGGGCAAAAATAGTCCCCCAAAAATGGATTCAAAATCACCATCTGCAATTTTTTGCCACTGTTCTATGATGTTTTGAACGATAATCATTGATGGTGAGAAAAATTCCTGAACCTCATAATTTTCAATTTTTTTCGGTGTTCGCACTGCCCCCAGGCGTCGCAATGAACAGCGTCGCAGATTAAGGACGCGGCAAAGTTCAGCATTTTTTGAGGTCCAGTCAGCGTTTTCTGGTTTTGGCAGTTGTTTATTCATCTGCAGTGGCACGGGAATATCAATTTCCCTGACTTCGCAAGTGCCTACAGGGAAACACTTGTTTTTTGGAAAAATGCAGATATGATTACCATCAAATTTGAGGGACAAGTCCAAATGTTCCATTCGTAGTTGCATTAGATTTGTTTTTCCAGAGCAAAACTCTTTGCATTCAAAGGGTCTGAATCATTCATTTTAAGACCCCGTTGACAAGTTTCCGGGCCCTCACAAAATGTAATTATGGTCCTGGTTGTAGAAATGAAACATTTGTCAAATAATCTTGGATATGTATGTGCACCATATGTCAGCATATTCAACTTTTCCACCACGAGAATCAATATGTTATTTGCCTGGGAAATGAAATGCAGGCAACTCGATGTTTGCAGCTGTTGCAGCCTGTGCCGTCATGTTCGAGCAGGTTGGTCGGTGAGTTTTATATTCTGATACGACAACACATATACGGTACCAAAATTTTCCAAAAATGTTGAGTTCCGTTCTGAAGGGTTCCATTTGGACCATCAGCCATAAACAATTCATTTCGAGGGACAGCATGAAATCCCGGAGCAGGCAGTTGCCGTACTTTCCGAAGAGCTGACATTGTGTTTTGTGTGCGGTGATAATTTGGGTTGTCCTCACAATCCATCCCCTGCAATGGAAGGAAATCAGAAGACAGCGCAGTCATGTGGTCTCCTAAGTTGCCCCAATGTTGGTTGTTCAATGGTGCCGTTCAGATTAAACTGGTAACAACTACACACCCAAAACACATCAAAATACGTCGTTAAGGCTCTGGCACTAGAATGCCCTTGGTGATCAGCCTTGCTTTGCTGGAATACCAAGGTTGCGAATATACGATGTCATGGGTGCCGAGGCCCCGACTGATAGCGCCCTTCAAGTGCGAAGACAGAACTCTCGAGTTCAATTCTCAAACCTACTTCACTTTTTGAATCCATTACACGCTATTTTTGCAGTTTTGATCAAATGCACTTGAGGTTTGAAAGTGTTTGAAGACTAGCAATGGGCCATATCCTATGCCACACAGCTTGTGCTGTAGTGTCTTTTAGTTTCACCAGGTAGTCTCTGGGCTGAATTGCCTATGCCGGGTCATCGGCACTGGTGCCTTTCATGCCGGTGTGGAGGTGCACTGTGGATGTGCCTGATCTATCCTGATCTATGTTTTGTCAAAAAAATGATAAAGGTCGTACCCACCAACCTTACTTCCGGTTGATGAGCAATTGAATTGCTGGTGGGTTCTTAGATGTTCTTAGATGTTCTTGGTACTTGTAGTATAGATTATTGTAGCCTATCCGATCCAGTGGAACTCAGAGACCTTTTCCGATTAAACCGGTTTGCGCTTGCACTCGCTTTTTATATACAGCTTGCTTTCAAGCTCCTTCAGCTCCTTAGACTGAGTGGCTTCTACCTTTGTGGCAGGTCTATGGCTTGGAGTGGTCGTTTGGATTTTCAGAGGACGGAAGTGGAGTTTTCAGCTGTGGCCCTGGCCTGTGCGTACTCTCCATGGAGTTTACAGAAGAAAGGGATTTTGGTCATGGTCTATCAGTGTTCGTCGTATTTCGTCGTGTTCGTATCAATCTTTTCATTTTTTGATGATGCGCGCTGCAGGTACGCCTGGCGAATGTGGCGGACATGCATATCGAGAGGCTCTTTGAGCTTTGCTACCCTCGCAAATTCTGCGGGCCAGAGGTATCGTTGAATTGGGTACAGCATATTGGTCTTTGAAGCAGGCAGTTTCGATGGGGGAAACCTCTTTGGGAGAGGAGGACGGGGCCGCATTTGTGTTGTTGTGAGACAGCTTGGACATGTCAGCATGGATAATGCAACTAAAACGTGAAAATTCATTTTCCAAGCAGTGCAATGTTTTTTGATTTGGTCGTTTCCTTGGCAACGGACAGGATGTGATGATTCTTCTTAGCACGCTGGCACAAGACTGGCAAGGCCATTACTTACCTGATGCCTGTAACAAACATGCGGTATATTACCAGTATATGATAGAAACACCAACCGAATCCGACTGACCACATAAAGTACATGAAATATTGTAATTAAATTGTTATGGTAAATCGCAATCCATGTAGTGCCACCATCCCTGCCGTGTTTTGCTACCTATGTGGTTGCACTACCTGACTACCCGACCGTTTCAGTCCTGAATGTGAGGCAGTGACTACGATATTTTGCGTCGAAATTGCTGCCACTTTAGCGATGCATTGTGCAGGCCAGGCTGCTCATTGGAGTGGTTCGCAGTGACCTGTAGCTTGACCTGTAGCTCGCAGATTAGCTGCTGTCATGGTGTCATTGTGCGCTGAATTCCAGATGGTCAAGATTTTGATCAGTCTCTGCTTGATGCGACCTGGACTGGAGCATTTTTTATACTGCAAAACTGCCTCGAAGTGTATTCTTTGTCGAGTGTGTAGAGTTCAAGACAGTCGAACTGGCAGTCTGTGAACCTGTTGCCTGCATATATTACATAAGGGTGTGGCAGGAAATGGCCAAATCATGCCAAATCATTCACTCGAAGAGCAAAACAGCGCTGTTCGTGGTGCTACAGGCAGTTGCAAGTGGGTCACATTCCGGGCTGGGTGACCAACCTGTTTGCAACTCAGTCGTGGAGGGTTTTCAGATTTCCAGACTGTCCCAGACACACAATTTTTTGTTTGTGGAAAATCAATGGCCGATGTTTGTCTCCTGTTTTCCTTTGTCACATGTGCTTCCTGAAGAGTGCAGTGTTTCAATCTCACTAATCCAACATTAAAAACTTCAGCTATGAAGTGCAACAGCTTCTGTGAATCCCCTGGAAAGAGTCAAAACTCAGAATTTGGGATGCACTTCTTTGAAACGTCATGCAGATTGATGACTGATGTGTCGCTTGTTTCACTGTCTCGTCACCGAGGGCTGGTGCTGGAGCGAAAGTCGCCACTGGGCTGCACTGGTGCTGGATCAGACTCTGCAGGACGTGCCAAGAGGGGTCCAACCAGGGAACTTTGTTTTTAAAAGGCTTATCAAAGATTACATTAATTACATAGTTTTTCAAGTTTTCTAAATGAAAGCATTTTGACTCTCGACAAAGATCAGATAGATAGTCGCTGGATTCGTCTACATTGGGACTTTTGGAGCCTGAGGAAGCTGGGCCAGGGTCTCAACTTTGTCCGCCTTCAAGTGGCGAGACAGCTGGCTGCCAACAGTTCTGAAAGTGTCTTTGGATGTTGACTTACAACGCACTGAATGCACAAGCCTTAGAGATCCTTACGAGTGCAGTTGACTTGCTCAGGCTTCGGAATGCTGTCTCCCATGTTCATGCAGCAGCAGTGATAGCTGCAGCAAAGGCAGGACGTCAGATCAGTGTGGTCGATGCACAACGACGCAATGCTGGCAGTGTCCGGCTGTGCCCGGCTGTGCAGGCCATGGAGATCGAAGAGGAGTTGAACATCAAACAAACTGTGTCCGAAGGTGTTTGGAGCTCAACATGTCCGAGCTGCCCAATCTGCCTAGTACATACATTGACATACTGACAGTTACTGACATGCCTATTTTCTTTGGAAACTGTAGAAGGCTCCCAGATTGTGGGAGTTAAAGCGATGCACCTTTTTCCACCCCAAAGGACAAGTAAACTTTGAAACAGCCGCATTCTCAGGGTTTGCACCTTTTTATGACTCTCCGCTATTTTGAGGCCCATCATTTGCTAGAGCGGAGTTTTGAGCTGGACCAAAGGTGCTCCTCGCTTGTTTGATTTAGGCAGATGATTGGTTGATGTGGGTCTTTTGATGTATATTACGAAAGCCAGCTGGGAAGCTGGCTAGTTCGTTGTTATTCGCGAACGAAGTGAGAATAGGGGGTGTGGGGGCTAAGTTGCCCGGAGGCGCCGAAAAGGTCGTAAATAGGTGGTGTTTTAGGCGTCAGAAAGGTATGGTTTTGCAGGGTAATGTACCGTGCGGCAAAAAAGGGACGGTGGGTATCGATTCTCCCTAGGTCCGGTTTTCTTGGGTCAGTCAGGTGGACAGATAGATGGGCTACCTAGTTAGAGAAGTGGATGGGAAGAAAGACATTTCTGGAGAGACTGGAGAGAGAGAGGGAAGTTTGCCTGAAATCTGAAAAACGGGAGAAAGAGAGAGAGAGAGAGAGAGATTTTTCGCAAAACTATGCATTTTTTTTGACATTTTGGACCCTCTATTGGACCACACACGATGCGACCACTGCAACCTCATGGAGATGAGAGAAACCCAACAAAAATACTTCACACCATTTTATGCTGACTTCCCCTAACTGTTGGGCTCCGATGTGGGGCCATTATGGGCGCAGGGATTGGATAAGCGCGTGTGGACATGGTTGTCTGAGACAGATGTTTGATGGCCCGTTCCCTGGAGGGAATGTCGGCCTGTGCCATGGAGGGAATGTCGCCCGCATTGATAGAGGTTGGGCGGGGAGGGGGTTGATAGGTATTTGTTGAACACCGAGGCAGTGGGAAAGAGGAATGGGCTGCGAAGAAGGAAAGCAAGGACACGAGGAGGCGTAAGGGAAGTCAAGCGCAAGGCAACGGGAAGGAGAGTGAGTGAGGAGGGCAGAGGCATTGCTTGGAAAAGCACTGAGCTGAACCTAGATGGGGTATGTGGGCAGAGGCATTGCTTGGAAAGGTTGGAACTCAATGGCTGGTTTGCGTACTAGATGGCTGAGCGCAATACATAGCTCAGGCTCCACAACTGTCTAAAGCACAAGGGAAAGGAGGTGAACAGGATGAGGGCAAAGGCATTGCTTGGAAAGGTGGGAACTCAATGGCTACTTTTCTTTATCTATCTCCTTACGAGACGGTGATTCTATTACTCTTCTGTCGCAACGCTGGCATGAGGGCGTGTGAACATGGTTGTCTGAAACAGATTTCTCTTGGTCCGTTCCCTGGATGGAATTTCGCCCGTAAGGGTCCTTGAATGGAGGTGCAGTAGGTATGGAGAAGGAGCTTCTGTCAGTATAGGCTCGATATGGTCCGGTGGGCTTGCTGAATCTGAATGACCGAGCTGGTCTGGTGACTTGGCATTGAAGCTGCTCGAACATTTGTGTCGGATTTGGATGAAGCGGAGTAGGAAATATCGCTTGAATCTCAACGGCTGATCTGCTCCGGTGGGCTTCGCATTGAAGATCCCTGAACATTCGTGGTCGATTTGGGTGAGGCTTCTGATGGGGCAAACCGTGGGGTTGGGCAAGAAGGGTTTTGGTATGAGATGAACCATGCTGAAGCTCAACGGCCGATATGGTCCGGTGGGCTTCGCATTGAAGATGCTCGAAAACTTTTGCCCGATTTGTGTGAAGCTTCTGCTGGATGAAGCAGCTGGGCAAGAAGGGTTTTGGTATGAGATGAACAGGTCTGGTGGGCTTCGCATTTAAGATGCTTGAAAATTATGTTGGGTTTGGGTGAAGCTTCTGCTGGATGAAGCGGCGTGGGAGATGACTTGAGGGGAAGAACCATGCTGAACCTCAACGGCTGATCTGCCCCGGTGGGTTTCGCATTGACGATGCTTGAACATTTTTTGCAGACTTGGGTGAAGCTTCTGATGGATGAAGCGGCGTGGAGATATGGCCTGAAGGGAAGGGCCACGCCCAACCTCAGAGCTGATCTGGTCTGGTGGGCGTCGCATGGAAGGCGTAAAGGGAAGAGCCATCCCCAACCCCAACGGCTGATCTAGTCCGGTGGGCTTTGCATTGACGATGCTACAACATTTCTGCCGGATTTGGGAAGCTGGTGGGCTTCGCAGTGAAGGCTTGAGGAGAAGGAGCCATGCTGAACCTCAACGGCTGATCTGCTCTGGCGGCCTTCGCGTTGACGATGCTACAGCATTTCTGTCGGATTTGGGTGAAGTTGGTGGGCTTCCCAGTGAAGGCTTGAAGGGAAGGAGCCATGCTGAGCGTCAAGTGCTGATGTGCTGCGCTGGGCTTCGCATTGAAGATGCTTGAACATTTTTGTCGTCTTGGGATGGAGCGTTGACAGGAAGACCCATTTATCATTTTTGTTGGGTTTTTGGTGTTTGGAATTTGTGATGGCGACGCCACAGCGACATGCTCAGGTTTAGGGTGTAGCGATGCAGCTGAGAGGGGGCGAGAGACCAACCGGAGTTGCGTGCTGCATGCGAGGTATACGTTGACCGACACATGTGGTGAAAAGTCTGTGGGTGAAAAGTATATGGGATGAAAAATCTGTGGGGTAAAAATTTGTGGGTGAAAAGTATCTGGGCGAAAAGTCAGTGGGTGAAAAATATGGTGAAAAAAATATATATATATACCGGTGAGAAACCAGTGGGTAAAAACTTTGCGGTGAAAAAATGATGAAAAAATGTGGGTGAAAAGTACATCGATGAAAAACCCGAGGTCGAAGAGTATGTGGGTTAAAAAATTGTGGGTGAAAAATATACCGATGAAAAACTGGAGGGTGAAGAGTATGTCGGTTAAAAGTCTGTGGGTGAAAAACCTGTGGGTGAAAAACAAATGGGTGAAAAGTCTGTGGTGAAAAATATGGTGAAAAGACTGTGGGTGAAAAGCCAGTGGGTGAAAAGCCGGTGGTGAAGAGTATGTGGATGAAGTCTGTGGGTGAAAATTGTGTGGTGATAAATATGGTGAAAAGTATGTGGGTGAAAACTCTGTGGGTGAAAAGTATGTGGGTGAAAAGTATGTGGGTGAAGAGTCTGTGGGTGAAAAGTATGTGGGTGAAAAATATATGGATGAAAAATATGTGGGTGAAATGTTTGTAGTTGAAAGGTCTCTGGGTGAAAAGTCTGTGGGTGACAAGTCTGTGGGTGAAAAGTAAATGGGCGTAGATGGGATGCTGGCTTTCATTCCCCCCTTCTCAGGTCATATCATTAGGGGATATTAAGGGCACTTTGTGATGATCAGAAGGGTCACCAAAGTCAGACGGAAAGCGAGGGGCAAGTTGGCAACTGAAGGTATGCCATCAGCGAATCCGCTTCTGAGTTGGCTACAAATGCAGGCGGAGCTCAGGGAGAGAAGGTTTCGTGTATGGATTGACAAGACAGGTATCAACAGGTATTAACAGGTATCAACATCAACAGTCATCAACATGTCCAAGTTTTGGGTAGATTATATCATTTCATTTCCACGTCTCAGGCCGTGCAGCTGCGGATGCAGTGGAGCAAGAGCTGAGCTTAAGACAAATACCTCCAAGGGTACCATTTTCAGGTTGAGATGAGCATCATGGTTAACAGCCAAGAAATTCAGCCATGATATCGTATTTGGCATGATTTGGCAATTGGATTGTTTGAGTGGATTGGATCTTCGAAAACATTTTGGTTGAACGACAGAGCTGGACAGATGTACAGTGTGAGGTCAATGATGCAACTTCTACAGTCGTTAACAAGGTCCCTTGCGTCAGGGTTTTGCAGGGGCGTTGAAGTAGAACACTAGTAGTAGCAAAGATTCGAAATCTTGAAATCTTCGCATTGCTTGTACAGGTACTGCTGTGCAATGCTCCATTAAAAAATGCAATCCGCCAGAAATAGAATGTTTACTTCTCCCATGTATATTAGTTTCACGAGGATCAGGAGCTTTTTAACCTACTACTTGATGTCAGCCTAAGCGACAACAAGTGACACCTGACGCATTGAGAGGTGACTGAGGCGGCGTTGCAACGCTCTGCTTCACTGGTCAGGGGCCCAAGGCAGGCCGGTAGCGAAATGAACAATAATGACAACCAATTTGCCAACAGGTTTTGCTGGTTTGTGTCTCCGTGGTGGTTGTGCTGGAGTCTCCTTTGTTGCTGGTGCATCCCCTGTTTATGGTGGGTTTTTATGATATCATCACAGCAAACAATTTATCAATGTTTTCTCTCTTCTCCTGGAACAAACGCACCACAGTGGTATTCTCTGTGCTCTGACATGGCCCTGAATGGGTGAAACAGTGACCTTTTTTCCAAGGCGTACGACGTGGCGGCTCAGGCGAGGCGTCGTTGACTGTCGCCAGCTTGAGAGTGAGCAAAGGCATTTTCAAAGGAATGAAGGGCAATGATGGAGAACGTTCCACAGGGAAATGCTGGGCATGAGTCAATATGAGACTCACATAACTACGCTGTTGAAATCAGGCATGCGAAGGATGGGGTGCAGATTCTGTGTGTCTCTGGGCAGGTAACCCCACCAATCCTGGGATACATGTGCCACTTGTCTGCAGACATTGCCTCGTCTTGCAGGCAAATGTTCAGATGCCAAGTCGCTGTTGAGATTTCATTGCGTAATCTTGGCTCTACCACCGAGGTCTAGGGGCTCGCAAGCAAGGTGCACGAAAAGCCGCATTGTTTGCCCAGCGATCCCTAGCATCGTATTTTTTGATTATTTTCCTTCCTTGATGCAAGTAGCTACTGGGTGATGGTTAGGTCCAAAAACTTCATAGAAGGGTCAGATTGACGTGAGCTGCCACTCCCTTTGATTGATCTTATTGTGGTACATTGTGGTATTGCTTTTTTCAGCTTGACCGCCGTTTTGCTTCTTTGTTGACCTCAAGACGGCCAGATCGTCAACGACGCATTCGTTCCTGAGATGAATCAAAGGAGGGGAAAGCAAAAGCTACAGCAGCTACAGATCTAGACCACAACTTTGCATTCCCCTTCGACCTTGATGCCGTTAATGACTTTGTGGCGACAAGAGGAGCAACAGCTCTTGCCTGGCCGCATATTTCGACGTTGACTTTGGCGTCGACAATTTCTTTAGCTAAAGGATGCAATCAGGTGGGAGTGGACGAAGTCCACGATCCCTCCCTGCATGGCTTCAGTTTGGATAAAAACTCTGTAAAGGCTCTGTGAAGCACTCAGTTTCTTGCTGGTTCGGAAAAGTGGGTTGAGTTTACCTTCAGTTTTGTTGGAGGAAGCATGTTGCGTGCTTTTTGCCAGCTTGCCAGCTTGCTGGGCAAGGATCAATCGAATGTGTATTGAGCTTTTTTAAGGCTTCTGGGATTGACGCCTTAGTTTACTTCTTCAGAGCCAGGCAACTGTGCCAAACCATGCCATGGAAGGACACCCCACATTGATGTATTGGTGGCAGAGTTTTAAGGATTGAGCTATACTGGATTATACTGAAATGACGTTTTTTTAGACTCCATGTCTCTGGTAGCTTCTTGAATCCAAACCTTGAGGCCTCCATAGGATGCAAAACATGAAGTGATTGGTGGCTTTGGGTTCACGCAGCACTTTGACAACCTTTACAGCCTGTAGAGGTCATTTACAAAGCAACAGCCACCACTACCTGACAAGTCGCGGCTACACTTTTCTCACAATAATCCCTTTGCAAATCATTGGGTGAGCAGCTGAGAGATGAGAACAGATCAGCAAATTTCGGCAGATGGTCTCTAGTGGTGCCTTTGAAGTCATGATTGAGCCATGGAAGGGCAAGATTGCTCTGACATGATCCACACCTTTTGCTCGGAAGCAGGATGACCGAAGTTGCCAAAGCAAAGCAACGCTTTTCCTCTCCTGCAGATTTTGCTACATGGTGTGAACAAGCTTTAGTCCTTGAGAAGGAAGCTGAAGATGAGGAGACAACTGAACTTCTAAAGTCATGTTCCCAGGCAGAGCTGCAATCCCGAGGAATTGCCATTTTGAAACTTCGGGTTGCGGAGCAATCTACGGCCTTGTACGGCAGGGCATGCGTCTCTTTGGAAAGAGCCAATGGGGATTTGCCTGCTCACAAGATCAGTCATGGTGACATTGTGGGTCTATTCGATCAAACAGCCCGGCCACTGGTGAAAACCATCCCTTTGGGGACTGCAGTGGTCACCCGAATCAGAACAGCTGCCATCCAATTGGCATTTGATGGAGATGTGCCCATTGAAATTTTGGATGGGCGACTGCTGAACTTGGCCCTGGTTTCATCAGATGTCACCTTGAAACGCTACCGAGAGGCCTTGGACCTGTTGAAGGGTGGGGCACAATCAAGTCCGGCCTGCCAGTTGGTCGATGTCTGCTTCGGCGATGCAAAGCCACGGTTTTACGAACAGAAGAGCGAGGGCTGTGCTCGTCCAGATGCTGTGGACTGCACTTTCTTGGCTGATTCCAGCAGCCGGTTGAATGAACCACAGCAAGCTGCAGTGGTGAAGGCCATGTGTGCAGCAGATGTTTCGATCATCCATGGACCACCAGGGACTGGCAAGACCACCACCTTGGTGTCATACATTTTGGAAGCGGTGTATCGCAAGCAGCGGCTCTTGGTCACGGCATCTTCCAATGTGGCAGTGGACAATCTCTTGGAGAGGCTGGCTGATGCGGGATGTCAATCCCTAGTACGCCTAGGGCATCCTGCTAGGGTGCAGGAGAATATCCACAGGTTCACCATGGACAATGTGGTCTATGGATCTGACCAGGCTGAACTTTGCAGGGACATCAAGAAGGAGATTGATGACATTTTGAAGAAAAGCAGCTCGAAATCGAAGAAAAACGACAAATCTGGTGAGGACAAACCTCGCTGGGGCGCTCTCAAGGAGTTGAGGACGGAGTTGAGACAGCGCGAGAGACGGGCAGTGGCTGAGGTTCTGAAGCACACACAGGTGGGAGGTGAAACAAGTTGAAACAATCGTTGTTTAGTAGTACGAAAGATATGAAAAGATATGAGAGGCCATAAAGTGCCTAATTTTCTTGACGACTTCTGATGGTTTTGGTTGTTCTGCTCTTTTTTGATGGATTTTGTTTAGCTCATTTCAGCGCCCTTCATCGATCGCTAGTGGCAGGTGGTCTTCGCCACCTGCACTGGAGCTGCTGTGCTTCACCGTGAGATGCGCCGCAGCGGGGCCGCGGATCCCAAGAGCCTGCAGTTCGATGTGGTGGTCATCGATGAAGCCGCTCAGGCGGATAGGAAAAGCTGGGACTTGTACGTGTGACACATCGGATCCAATGGATGGTTTCCGGAAATGGAAGACCCTCCCCAAATCCATTGTTTTCCAAGTTGTGTCAGCATGCGGAATCGATTTTTGTTGAGATATTCCCCAGTCTTGGACACACGCACACACACACACACACCTGTTGGTGTTGCAGGTTGGCCAAGTTACTGGCTGATTGGTTGACCCATCAGCCCATCCTCACAGCACTGCCAGAGGCATTGGAGGTGGGCTGTTGGATTCCCTTGTTGCTGGGGAAGAAAGCGGTCCTGGCGGGTGATCATCAGCAACTTTCTGCCTGTGTAAAGTCCAGCTCTGCACAGCAACAAGGCTTGGATCAGACACTTGGCCTGTTGGGGTGGAATAAAGTCCGATTCCGTAACTTCTCCGGATTGCGCAACTAAGATTGCGCAACTCTTTGGTCGGATTGCGTGCTTGTGTTTTCGAGCTTGGTTGCTGGCCCAGCAGCAGGGTGCCGCTGCAAGGTGCTGCTGTCAGAGTGCTGTTTGCGCTTTGGAGCTTGGTTGCTGGTTGCCGCTGCAGGGTGCCGCTGCAGGTGCTGTTGTCAGAGTGCTGCTGGGAGAGTGCAAGTGTGCGCTTTGGACTTGCTTCAGGGTACCTAGCATTGCGAAACTTGGCTTGCGCAACTCCCAGGATTGCGCAACTCCGCTTGCGCAACTTCCAGGATTGCGCAGCTCTGCTTGCGCAACTCGTAGGATTGCGTGACTCTGCTTGTGCAATTGCTTTTGACAGATTGCGCAGCTCCCAGGATTGTGCAACTCTGCTTGTGCAACTACGCTGGCCGGATTGCGCAACTCTGCAACTACACTTCCTCCAAGCAATTCCAGCGCCCATAGCACTTGAAAATGACACATGCCCTCCACAAGAGCAAGACGTTATACAAATTCCCACCCCATGGAACTTCAAACTGACTTGGAGTGTCCACAAGGTCAAGATGATATCAAAATTCTCACCCCCATGGAACCTCAAACTGGCCTGGAGTCTCCACAAGGTTAAGATGATGTCAAAATTCCCACCCTCATGAAACTTCAGACTGACTTGAAGTCTCCACAAGGTTAAGATGATGTCAAAATTCCCACCTCCATGGAACTTCAGACTGACTTGGAGTCTCCACAAGGTTGAGATGATATCAAAATTCCCACCCCCATGGAACTTCAAACTGACTTGGAGTCTCCACAAGGTTAAGATGATATCAAAATTCCAACCCCCATGGAACTTCAAACTGACTTGGAGTCTCCACAAGGTTAAGATATCAAAATTCCCACCCCCATGGAACTTCAAACTGACTTGGAGCCTCCACAAGGTTAAGATGATATCAAAATTCCCACCCCATGGAACTTCAAACTGACTTGGAGTCTCCACAAGGTTAAGATGATATCAAAATTCTTACCCCCATGGAACCTCAAACTGGCTTGGAGTCTCCACAAGGTTAGGATGATGTCAAGATTCCCACCCTCATGGAACTTCAAACTGACTTGAAGTGTCCACAAGGTTAAGATGATATCAAAATTCCCACCCCCCATGGAACTTCACATTGGCTTGGAGCCTCCACAAGGTTAAGATGATATCAAAATTTTCACCCCCATGGAACTTCAAACTGACTTGGAGTCTCCACAAGGTTAAGATGATATCAAAATTCCCACCCCCATGGAACTTCAAACTGACTTGGAGTCTCCACAAGGTTAAGATGATATCAAAATTCTCACCCCCATGGAACCTCAAACTGGCCTGGAGTCTCCACAAGGTTAAGATGATGTCAAAATTCCCACCCCCATGGAACTTCAAACTGACTCGGAGTGTCCACAAGGTTAACATGATATCAAAATTCCCACCCCCATTGAACGTCAAACTGACTTGGAGCCTCCACAAGGTTAAGACGACTATGAAGTCTTTGGCGCAACGCGTCTTGAAGTTGTCGGAATGAGTACGGACGCAGCCGAGAGAAAAAAGGTGCTAGACTGCTGCTGCAACAGGGGAGTGAGCTTCAAGATTTGTAATGATTTTCAAACGTCAGATTGTGAAACTTGGACGTCGCATTCTGAGACTTGAGGCTGTGATTATGAAACTTGGAGTTTTGCAGTTTCCTGATTTGTTTTCAGAGTTTCGCAGTGCCGCGTGAAACAATCTCCACCTAAAGTTTCACCATCTCTCTGCAGACTGTCACAATACTAGTTTCACTCACAATCTCTCCCCAGAGTTTCACAATTTGCCTTCAGAGTTTCACAATCCCAGTTTCACAATCTGTCCCCCAAGTTTCACAATCCGTCTTCAGAGTTTCACAACACCAGTTTCACAATCTGACCCCAGAGTTTCACAATCCGCTTTCAGAGTTCCACAATCCTACTTTATAGTTTCACGCTCCGAATTTCAAGTTTCACAGTACAAGTTTCACAATCCGCTCGGCAAGTTTCACAATCCGACTGGGAAGTTTCATCCAAGTTGCACAATCCGTCTGGGAAGTTTCACAATCCGACCCGGGAAGTTTCACAATCCGACGTTGACCTGTTGGGTGTGCTGGGAAAGGAGGTTTGGGCCTTGGGGTTCTTACTTCAAGTATAGGCAGAGTTGGCTTCCCAAACCTCCTTTGGTTCCGTCTGAAAAGGACCCTTTTTGGGCGCCTCATCGACCGCTTCGGGGATGACGTGGCGGCCTTGCTGTCCATCCAATATCGCTCCAATGAGATCATCATGGGATGGTCCTCCAGGTCCTTCTACGACTCCAAGCTGTTGGCAGCCAGCTCCGTGGCGCATCAAACCCTGAAGTTGCAGGAAGCACCAGCAGCCAACATCACCAGTGAAGTGGTGGAGGTTTTGATGGCGCCCATGCTGTTTGTAGCTTGTGTGTCAACTTGATGAAGCGTGGGGTGGGGAGATGTCGGCCAGTCAGGTGGGCCGAAAGAAAACTAGTCGGAAAATCCCTTGTGAGTATTTCTCCATACTTCTTAACTGGATTGACTTTGACTTGATCTAATTCTGCTTGAAGTCGCCTGTTTGCAAGGTAGATACTGGGAGTTTGGCCATGTACCGTGAAGATGGTGGAGAACCTGGGGCGGGAGGCTTGCCAACAGATATCCATCAATCAAGATGCAACCAGGGAGAATCCCGATTCCTGCTCCACTATGCCAAGACCTTGGTGAAGGCTGGTTTGAGTCCATCCGCCATCACAGTGATCACACCATACAATCGGCAAGTGGAGCAGCTTCGCAGTGACTTTGGGGAAGATGCAGAAGCGGAGAAAATGGGATTGGCTCCCCGGATAAGCACTGTGGATTCGTTTCAGGGACAAGAAGCCGACGCAGTGTTGATTTCCCTGGTGCGCTCCAATGAGCACGGGGTCGTTGGCTTTCTCTCGGATTTCCGACGTCTCAATGTGGCAGTGACGCGCGCAAGGAAGCATGTGATGATTGTGGGAGATGCCAGCACGATCTCGAAGGATGATGTTCTGAGCTCCTTGTATGAATATGCATGTGACCATGGACGAGTTGCATTTGTGCAACAACTTCTAGATGAAGATGGAGGGATCCCTGCAGATCCGGCCACGGCACAAGCAATTCAAGAGGAGCGCCAGAGAGCTCTTGCCAAAACAGTTGCTCCTCGGCTCTAGACATATATGTGTTGAGATGTAGGCTTTGATATCTGAACTTCGAAGCCATAAGGGCACGCAGGATCATACGATACTTTTGTTCCCTTGTGCTCAAATGATTGGATGGCCGCGAACATTGCAGTTTTGGTCTAATGACTTTTGGCACCTTGTGTGTAAGAATTGTTTCAATTAAACTTTCATCCACCAAGCAACCAATATCTTCTGTTGCTGGCAGCCTTCCAGGGTGCCATGAAAGAGAAGCGAGACGACAAGGCCGAGAGGGAGGAGCAGCTGCGTCGACGTTTCGAGCACCAACTTCGACCTTTGACGGCTTCGAACTCCGGCAGTGCTGGCAGTGGAAAGTCTCACATTGAACTGCCGAAGACTTTGAATCCCTACGAAAGAGCTATTGCACACGAGGTAGCTAAAACTCTGGGTTTGAAGCACGAATCTAGAGGTGCCATGGCCGCAGTCCGTGCAGCAATCTAATTTTCGGTGTTTCAGTTTTGAGGTTGCAGAGCTGAAGATGAGCTCAAGCGCGTTTCAGAAAAGTGATGTGACGTATCATTAATTTTCGATAATTTTCGTAGAGTATTAGATATCGTTTTGGTATATTTTAGTTTTAGATTCACTTGGATTGGTTTTAGTTTTAGCCACTTCTTTTGATTTGAGGTGAGGGGAGTGATCGGCGCCTGGTGGTCTGGAGGGATGGTGAAATACCACCTGAAACACCCAGCAGGGAGCAGCGACCTTCAGCCCAAGCTGCAGTCGAGCGCAAAGACGAGGAGGAGACCGTCATGGATGCGTTTGAAAGAAGAGCAAAGACTCTGATGTCATCCTTAGGCCGAACAGCTCAAGACAGTGGTCATGGTGTGTAGTGGCTGGTACCTTTGTCAATTGTGAAACGTTGTATGAGAATTGCACCTATCATACATTATCAGATAGTATCAGATATATAATATCTGATAATCTCAGATAATTTTCACCTGTTTCCAACAAGAAATTGACAATGAAACTAGAGATTAGATGAAGCTAACGAAACAATATTGACACAGCTGAAGTGCTGTGCTCTGCACAGGTCCAGGCAAGGCAGCTGAATGGAAGAATCCGACCGAGGAGCCGATGCTTTTAGGTAGGTCGCCCAGGTCGCCTGTCAAATGGATGCTTTTTTTTTTTTTCGACAAATGGCTCTGCCAGGCTGTCGAAGAAGATGTTCCTGTATATTATATTTTTGTCGTTCTTTCCAGGAGGAAATTGCGGTGTTGCAACGGTTAGCCAGTTGCCTGACTGCAAGAAGCTGTTCTGTTTACAGAATTTAAGCACGTTAGCGCAGAAACTGGCCCACCACGATTTGAATAGCTTCATTTCAATGCGATGCTCCTTTGCTCAAGGCAGCCAAGTATATTCCAATACATTTCAATACTGTATATGAACTCCTAAGCTCGATGGCGTTCTTCCTGACACTTGTTGCTCAAGTCAATGTCAGCTTGGGTTGAGAACCTGTGGAGTTACTTGTCAGTTGCCAACGAGGTTACCCGCCTTGCCAGTTGCCCTTTTCATTGTTCGCCTTCCTGCGCACCCTGGTTTCTTCTGGGCCTATCCGTTGGATTTGGTGCTTGTGTTTTTGGGTTTGGAATTGCTGTTTTTCTGTGGACTTTCCACTTTGGATTTTCCTTTCCCATCTTCGCACCTGGCCAGAGGGTGGCGTCACGTTCCAGGCTTGGACGCTACCTTGAATGAGTAGCCCGTTGTCAGTCAGTGAGATCCGTGACCTGATTGACAAATTGAAACTTTTGGAAAAGTGGCAATCCGAGGTTGATAGCGCTGCCAGTTCCTCCCAGAACAAAGGGTATTCTAGAGGGGATCCTAAAGCTCGAGCAGCTGCAGCTCGTCCTCCGGTGCCTGAGGTTTTGTTTCCAGCCATTCCCCAGATTGCCAGAAACTGGAAGTTGAGTGAAGAAGCAGGCCTGCCATACTCAGGGTCACCTTTCAGGTCAGTCGAGGACGGACCGGGACGAGTGCCTGCTCTTATTGAGGACCAAGCCTCCTTCGTTTGTCAGGATCAACGAGAGGGTATTCACGAATCCATCTTTGCTTCTCTGCAGGTTTTTGGGCTCGTGTGGCACTTGAGACCTTCACGCAGCAGCTTTCACCTTTTGAGCTGTCGGGCCCTCCGAAGCATACCATTGTTCTGCGTTCTGTTGGACTTGGGGGTTTCGTCAGATTTGATTCCGAGGAGAATTTTGAATCTTTTTGTGCCCAGTCTGGAGGTGAAAGTAGGATTGCATACGGTTTCGCAACTTTCACGGAATTGGAGGTC
Source organism: Cladocopium goreaui (assembly GCA_947184155.2). Classification (NCBI taxonomy): domain Eukaryota; class Dinophyceae; order Suessiales; family Symbiodiniaceae; genus Cladocopium; species Cladocopium goreaui. The sequence goes on along the minus strand of CAMXCT020001657.1, from coordinate 539,782 downwards.
TTTTGCCAGGGAGCAAAGCTCCAGGTGCCTGCCCTTTTCAAGCCATGTTGAATCGAGACCGTTTAAGGTCTGCCAGCCAAGGAGACCCATCTCTCCTAGTGCTAACTGTTCCAAGTTTTGCTTCAGCAGTGCAAGATGAAGTGGACGTTTTTGCGATCCCAGTTGAATTCAGACAGGGAGGAATGCTCCTTGCCATCCCAATAGATGTGTTGTCAGACGATACCCTTGCTGCAGGTCAAGCTGGATCCGAAGAGGTCATGTTTGGCCCGAATTCGACCTTTACTGTTGGACTGATTGAAGAATCCGAGGACCTCATGTCCGTTGTATCTCTAGATGCTGAGGCCCAGGTCGTTGTGGTTGATGTTACCAATGACATTTTGTCAGCTTGCCGGGAATATGACCCTGTCACAGACTCTCATGCTGCAATCATGGGTTTTTCGCTGGACCATCCAAACAGCATCCCTGAAGCTGGACGTTTGTTTGCTGTCGTGAATGAATGGCTGTTGAGTCGTACAGATGACAGAACTGGTTTTTACTCTGCTCAAGAAGACCAGGTGCCAGTTCCCAAAGACCCAAAAGCCCAAGGTACCGCTGTGCCTTCACAAGCCAAAAAGACTCAGCCGCCGAAGCGTATCACCAATGCGATGATTGCAGAGCAGTTGGGAGCCATGAATGCCCAGCTTCTTCTTTTGTCACAGAGGCAGGACCGGTTGGAGAAAGCAGGTACTACCTCTGCCGAGGTTGCGCCAGGTCCTTTTGCTGGTCAAACATCAAAGCTACCTGCAGTGTCGGCCCGATTGCAGAATCCCAGTGGGGTGTCTCAGACAGTGGCAGCAAAGGCCCTCAATTTATTGGGGCCTCCTCCAAAAGTCAGAAACCTTCAGCCCACCTTGATTGCCGAAGGTGCCGCGCAAGACGAGCCGTACGATGTGTTACAGTCTGGCGCAGAGGAACCGCTGGGGGTTGCTGCTGCACTGACGCAGCAAAGCTCGGCAATTACAGCCCTTGTTGCCCATCTCACAGCTCAAGGTGGAGACGTCCTGGGAGATTTCACCCCTGCAGGGAATCAATCTGGGTCTATCAGAGGAGTGCAAAGAAGAGAAAAGATGCAGAACGGACTAGCTGCGGGGACAAGCAATTTCTTCATCCAGCTCATGCAACAGCTCCATCGCCGTCTTCACCCATTGAAGCCTCTACCGCAGTCAGAGGAGGAGACTTTTTCGGTGTCAATGCTTCAGTACTTGGAGCGCCAAGGCGGGTACCGCCACAACCGGGAGATGGGTTTGGTTGCTTGGGTGTTAGGTCATGCGATAGATGCTGCTGCCCAAGGAGATCTGCGTCACACCCGAGAGGTTCTGGCTCTTCTCATGGTTGCGGTGGAGCAGTCGGTGCTGGATCGAGGGGACTGGACGTTGGCATATATGTTGACTCTTATGGAAGAGCCCCCATTGCAGATGTTCCAGGAACGGACCGTCAACATGGTTCACCAGGCCAGGCCCTTTGGGCCACTATGCCCGCCTCAGTGGACAGCAGTGTGCCTCTCATACCTCAAAGACATGGAAGTTCTGAACTCAAAGAAGACAGAGACGGCAAAGAAAGCAGCCAAGCCATCAGCGCCTGCAGGAGCCCCGCCCAGCAGCGGGGAACCAGAAGGGGAGATGTCACCCAAAAGAAAGCCACGCTTCCCCAAGAAGCCAAAAGCCAAATCAGTTCCGGAAGCTTGAGGGGCAAAGACCGCTCCCTCCGGACAGAGCCTGACGAAGTGAGGGTTTCTAATAAAAGGGAGTTAATTAAAGGTGGACTTTTAATTGGGGATGGATTTTTAAATAAACATAAAACTAAAAATAAGTTTTGCATGTCCTGCTCATCCCCGCTTGAGCCTGGCTATCCCTGCAGAGCCTGTGGATTTTTGCCTGCTTCGGTTCCTTTGAAACAACTGGACTCAGCCGCAGACACCTTGTCCTTTGCTAAGTGGTGTTCGCTTTTGACTGTTTCCATTTTGCGCACAAGATCCGCTTTCTCAGCTTTCCTTTCGTCTACGCTGCATTTGCCACGAAGTGATGTTCCTTCGTCATCGTTAACCTTTCCCTTGCCGTTGCCTTACCCAGGTATTTTCGCAAGGATGCCTCCAGGTCTGTCCTCTGCCTGTCGTAGGAGATGCCATTTTCGTAGGGCCCTTCATGTGGTTGTTATGGCACTTAACTACTGGTGGAGCGGTAGCTGCTTTATACCCTTAGAGCATCTGGAGAGAGTCCCAACTCTTTCGCAACAGCGTGTGCTGAAGAGGATTGCGGGCCTTATGTTGGCTGACGGCCCCCGTGAGATTTTCGATGTCCCGCGGTGTGGCCGACGTTTCCCCCAAATTATTGAATTATTGCACGCCTTGCCGAGCTGTCCCAATACATCACCAAGATGGGCATTGGTTCTGGTCCTTATGCTAAGGTTTTTCCTGGTCACACGGTACCCATGGATAATAGCCGCTATGCTGAGCTCGAACCGTATAAGTCCCTGGATGCCTCTCGACTTAAGCTTGTTGGCCAAGGTCATTTCGATGCGGGCCCTTTTTTGCCTCCAGAGTTGTACATGGCCTATGTGTACCCCGACTCACTCCTGTCTGAAAGGTTTCCGAAAGCTTTTGAGTTTCCCCAAAAGATGGACTCTGTTTCGGAGGTTTCTGCACTTGCCAAACTTTGGGATGCAAAGGGTCTGCTGTATGTTCATGACACTGACTTACAAAGTGAAAGGCCACATGAAATGGTTAGGGTTTTTAACTGTTTAAAGAGCTCTGCAGTGGATCGACAGATAGGAGACCGCCGCGGCCGAAACGCCGTTGAAGACCGTGTGACTGGCCCATCCCTGAACCTCCCGTCAGGTACAGATTTGCTGGATCTTCATGTTGATGCTCAGTGTGAAACCCTGTCTATAATCTGCACAGACCGACGTGACTTCTATCACCAGTTTAGGACCTCCCAGAATAGGACGATGTCGAACACTGTGGGCCCACGGATCCCTCTTGCCTTACTGAGGGATACTAAGGCCTTGGAGGTTTTTGCTGCAGCGAAAAATGCAAAGAAGCCACCCCGTTCTGTGGCTGGTGATGGACTTGGTTTTTCATCCCGTCAGATGTTTGCGAGGTGCCCCAAAGATGAATGCATGGTAAGTTTCCAGAGTATATTTCAGGGCGACCATGCAGGAGTTGAAATTGCCACTGCAGCCCATGAAGGTCTTTTGCATTCGGCTGGTCTTTTGGACGATGTTACTCGGATTGTTTCAAGCCGCCCTTTCTTTGGTAGGTCCCTGTGTCAAGGTCTGGTCATCGATGACTATTTTGCAATTGCCAAAGTACCCAAACCTTTGTTGGTGCCTGACCCTGCGATGGAATGTTTGAAGACAAGCAAGGCCTTATATGCGAAGTTTGACATTCTGGGTTCGGATGACAAAGATATCTGTGGTGAACGGAAAGCCAAGATCATAGGTGCTTCTATTGACGCTTCCGAACAATGTCAGCTTAGGGGCCATACTCTGGTGGCTGCTCCAGCTCATACCACCGATGCTTTGCACCTGTGCATTTTGGGGGGTTGGACATCGGTTTTGATGTTCCGTCGTCCTTTCATGTCCGTATTGCAAAAGTCTTTTCATTTGGTCAGCCTTGATGCCTTTGAAGCCTCCAGCCCGAAGTTGGTCCCTTTAACACGTCCTGTTGTCGATGAGCTCACAATTCTGAGTGCCTTGGTTCCTCTTTGCGTTTCCGATATTTCTGTGGATTTCTGCACAAGGTTGTTTGCTACTGATGCCTCCCTTGAAAAAGGGGCCATTGTTAGTTGTCCTCTGGAGAAAGAAACCATGGAATGTCTCTGGCGTTCATGTAGGTCAAAAGGAGGCTACTCAAAATTATTGAGTGCGAACCAGTCTGTACTGTCCAGATGCCTTGATTTTGAGGAGGATGACGTGCCAAAAACAGAAAGCATTAAACGACCTTTGGCATATCGTTTCGACTTTGTAGAAGTCTTTGCAGGAGCTGCCACAGTCACTTCTCAGGTCGCTGCCTTAGGGTTTCAGTTTGCTGCCCTATTGGCCTTTCATTCAGCCAGGAATTGGATTTGTCGCATGTCCGCGTTTTGGAATGGCTTGTTCACTTGGTGGTCAACCATTATGTTAAATCCATGATGTTGGAGCCTCCCTGTACAACCTTTAGTATCATGCGTAGACCCGCCCTGAGATCTCGTCTGGCACCTTTTGGTTTTGATGTTTCTGATCCACAGACATGTATGGGCACCACCTTGGCTCAGCGTGCGTTGCAACTTCTCTATGTCTGCTGGGTGCACGGGGTAACGGGCATTGCTGAGAAGCCTTGGACCTCTCTCATGAAGCACTTGCCGTCTTGGAACGCTATGGCCGAAAAGGAACATTGCGAGATTGTCAGATGTGACTCATGTGCTTATGGTTCAATTCACCTGAAGAGTTTTGCCTTCATGTGTGTGTGGGCGGATACCCAGCCCATTACCCGCAGGTGCAGTGGTGATCATGAGCATGTACAAGTTGAAGGAGCTCATACCAAAAAGTCAGCTACCTATGTTCCACAGCTTGCAGAAGCCCTCGCTCAGGTAATGGCTGCTGGCATTCGTAGGTTGTCTAAGTTTGTGGAGGAGATCGACATCCCAAAGGCGGAAGGGTTGGAAAGCCAGGCCATTAATGATTTGTGCCTTTCTAAGACTTGGCAAGTTGACTCAACTTGGACTTTCCGTGTTTCTTCCCACATAAACATCCTTGAGTTGTCTGTGGTGGTTCGGCTGGTTTCCAAGTTGGTCAAACAGGGTAAGTGCCTTAGAATTGTGGTCTTGGTGGACTCCAACGTTGTGAAGTGTGCTGGAGCTAAGGGGAGATCTTCCTCTCGTGCCTTGTCTCGCCTCTTGTGTCGCTTGGCTGCTTTGAGTGTTGCAGGGGGCATCTATGTCGCATTTGGTTTTGTGCCTACGAGGCTTAATATTGCCGACGATCCTACCCGTGGTGTTCCTTTGCGAGGGTCTATCCCGGGCTTGGACTTGCCGTCCTGGGATCGCTCCGACTTGTTCCGTCTCCTTGCCTTGCCTCGTCTCAGGCGTTGGACTTCAAATTGGGCGCGTCTTGTGCTTCGCCTTCTTGGCCCTTCTGCCCTTTCTTTGTGTGACCATGGTGTTTTTCGTCGTTGTCCGTTCCCCTATGGTTTGCTCTCCTTGCCTGTCTCATCTTGCTCTCTGGATCATCAGGTTTTGGATTTCGATGCAACCTTGGGTTTTCCTGGCGAAGGTCCTGGACTTTCCCTCGTTGGTAGCTGTAGTACCCATAGGCTCTTTTTGGTAGTGTTTTGGGGCGTCTTTGCCTTGCCATGCCATGGAGTGCTGTTTCCGCGGAACTCTGGGGATCTACTACGTCAAGCTCAACGAGAGATCAGGCCACCACTGCAGGAGGGGCGCCCGGTCACAAAAGTCACGAACATCCAAAGAACATCTTTTTTGGAGCAGTTCAGCAAGTGGTTGTGGGAACAGGGTTTTTCACTGGATGAAATGCTGGCAAATCATTTTACAACGATTGATGAGATTAACCGGCAGCTGGTGCGCTTTGGACGTTGCCTCTACTCAGTGGGGAGGCCCTACAACCATTATGCAGAGACGATTAATGCTGTGGCGTCAAAGAAACCTGCTATAAGGAGGCAGCTGCAAGAGGCATGGAACCTTGCCTTCGCCTGGATAAGAGACGAACCTTCTGCACACCATATTGCAATGCCGTGGCAAGTACTTTTAGCCTGTTTATCTGTTTGTATTTCGTGGGGTTGGTTGGATGTTGCTGGAATGTTAGCGCTCACTTGGGGCGCATTGCTGAGAGTGGGTGAGTTCCTTCAGGCGACAAGAGGTGAACTCTTACTGCCCTGTGATACGAATTTTACAAACAGTTTTGCGCTACTTTCGCTGCGGGAGCCAAAGACGAGATTCACGGCGGCGAGACACCAGTCCGCCAAACTGGACATACCGGACCTCTTGCATGTGGTTCATTTAGCTTTTGGTAAGCTGAATCCAAGCCAGAAGTTATGGCCAAAATCTGGACAAACTCTGAGACTGCGCTTCAAGTATGTCTTGCTCGAGCTGGGGATTGGTCAAAACGTTCGTTTAAATGGAAAAAGCCTGGATTTAGGGTCTTTACGCCCTGGTGGAGCTACTTGGATCCTGCAACAAACAGAAGACGGCGAACTCACACGCAGAAGAGGTCGCTGGGTCAACCAGCGGGTGATGGAACTTTACATACAGGAAGTGTCTTGCTTTCAATTTTTATCTGCCATTCCACAAAAGGCGCGCAACAAAGTTTTCGCCTTATGTGATTTCTTTCCTGATGCTCTTCGTGGGGCCGATGAATTCTGCGCAGCAAATATTCCTTGGACAGTTTGGTTTATCTTGTGGTCTGGACAAGTTAACAGGAAGTAGTGGGATTTGCGGGTCAATCCTTCAGCTCTCATTTGAGACAACTGATTGAGCAGAAGGAGTGTTGATGTACTACACGCAGTGCAGCCGAAACAAGTGGAAAATGGGGCGCTTGAGATCTTGAACTCCTAAGCTCGATGGCGTTCTTCCTGACACTTGTTGCTCAAGTCAACCCTGCCCTTTTACGCTGTCCCACCCGACATGATCAGTCCACCACAAGATGGGTCAATCCTTCAGCTCTCATTTGAGACAACAGATTGAGCAGAAGGAGTGTTGATGTACTACACGCAGTGCAGCCGAAACAAGTGGAAAATGGGGCGCTTGAGATCTTATATATATATATATACTTATTAACTTATTAATTAAAATTGATAATATATGTTTCAATATTATATATGTATGTGAATATTACATACATCTATTTCTATTTTTATATGTATACACCATATATCTATATACACAATATTTTCAGCTGACAGCGACGCCTCAGTGATGACAGAAACTTGTCATGGAGAAACATATTTTCCTACTTGCAGCCTCTTGATGGTCAACCTTCAAGGTGATCTTCAGCTGCAGATCGTGCAGGAGGAGAGCGGCAAGAAGCGGCGATTTCAAGTGCAGGTCCAGAAAGCTACCCTCTAAGAATTGGTATGTCACCAGCAATCAACAAGTCCATTCGGAGTAAGTGGCACAAATTGACAAACCCATTGCCCATAGTGAGAAGTTGTTCTTGTATATAGCTTTGCGAGTTTGCAGTGCAGTGAGTAGTCCATTCGTAGCTTAAAGCTCCAGGCTCCTGGTGAAGCCGAGACTTCCAAGGTGGAAGCTGAGAAGGTCAAGGTGTCCAAGTTGAAAGAACATGTGGGGAACTCGAAATGAACAGACAATGAAGTCAAGTCAACCTGGTGGATTCATAGTTCTGGAGGTGAGATTGGGACCATTGATGTCCAGGAACGTCAATGACACGAATTCCTGAAAACTGGGTATTTTGATGTATTTTGACGTATTTTGACACATTGGAGAGGTCTGAAGCACAATTGATGTTCCGCGGGAGTGTCACGCTGGAAATGGCGGTTTCAAGACAGTCCAGGACACTGCGGCAAAGCCCGCAGCTTCTGCAGCTTCTGCCGCTGCATCATCAATGTTGGCAGGATTGCATGCTGAGAGGCTCGAGTTTGACTGTGTTTCTTTCTTCTGTTGTTGTGACATTTTTATAATTTGTGGATATTTGTGGAAAAGTCTTGTCCAAGTGAGACATCATAAATGCTTCTGGTTGTATGGAAGCGAATAGTAGAGCATGGACACGTGTCTGCATGTGCTGTGCTTCTGCTATCAAACTTACTTCGGGTATTTGCATTGTTGGTTTGTGGTAAAATCAACGCGCTTTCCTTCAAATGAAACACTTTCAGCAGATGTAAGTTGGGAGCATGGCATTGCTTTCATGGAACTGTTCTGTTGCAGCCGGAGGTTACAACGGCAACAGGCTCAAGCTGCCGAGCGAACAAAAGAGTTGCAAAAAGCGCAGAACGAAACTCGGCAGCAGAGAAGTCAGAGGCACCACATGCAGAAATTGGCCAACAGACAGGATGAACAGGATGGATGCTTTGATTTTGATTTTGATTTTGATAAACAGGAAGTGCCTTGGTTCTGAACATTTTTTTTGAATGGCACAGAAGGACATATACATATATGAGAACAACTGTGATGGCAACCGTTTTGATCCTCAAGGTCTAGATGCTAGGTGTTGCCACGCTGTTGGAGGCTGCTGGGGTGCTCAACACTTTCACCTGGTCATTTGCCTGTCCGGCACATTGCCATCCATCTGTATATTCCCTGTCCTTCTTGCTGGCCTGCTTAGGGGTGTCTTCATTGCAATCCCCCTGTCCGTTTGGATTTATTGGATTTTCATCAGTCACCTCCAAGTCCATCCTCCATCCCAGCCTCCCTTCCCAAGCAGAGCCCAACAACTTGATCTCCTGCGGGCATACGTGTATGAGCGGCCTTGACAGAGTTGCAGCCGCGATTTCAGGTTTGGCTGAGGCAGTGAGGAGTTTAGCATTTGAATTGGGCAGGGCAAGAAGGCCTGTGACATTAGAGACATCAGAGGCAGACCTTGGTGAGTGTGAACTGATTGAGGAGCAGTCTTTTGTGCCTGGCGCCCCTGTTGGTTTCAATTCCACCATCAAGTTCCAGGTGGAAGAAGGCCCTCCACCGACACCCGACTTTTTGGTGTCGCTGGCAAAGAAGAAGCTCCGTTCAGCAGCTGACAGCACAGAGGATAGGGTGTCCAACTTTGCAAGGACTTCGACGTGCAAAGAGGCCGAGAGATTGTGGGAGCTGTCATTGTTGAGCGCTTCCCTTCAGTCACTGAGCTGCAGATCTTTTGCGCTGGAGCCCAGGTGCCAGTTCCACCCCTTGTGAAATGGAAAAGCGGGCAGTGAAGTTTGCGTCCGCAGCCTCTCCAAGCTTGCTCATCTTCGAGGTGCCAGGCTTGATAGCAGCAAGTGGCGCGGACACTGTGACATATGCCCTGCCTCTAGTTGGGAGGCAAGGTGGGCTTTTGTTAGCTTTCCCTGTTGGGGTGGTAGATGAAGAAGCTTTTCCTGGCACTACGGCTGATGAGGATCAGATGGTTGGCCCTGCAAAGACGTTTGAAGGCATTGAGTTGTATGAGGAGGAAGACGCCGGGAGTGGCGCCATTCAAGCTGTAGGGCAGGTGTTTCCTGTTCCGTCACTGTTTGCGACTTTTTGTATTGAGTGCTGGCCTATCCGAGAGAGTATGACCCAGTGGCTTATTCCCTGCTGCAGGTGGTTCCCTTTGATGAGACGCATCCAGCAGCTGTTCCATTGCACGCTGAAGTCTTGGCCCCGGCTCTTGAATGGGCCAGAGGTGAACTTGAGGGCCGAATCCTTTTTTACAGTGCGAAGAGCCGAGGCCTCGGGGAAAGCTCCCGCAAAGAGGATTTCGAATGCAGCCCTTGCAGAACAAGTTTCAGCCCTATCAGCCCAGATGAAGGTGCTTATGAAGCAGCAGGCCATGGCCGTCAATGGGCCATATCCAAAGACCCCTGGGATGCCATCCCGTGCTACAGGTCCTGCGATAGAACCAGCCGCCACCGCCACAGGTTTCAAGATGCCAGCTGTGAGCCAAGGCCTTCTGCGAAGCTTGGAGGAGCCCCAGCGGTTTTGGTAGGGCTCCTTCGGGGTTCTTCCAAAAATCACATTGCAACTCACTCAGGAGTTAGTGCTAGCTGCGGTGCTGGAGCCTTTCATGATGTCAAACCTTGGCAGCTGTCGCTCAAATGGTGCATACACCAAGCTGCTTACACCAGTGCAGGCCTTGCTTGCCAAGATGAATGAATTTGAGGAGGTGGGTGAGGAAGTTTTCGAGCTTCCTCCTGTCAGACCAGGCCGGCCTCTGGCTTTCACTTTCGAGTTCCTTGAGATTTGTCAGGGGCACGCCGTGTCACCGAGTTTTTAGCAGGCATGGGTGTCGTGTGTGGGCCCCCTTTCGACCTCACTTTCTCGGAGGAGTGCGATGAGTGCAACATGAAATTTCCTCACCTTGCAGCCTGGATCACTCACCTGATTGCAGAGGGCATCCTGAAAAAATTTTTGCTTGAGCCACCATGTGCAACCTTCTCTGTCATGCGTCGGCCTCCCCTACGTGACAGGATCCATCCTTTTGGATTCGACACCAGTGACAGACAGACAGAGGATGGAAATATATTGGCCCACAGGTCATGTCAGATTGGCTACGTAGCCGCTGTCAATGGAGCCATTGCAATCACTGAGAAGCCCCACTCCTCCAAGATGAATATCTCCCAGTGTGGGGAATGTTGCTTCAGCTTGCCGGTGCAATGTTGATTCGCGCAGACTCCTGCCAATTTGGATCAGATCACCAGAAGAGTTTTGTTTTTTTGGGAATCAACGTGGATTTGAGACCACTAGCCTTGAGGTGCAAGGGTGCATGCAATCACGTGCCTGTGCAGGGAGTTTTTACCAAGGAGTCAGCAACCTATGTGCCAAAGCTCGCATATGGCCTTGCACATTGCATTTAGCAGCATCAGATGTGAAAGTAGAGGGTCTCGAGTCTCGAGAACCAGCTTGTGAATGAGGTCATGTTTAACAGCGGACTGGGAGGTTGTGAAGGCTTGGGCTTTTAAGAGCAAAACTCATATTAAACCTCCTGGAGTTGAAGTCTGTGGAAAGGTTGGTTGAGAATCAAGCGAGGAAGAAGCTCTCCCTACGCTTCTTGTCCCTTGTCGACTCTAATGTGTCTCGGGGAGCTCTTTCAAAGGGAAGGTCGGCTTCTCATGCTGTCTCCACTATGATTCGCCACATCAACTCCCTCCTTGTTGCTCCTGACCTCTACATGATCAACCCTTTCAACCCCACCAGCCTGAATGTTGCAGATGACCCAACAAGGGACTGAGAGATCAGACCCTCCGTCCCTGCTATGGATTTGGCCCAGTTCTCCAGAGATCAGTTGTTTGACTTGGCCACTTTACCAAGACTCCGCTGGGCTTCAAACTGGGCAAGGCTAATCATCCTCCTCTCGGCCCCAGAAATCTTATTGCCCAAGGAGAGGTCAGTCTTCCGCCGCTCCCTCATCTTCCAGTCACGTCCAAGTCTCCGGTCCACCCCAGTGTCGATTTTAGTTGTTTGGACTTCGACAGCACGCTGGGGTATCCAGGTGAAGGCCCTTCATCCTCCTACTCTCGGCTGTGCCATCCTCTTCGGCTTCCCTCCTGGATTTTCCTCGTCCCCATCCTGTGGAATTTTACCCAGTTTGATTTTGGACTTCCTCTTGGACTTTCCATCGGGGTCGGGCGCTGCTGCTTGCTGCCTTCTCGCTGCTGTGTTGTTGGATTGCTGTTTAGTTATCCTCCCGCGCACCAGCCATGGTTTTAGGGCCTACGACGGGCACTGAACGGCAGAAAGCTGAAGAGAGGGCAGCCCGCCAATCACTGCCGATTGGCAGACCTGCAGGAGGTTACTGGACGCCTCAGAGAGCGATACTGGAGAAACTTTTTGGACTGGACCAATAGCGAAGGAATGACATTTGAAAGGTTGCTTTTAGCCTCTCATTTACATGAAGAAATCATCTCGATTCTGGTGAAGTATGGCAGGCTTTGATATTCTGCTGGAAAGCCCTATACGGTTTTTGCTGAAACTACAAACATGTTGAGTTCAAAAAAGCCGGTGCTACGACGTCAGTTGCAAGGCGCGTGGGACTTAGCTTTCAGTTGGGTTCAAGCAGAACCATCCCCCCACCATGTTGCAATGCCTTGGCAAGTTTTACTTGCTATGGCAACGGTTGCACTCACGTGGGGTTGGCCAGATGTGGCAGGATGTTTAGCTCTCGGATGGGGAGCCTTGCTTAGAGCTGGAGAACTAATTGCAGCAAAAAGGCGTGACCTATTACTGCCTCGAGATGCCCAGGAAACAATTTGTTTCGCATTGCTGGCAATCAATGAACCGAAGACGAGGCACACTGGACCACGTCACGAAGCTGCGAAATAAGAGATACCTGACCTTTTGCAAGTTACAGATTTAGCTTTTGGTGACAAGGCGGGGTACGAAGCTTTGGGAACAAACTGGGAAAACTCTACGTCTTAGATTAAAAGACCTGCTGATCGAACTTGGCTTACCTGTTTCCCGCGAAGCAGGTATGAAACCCTGGGATGTAGGCTCCCTCCGCTCTGGAGGGCAACGTGGCATTTGCAGATGATTGAAAATGGTGAATAGTGCCGGCGCAAAGGCCGCTGGCTCAATATGAAGGTGATGGAGGTGTACGTCCAGGAGACCACAGCACTCCTCTACCTGAAACGGATTCCAAAATCTAGCCGCCAGAAGGTCCTTTCAGTCACTCAGCTTTCCCCACAGTTCTGGCCAGATGCATTACACTCAAAACTGCACAAGTAAGTGCCCAAGCAAGTATGGTATAAGCCCCGCATACAAGCAGACCTTTGGAGGTAACGTGAGAAATGGGTAGCAGCTGCGTTTTCACCAGCAGCCTGTGAGACAATTGGGGTTTGGAGAAAAGAAAGGCGCTTGAACCGTTGGGAACAACTGTGATGGCAACCGTTTGATCCTCAAGGTCTCCCAACCCATGGAGGCCCACCCAACTTGATGTGGAGCTTGGGTAGCAGCTGCGTTTTCACCAGCAGCCTGTGAGAGAATTGGGATTTGGAGAAAAGAAGGGCGCTTGAACTGTTGGGAACAACTGTGATGGCAACCGTTTGATCCCAGCCCATGGGGACCCACCCAACTTGATGTGGAACTTGGGTGGCAGCTGCGTTTTCACCAGAGCGCGCTTGAACCCTTATATTGTTATATATATATATGTTTACATATGTATCACTGCTTCGTCTGTAGTCATGGACGATGTTTCCTTTGTGGATGAATGGACTCGCAGAGGGCATGCTTTACCTACCCTGATATGGAAAGGTTGATTGCCTCCAGATTTCATTTCTGCAACGGTTTCCTCTCTTTTCTGCGAAAGGAAATCAAACAAGCGAAGAAGGCGCGGAAACTTCCCTGCTCGGAACTTTTTGTCAGGGAACGTGGATGTTTAGACAACCCTATTGGTTTTGCACGGCATACAGCAAAAAATGTAAAAAAGGAACGTAAACCAGTGGCATCACTTGACTGTTTGGCAGTGAGTGCCCAAACAGGTCCAGAGCAGTGTGGCTGATGACAGTATGGCTGATGAAAATCACCGTCACTCAGTGCCGCTCTCCACGGGAGGCTGCAAAAAAGGAGAAAGCGAAAGCTCCCACGGCTGACGACGATGACCTCGATGCCCTGCTGATGGAATTCTCAACTCAGGTGGATCAACATTTAGCCGCAAACACTAATCAGGAAACCGTTAGGCAATTGTTTTGGATGCCTTTGTTGCGTTTCCTACGTGGCAAAAATTTGAGATTTTGAAGCTCTGAGGGCAAACACTCTGTCCACTTTGTGATACTGATAACTTGCCACATTTGCTGATAAAGAACCGCAAACATCTAATGCTTAATGTCAAAAGGTTGTCCTCTTATTGGTATGTCATTCATTACCACATTCAAGTAGCATGCACGACATGAACCCTGCATCTGCACCCATGATTCCTCTCTTGCAGGAGCGAACTTGCAATTTCGCTGGCTGCAAGGAGCTTCCATGACAGTTGCATTTTTAAAAATAAAGTTTGCATGATGCAGAAGATATGTCCCTGTAGCTGACAGGCAAGGGTCTCAAATATTACGAAAAAGTACAAACCATCATCTGGAGCGGTGTCACTGGTGTTCAGGAGAAAATCAATACCCTCATGGATGCGCCGGTCACTGAGTTTGACCACACCATTCAGGGAACCAAAGAGCAAGAGCAGTAAGGGCAGACAAAAACTATTGGCCAAGAGCGGAGGATCCAGTCTTTCAGCCGTAAAGGTTTGTAAAGATTTGTGAAGTTTGTGATGATTAAAGTTTTCCACAGGAATCAACAGATGCAAAGCCATGACGGTGTATGAGGATCTCAAAGTGCCGGTACTGCAACAGCCGCTTTTGTTTGAAGCACGCGCAGGCAGGAAGGGGTTGAACCGTCCTAAGCTGTGCTCCCTTCCCATCCCGTGCCTTGTTGAAAGGCAGAAGTGCACGGTTGTGGAGAACAGGCACACCGTGCCGAGCAAAAGAAGTGGAAGGAGACGCAGACTGCAGCGTCTTGGCTCCTGTTTTTTTTGCACGGACGCAGACACATTGCCAGGATCTTGAGTCATAGAAATGCAAACGCATCTGCAGACGAGAGCGGAGAAATCTTTAGGACTTTGAGCTTTGCTTGAACTCAAGATGTGGTATGAGGCCACTTCTCGAGGTAGCGGCCTCGTGAACAAGTCTGCGGGCAAAGATGGTCGAGGTGTTTCTGCAGAGATCCTGGTGTTAGCTGAAAGAAAGTAATTGTGTCTCCAAGGGGAGCTGAAAAAACTATGCATCATTACACATGGCTGGTGGTGTGGGACAGTTCATGTCTTGACGAATGGTGAACTTTCGTCACCATTAACCATTAACCATTATAAATTGATAATAAATTGAGGATTTTGTATCACGCTTGCTGGCAATGTTCAGGTGCCTTGGTGAACAAACTACAAGAGAAGGACGGGCGGAAGATGGCATCATGTCAATAGATTCCTGCCACCATTCACTACCGATGTTTCCTGGGTTCTTTTGTCTTGAGGGAAAGTATTGGAGATGTGATGCCAGGTGAAGGAGCAGGAAGCTGGTCGAACTGCCAAGAAGAAAGACAAGAAGTGAGAAAATGCGGGCACCTTGAGCAGGACAGCTGAAGCCAAAGACTGCCTTCAGAAATGCTTTGGAACTGCCCATCATGTGTACATGTGGATTGTATATACATGGAGGAGGATATCACTAGATATCAGGGTTTGCAATCCTAATTTATATATTTGTGAAATCTTATAAAGACGTCTACATATATCGATCGATCTTTTTCCAAGCATGAAGATTTGTTGGTGGATCGCTGTTGTACTGGAGGGACCAAACCACTAGTGTGAGTCAATGCATGACTGGACACGGACTGGTGGTCTTCGCAGCTCAGGATTTCAGATGAAAATAATGAATGCTAGGACAAACTGCAACTCCCAAAATCTCCCAACTTCACCAGGAAATCTGAACAGCTACTCCACACTTCAAGAGCAAATGCCATGAGAACATAGCCTTGCGGTTGACAGACAAGTTTCTCAAAACCATCTAGTCTTCCTCGGAGACTTTGGGCAATCTTCGGCGACTGCAGTGTCCCTACTTCTTGGAAACAGTTTCTCTGAAAGGTTTGATGACATATTTTTGTCATATTTAAAACCTCTTCTTCGCTTCCCTTGAAGCTGTCATAGATGCTGCGATGGATGAGAAGGATGAATCCAGCGAGGCGATCGGAAGACGGGAGATATTTTTAGCCACGTACTGAAATTGTACTAGCCACGTACCTGCAACAAAAGTCCTTAGCCTTGTGGACTGCGGTTTGGCTTAGCTTTGTCAAAATTCTATCTTGTATTGTGGTTGGCTTAGCTTCGTATTTTCTTTTCTTAGCCTTGGACAACTGTGCTTTGGAGAGTTTACGACAAAAGTGAAATGACAGAGAGTACGTTAAACAAGTCAAAACAGAGTAACGATTCGAGAAGAATGGTTGGAAGATCCGGAGATTTGCCCAAAAGTCTTGAGGTAGCGTCGGAAGAACAGTACGGGAAGACCTTTGAATCCAATTTGGTGGGAGCTGTTGCAATTTCCGCGAAACAGTGACACCAACCTGACAGGATGATGCTGAAGAGGACTGAGATCCAGAAAGATTCAGGAACTGGTTAGCAGTGTAGCTACCACTAAGCAGGATCTCGTTGACTGGCAGCGCTTCAAATGCCATTTACTCACAGTGCGTGGTCTGGTGCCACAGGGCCATTTTGTGATAGTGCTACATTGTTTTTCCTTTCCTTCCTGAGCGCCCTAGAAACCATATATATATAAAATAATATATATATATAAATAATATTACTATATTATATATAAATGATATCTCTCTCTCTCTCTATTTTGCTACAATTACAATACTGTAGATATTTTCCCTGGGTCATTTTCTCAAAGAAATAGAATGAAATAGATCCCCCCATATGAGCATTGACATTATTGCTATTAACTGGAAACTATGGTAACTATGGGGAAACCATGAGGCTTTTCACATTTTTATGGACTCATTTGGACCTTAGACACCCAAATGGCAGCAACAAGACAGGACTCCGATGGCGTGCACGACTCAAGGCCTGGCTCAGCGAGCTCCAGGCGCATGGCCAGCGCATGGCCTGGTGGGAGGGGATTTCCGTTTTTTTTTTTTCGTGGCAACAAATGGATTTTTTCATGGTTTCTTTTGCTGACGGTTCAGAGGATGTTTAAGTTTTTTTCTTTAGGACTAACTTTAATGTTTTTTCCGATGGTAAGGATCTAATTTCAACGGATTTTGCATGATTTTTGAATGAAATGTGAATCAGGGATCACATTTTGAGGGAATCCAGCTTCAGTGCTGTTTTGACCTATACCACCAAATCAAGAGCTGAAGATGATTTGCGGATTTAAAGCTGGTCTTTAAGATTCCAAGTCTTGCTTCTTAGATGTATGTAGTATTTTTGGAACAGAGAAAGCGTACAGAGATGTGGAGGGTGTCTTGAGTGGGGGGCTGTGGAGGCAGAGAGTTGCCGTGGCAAATGAAGAGATGTCACCATTGGAAGTGCGCTGGGGCATGATCATTTTTTTTCCTGAGTCCGGATGTCCATGGATGCAGGTGGGGCATTGCCAAGCCATACTCCATTCGATCCAGATTGAAGGAAAGGATTTGTTGGGAGGTACATTTTTCTCAGATGAGGGCGAATCCTCATTTTCGAGACGGACGATCTCTCGACAAGGCCGTGGCCGACATGGCCCTACCATCAGCCGACAACGGCTTCACCTTGTGAGGCTATCGAAGAAATCGAGAAAGTGCCCTGGAGTGGATCATCTCCCAAGGCGAGGAACCCCCAGGGATGATGGCGATGAAAAACTGAGCTGGCGATATCAGCATATTTGAAATGATTTGAAGATGCAGCCTGTTGCTTAGGATGCAGATAAGCCTGTCAGAGTCTCAAACAGCTACGGCAAGGGAGACATTGGTGGTCCCAAATCTCCGAGGTAATTAAAGAAACATTTTTTTTCTCCTCCAACTGTTTGACTGATGATCCTTGTGCCGAGCTGAAAGAAAACAAAAACCTGCCCACATTCACCTGTAGGCAGAGGGAAATTTCTGAAGGTTCTTTTGCCTGGCTTGGTTCAGTCAGAGTTTCGAGATGTCGTTGTGTGCTGATTGAGGTGTGGCTACTGAAGGCTCCATTTCCACCCATCGAGGCAATGCAGGGTGGTCACGGCCTGGTTTTGTAAACTTAATATATATATATAGTATTTTTATGAGACGCCCCATCTTTCATTGTTTGAAATGAGCATTAGGGATCCCTTTTCTTCCAATCCAGATCTTTTTTGAGCTACTTACCCGTGTGAATAGCGGCTGCGACTTGTGAGAGAGGTCATGAAGTGGCGATGCAAATTACGCGATGAAGCGACAGGCAGACTTTCTGGCCGCAGATTCGGTGGTACTGCTGTCGCTTTGTTTTCTTGGGACTATGACCTTTCATGACCTTTCCATGTTCTGAACTGCGCAGCCGGTCCATGCCAGTCCTTGTCAGGTCGACCCTTGGTGGACCCACAGACTGGAGGAGAGCTGCTCGATGCAGAGGACTGTCGCGTCAAGTTCATCAAGCTTGAATCAAGCTTCGCTTTCTTGCTGTTGGAAAAGACAGATGTGGAACACTGAGCTGTTTGTATTTCTTCATGGACAGATGCCACCCTGATCCTGCGCATGTCTTGCAAGTCTCATGAACGCCAGCATTAGTATCAACTTCACTAGCTGGTCCATGCTACAATTTGAGTTTTTTTTGATACAAATTGTATACATACATATCATATCATATCATACATATCCGTACATATCCGTACATATCCGTAACATTTGTTACATGCTTTTTGATTTTGACACGCCTTGGAGCTGAGGACCGATGGTTCACACTGGACAATCGACGTTTGTATTGCTTGCAGAAGGTTGCTGTCTCCCTGTGGCCCGATCGTGCAGTGGCTGAAGTGTGCTGTTTGCCGTTGGGGCCTTGATTGAAAAAATGGGGGGGGGGCTGGGACTAGGTACTAGGCCTAGGATCATTAAACATATTGGTATATGGATGTATATGGCCCGAAACTCAAAGATTTGTTTGTTTTTTGTTGGAATTGAACCATGAAACCACCATTCCACTTTCGGGTCCACAGCGCGATGCCCTTCCGTCTCTTTTTCATTTTTGTGTTTGAGTTTACACAAGCTGATCATGCCAGAAGCAAATGGCCAATATTTTTGCAGTTTTTCCAGGATTCATGAGAGAGGAGTGCTTTGTCAGAGCATCACTCCATTCAAGAAGACTTTGGGCGATAGAAATGGGATGAAATCTGTGAAGGGGCGAATTGAATCTGGCACCAATGGACCCACGTGATTTTCCTTGCAAATGAGCGGCTCACACAGCCTGCTGTAGGTCTCTTGAACGGATGATTCACGCTTTTTTCTTTTTGTTTGGTCTTGTCAACTTATCCAGCTGAGGTCTACCAAGGTGACCAAAATGCGACAGCTGAAGAAATTCCGTTCGGCCTTCAGCAGAACTGCAAATTCTCAGCACTCAAAACTGTCAAAGCAAGCGAGAATCCATAGAAGCTCAGCGTTTCAATTGCCTCTGCTTTTTGACATGGAACGTTACGCGCAAATGGTGTGGGCACATATGTTCACTTGCTAGATGCACTGCAAACAAAAGCAGCAATTTGTCATTCTTCGCAATCAAAATCATTAATGCCTTGGGTGATGTCATTGGAAGCCCTTTTGGTTGAGTGTATTTGTTCAATCCACCATGGCCAAGATTGAAGGCTCATTGATTGTCCGTCACTGCTCAGCCTTTTTTCCCCCCTTCTGATTGACATTTGCGCCTTTGGCAGAACCCCTGCACGAAGGTACTTTGGATCGTGGCTGCACCATTCTTGTGGGCAACAGGAGCGGTTGGTGGTTTCAGATTCAAATCGAAGACATAAGGCCCTGGTGCCATGTTTGGAAGTCTCCTCTGAAACGCTTCCCTGGGAACAGCTGGTGCAGTTGGTTGAGTTTCCGCAGGGTTGGTGGACCTATGCTTGGCCGTCAACCTTGCCTGGTTGGTGGACATGCTCTCAAATAATCCACAGCCAAAGCGCTGGCACTGCCCTTGACAGGTTGGTCATGGCGAGAAACTGCTGGCATTCAGGAGCCAACCCCAGCTGAGAGCAAGGCTGGTCTTGGCTGTGCATGACTGGAGTTCTTTGAAATGACAATGCTTCCGACATTGTGTGTTTGTCAGGTCCAAATCAACCGCCGGCGGCCACGGCGAGATTATGCGCAGGAACAGGCGCTGTCTTCTTGGCCAAAGTGGCATCCAAGAACATCATATCCGCTTCATGTGTACTCGTTCCTCGACATCTCTTTCTTTCAACTTGACATCTCAGACATGCTTCAAAGGCCACCACTGCACCAGAGCACGTCAAGAATGACCTTGACGCAGCAAATTGACGAACTAAGCAACCAATCGACTGCGCACCGCATCTCCGTGCACTAATACCCACCTTCGATTCCTTGCGTTGGGTTGAGTTCTTTTCCGCACATCCAAGCCAGGTAGATGTGTCCAACCCATGGGCTGCCTCAACATCCCCTCCACGACTGTGAGGCGTCGGCGCTTGCGAAGCAACACCGGCGAGAGCGAAGGGATCGGTCCCAGGCGCAGTCGGAGGCCTGGTGACTCCGTGAAGGGAGATGTTTCAATATTTTCAGTACTTTTCAATCATAGTATGGGAATGGAATGTCCCAAGATCGGTTTTAACTGGAATTCACTGAGATCCCTGGTATCTTGCTTGCTCCACAGGAGGAGAACTGGCTGATTTCTTGGCGAGGCCTGTCCATTGGCGTGCAAGAAACCTGGAGTAAGTGGAAAACTGTAACTGGTTCATCTGGTTCTCTGGTTCATCTGGTTCTGGGCTTTTTCAATCTTGATCCAGGCTGTACATGAAATATTTCTGTGCCCAGACCTGTCAAGCTGCAATTAGCCAACTGGGATCCGCCCGAAGGGATTTTGGCCTTTGTTCTGGTGTATGTCTTGGTTCGATGTGTCGTACGGGTGGTGTCCCCAGAATAGGGCTGGGCCGAAGACTTGAAACTTCTGAAACTGGCATGAGATCAATTCTGTCAGCTAAGTCTAGCAGTGGTGGAAAATATTTTCTTATATTTTCTTGATAGCCTGGCAATCTGAGAGTCCTGATTCCTGACAATTCTTGACCTTTATGTCACTGGCCATGTACTTTGCAGCTAGGGATTTCAAAGCCCTCTATAAAAATATCTAGAGAGTGAAGAACTGGTGTTGAGAACGGACCATTACTTTAGATTATATATATATATCACTTATATATCGTACCTGCGGCATGACCTGGCGTTCTGCACTGCGAATTCCGTAGTGTTCAATGGTGGTCACATGGCCATATGCTGGCAGCGATTCAGATCTTGGCGGTCTTCCGGGCCAACTTCCTCCAGTGAGTCGTGTTTTGCACGCTCTGGGTGAAAATCATTTGTAGAAAGATGTAGAAAGTGTGTGTGTGTGTGTGAAAAGACAAGGCATGACTTGGCAACATTGACTCAACTCTCAGGCTCCAATTCACCTTGTCGAGAGATTCAATGGCAAACACAGTGTGAGTCGAAGCACCCTGTTTCCAGCCAACGAACAGCAAATTCCGAGAAAGAGGGGTTGGCACTCATGGCACGCAGAAACTCTGTTCGCCAGTTTTCCTGGATGAAGTTTGTCCTCAAGGATTCCTTCAGCAGCATGAGTCTGAATTATGTGCGAGAAAGCATATGGCAGACCATACATTTACATAGACAAGTATCAATAATAGTTGTATAATAGATGCAAGTAAACAAAAGGCACTCATAAGTACAAGTGGTTGCTAGTAGCAGAGATGGCTACAAGCTAGGATGAGTTCCAGTCCTTTCTCCATCACCTACTAGGTAGCAAGACTTGAGCAGTGCTGTCATGGTCATGGATCAAGGAATCATGCTCTACACCAATGCTCATGTTTGTTCCGTAGAACCAGATGCTTTCTTACACTGAACCTTTCTTGCTGCAATGCCACATTCGCCGGCCATGCGAAGTGTGCTGCCACCCTTGCCCAATCTGGTCAAGGACCTGTATAAGTCTAGCTGCTGTGAGTGTCTTGTTGCGTGCATGGGACTGTCCAAGTTGGATTCCCCAAGCGCAGGACAAGTGTTCGACTGGTTGGTTCCCCTGTTCAATTCCTGTTCAATCCTGTGAAATTCACCAGAACCATGACCTTTCCAGATCAGACTTTCGACAGGAAGGGCCTCAGGTGCGCCGTGCAGCGCTGCTGGCGCGTGTCAGGGCCCGCAGCTCTGCTTTGGCTGGTCTGGATGACTTGGACCGAAAGAAACGAGAGGCCGTTGGCTGCAAAGGGTCAGAATTTTGAGATTGGTGCTTTAAGGCTTTAAGTTTGGTTCCGAGCGGTTTGAATCCAAACTGATTTCAATGGTTTCCCACTTGGTTTTGCACTTGGTTCTGCCCTTGGTTTTGCTGTGATGCAATTTTCAAGTTGGCCTTGGTAGTTGCCTGTTGATATCTGCATATATTTGGCATGATAGGCGTGAAATAATCCGTCCCAGAGAGGTGGCGTTGGCAGCTGTGACTGCAAATGGCATCGCCCTGCAGTGGGCACCAGAACCTTGCAAGATGGTGGCGTTTGTGTGGGATGGTTGAAGCAGGTGCAGATTGCTACCCATGTTGTGTCATCAAAGGAAATGGAGCATAGCAATCTTTTGAGTTGCATATATATATATATGTATACATATACATATACATATATCTAATATACATACAACTCTTCTCACTTACGCAAGCCCCTTAGATGTCTCATCTCACGTACATATCTTGCAAACATATATTTGACTTACACATCTGAGCCCTTATCTGACTTACGCATCTCATATACAAGTCTTTTGAAAACATCTTATTGACATGTGAATTCCATGTCTTGCACACACACACACAGAGTTACATTTCACTTGCACATCTCATCTAGATCTCTCATCCATATAAATCACATGCATGCCTCACTCACCCAACTCACTGCTTTGAGAGGATTTTAGATTTGTACCTTTAAGATTTTCAATGTGGGATGCAGAGCCCACCTTCAGGGTCAAGAAAGAATAGTCATCATATACTGTATCTATAACATTTCCGAGACTTGGTGTACATTACTTTGGGTGGTGTTCCAATCAGTCCCGGAGGGTTGGCGTATTTTATCCTGGCAGGGTTTTTGCCATTTCGGAAAACATTCCCGGATATGGCAGTGACCTCTGTTCTGAGGATCGCTTCAAAAACGACAAAGAAGTGGTGCTTGCGGCTGTTGCCAGTGCTGGGCAAGCTCTGAAGTACGTGGGGAAGGCTGCGGCAAATCATTGAGCAGTTTTGAAGCCTTTATATAAGTCCTACAGTGACGACAGGCAGTGGGTGTGGGGTGTGACTTTGACATTTTAACATTTTGCATAACTAGAAGCGGGGTATGCCTTGTGATCTCAGCAGAGGCCTTGCAAGCTGATCGCGACGTCGTTTCTGCTGCGGTTCAGCAAAACGGTCTTGCACTTCACTTTGCTTCACCCAGACTGCGGCGTGACAAGGCTGGCATTTGGAGCATTGCACTTTTGTGCTTTTTACATCTACTTATGTGGTTTGTTCAATATTGTTCAATGTTTGTTTGCATTTTGTATGTGAGTAGACGTGAAGAATGCAAGTGTGTAGTACTGTAAACAGATGCATCATCAGGCTTTGAAGTGAAGGCCCCAGGTTATATGTCTACTTTACATTCAGCTGACTGTCGTTTGCTCGGAGCCATCAATTCATGTGACGAGGAGCTTGTGCTTGAAGCATGCCAACGGGATGGGGCAGCTCTCCTCTTTGCCGATGACTCTTCAATGCAGCAAGAATTTTGATGTCGGCGTGCTCTCAAAATTTTCTCCTGCTGTGGAGAAACAAAGTACTGTAGAAAAAGCACAGTGCTGTTTCATGAATGTTCCCAAACTGGCTGGGACTGTACTTCAAATGATTTTTAGAAGGAGGTGGAGCAGATGGTAAAGCGGTTGGAAACTGGGCACTGCTTTGTACAGCGAAATAGACGGAGCTATGGCAGCTATGGTTTCTGGTTTGAAGAGTTTTGAGCAATCTATCACCGGAATATCCTGGCTACCATAGCTGCCTTCTTCAAAACCACCTCGTGTCCAAGTCGATGCCATTGTTTGGTGGTGGCCTTGACACCGCTTAGGACCAGCTTCGCAAAGATGAGGACTGCAAAGACATTGCTATGGCTGCGCACAGCATCTCCGAGACTCAGCTGAATGATTGCTCTCCAGCTTCTTGTTTCGACACATACACGATAGACCTGAGCTTTTTTTTCCAATGTTTTTCAACTTTTGAAGGAGCGGGATTCACAGATTGTAATAGAATGATTCAGAATGATAGCTTATTCTAACGTCCTTCTTTCTTGGCTGACAAGATGATTGCACATGGGTTTGAAATCGGGTTGGAAAATTTTCAATCATTATCGCGCGGCTGTCTAGAAGGCAAAAACGACAACTTCTGCATTTTGACGCAAGCAAATGCGACATAAGCACTCTACCCAGGCCTCAACATCTGTCCGAAGTTCCAGAAGTAGCAGGTGCCGTGGGATGAATTGGGGTCACAGGAACTGCGTGAAACAAACGTAGAATTGTACAATGCTGTTTGATGCTGTTTGCGTAGCTATGTTGCCCATTCTTCCAGCATGTTTTCATCAATTTCAGTTGTTAGAAGTTATGAATATGGTAAACAATGACAGATTTCAAGACACACTTTGTACCTGAGCGCAACGCCTTGCAGCCGGGACTGTCATTTGGCACTTCCAGCGGGTAAAATGGCAATCTGCCCAGGGAGAGAAGTCGTTTTGTGGCTTCCACCCGCGATGGGCGTTGGCCATCGTTGCTGCATTGGAGCTATCACCCGTTTTTGGTGCCCTAGATGCATGTTAGGGCCATGTTTGAGGCCGATTTGTGAACAAACTGCATGCTTTTGACAGGAGCCAGCATGTTTCCATTTTCTCTAGAGTTTCAAAATGCTTGAACATGACTGAACATGCTTCAAATTTGTTTAACTATAATAATATAATCTCGTCCTGCTTAGATAGTGATGAGCCCCTTGAGAAGGTGAATCAGAAAATAGGAGGAACTCCCAGGAACTGTTTGTCACTGTCTGTCAGCATCACCAAGGCTGCTAGCAATGCAAGGGCCGTCGGAGATTCTGAAGCTGCTCGAAGGCGTAGCATGAGGGCAGGGCAAACTTTCAGCGGATGGCAAGGACACGGGGAAGTTGTCGCTGAGAGGTGAATCTGCTGTATGGGCAAAGGACTTGACATGTTGGAAGAGTCAGCATATGTCAGCATGCAAACGGTTGGTAAACTCATTACTTCTGTGCTGGAGGACTGTCGCGTGAACTTGCGCAGTGAGTTGTCTGCACGTTTGAGCGCAGCTAGCACTGCCTGGCATTTAGTCAACAGTAATGGATAGTCCCTAGAGTTCCTAGAGATCAGACAATGTGATAGTGGCCAAGTCGTGACCAAGGACAGCAGTAGACAACCGCGCGGAGTGCTGCCAATGCAGCACTGTTTCACTTTTTTCGAAAGGCCAAAGGTTTTGCCTTGGAGCTCCCAACCCTTGAGATGGACCAGAGATCTTTTCATTCGAAACAGATCTTGTTTCAGTGGACATCTCTGTAGGATGTAGGATTTTCGGGGATGGCAGAGAATACAGCTGTCAGGCGCATCAAAGATTCCACAGAAGTGTCTTTCACGGATAGGTTGGACATGGCACGATCCTCCCTGCAGCTGTAGACCTGATCGAACCACGATTCCTTGGACGGTAGCTGAAGAAGCACAGTCCGCAGATTTTTTTTTTGCGGCGCCCAAAAAGTTTGTCTTTTGCCACTGTTCGGATGATCTAGCCATTTTTTCGAAGGGAACCGATGTAATTTCATATTCTATTCTGGCCATGTCACATCCATCCCTTGAAAGCCACATGGTGCATCCTCCAACCATTGGCTGCAGCTATTTGCCTCACTTGCCTCTCTTTGGGGCACAGCATGGACTTTGAAAAACTGAAGTATCGGAAGGGTCGATTGGTTCAAGATACGTAGGCTAAGAACTTCCGCGACAACTTTGGCACAATCAGCAGACGTCAGCTTTCTAGGCAAGGTAAATGCCTCTTCTTAGAGCCCAGTTCAGGATGCGGCATGTATAGCCGGAACCTCATTTATTTGGGATTCAATGTCTGGAAATGGTTGATGATGCTTCCTTTGATCTGCTTCCAACCGATGTGGTAATATGTGTAGTATAAACAATGTATGAATATGTATCTGAGCCGTATCTGTATGAATATGTATAAAGCAGAGATTCGGTGTGCATCTCATCATGACTCAAACCATGAATACACTGAAGACATGATACGTACTCCCCAGGAAGGTTCCACAAGTTTGGTGGTGCATGGTGAGAGTCGCTGCGCTAAGGAGTCTTTTTACTGCTCTTGGTGGCCTCCAAGGTTGAGCCCCCAGGATCTTTTCTCAGAGAACACCCAGGTGGTAGAAGGGATACCGTCACCAAAATGTCCGGCTTGACCCCTGCTTCTGAAGAGGAAACTATGCTAAGCCAAAACCCTAAGCCAAAACCCTAAACAACCCTAATCCAACCCTAAACCAACTCTAAATAAACCCTAAATAAACCCGAGATTAATCCTAACCACCAAACCCAAATGGACCATAAACCAATCCAAATAAATGCAAAAATAAGCCGAATGAAGGGGGAAGTAGTTAATAATGACTTTGAACGGTGACAAATGTTTAGTTTCAAGTGTAGTTGCTAAAGCGAAATGATGTTTTGGTTACTGAGCCGTAGTTGCTCCGTAGTTTCTGAAATCAAAGTATTTTGGTTGCTATACCGTTGCTTTTGAGCCGTGGTTGCCGAAGCCTGGTATAATCGAATATGCCCCCACACAAAAAAAATATATTGTGGAAATTTACTTATATGTAGGGTACAATATCTTTTTAAGATTGTATGCATATAAACAATATTACATAGAAAAGTACAATCACGTTCCGGACTGTTCGATTCAGTCATGTCAGCAATCACGAAATGGATGTCAGTAACTTTTCGGCTTCGAGTTTTTTTTGGATACTGGCCAAACCAGCTTTGGGGTTAACTAAAGTGGTGTTTCGTTTTTCTCAACATGTGGCCTGGCTATTGGACCCTTTGAGCTGCAGGCGCAGGATGATGACTTCATGTGGTTTCGATGCGATGCTTGCTCTGCCTTAAGCTCAATGCCAACCTAATAGTTCGTGAGGGATCCTGAAGAACAAGAGTCTCAAAACATTCAGATCAAAAGAATGTGATCTTGTTGGCTTGTGAACTTTCTTTCCTAGTCACTAGTGGCAGGTGTTCTGTTTGATGTCCCCGATTTTGGATTTATAGCTGAAGAATGCAGCTGAGGCCTCATTCTTCAAGATCAACAGGACCTGAGAGAGGGCATCCCTTCCAGCTGATTTCCCTTTGCCTCATGTACAATGGATTGGTTACTTAAGGTTGATTGCAAAGGGTCTTGGGCACCCAGCCAGAATCACTTTGGGGGAAGGTGATGGAGAAATTGAACGCGGAGTGCAAATTGTGAAGGCAAATGCAAATACATGCATGACATATCATAACATGATCCGTTGCTCAAGGAATACTTGCAGAGTATACACAGCAACACCTCGTGTCGCCAACAAACACATTGAAGACATAAGAGGACCATCGTCATTGTCTTTATCCGTGAAACCTAGTGACACCTAGACATATCGCCGATCTTCAGATGGGATTTCGGCAGTGGAGGACACTGATTGAGAAACAGCTGTTGCGCCGGGCCAGTGTCGCCAGCTACGAGTTCTTGGCATCTCGGCCCCAGACGTTCTGCTTGGGATATGTTGTTTTGGGTGAGCACTGAGCACAAAGGTCGACACAAGGCAATCAACTTGATTACTTTGATTCTTTCTCAAACCTGGCAGCGTTGCAGTAGAACCATGCTGATCAGACAAGATAGAGATGAAACTGAGGAGATCATTGATGAGGCTCGATTCTGTGGGTTCCTTGATGCACGACCGATTGGGATGGTTTCAAAGTTCATACGCCTTGTTCAGCACTGCTTGAGGGTGATCATGGGATGCCAGCCGTCAAATACCACAAGGGTTGGATGCTCTAAACAGCAAGGAATACATTCTTGTTTTTTGACATACTCATCTCATCTCAGCAAGACGGGTAAAGTAGCACTTCGCTTTATTTTAACGTCCAAGCGGGCGCTTTCCGACATCTTTCGCAGGTGTGCGACACGATTTTCACCAAGGAGGAGTTGCTCGACTTATCGTGGAGAGTCCTGTGGATGTAGGTTTCAAGTGCCAACAGTCGCTTTCGTAGATGTGTCCAATGCAGATGTGTCTTGCAGGCTGTTCTTACTCTTGCAAATTTGATGAATGGTGTTTTTTCAAAATCCGATCAACAAACCATTTCACAGTCTCTGAGGTATGGCGTCAAGCAGCACGAGGTCTTTCGGCACAAGACATAGGAAATTTGCGGAACCGGACCCCGCCTGCATCAAATCAGTTGCAAGCAATCTGAATCTTCCTGTAGTCTTCCTTCAAAGGCTTTCAAAGGGGTAGGCAAGTAGATTGATGTCAGCTTGCATCTGCCAACCTCGATTCAATTTCTCTAAACTCCAAAAGACTTACTTCTTGGGAGGTTTGTTTGTCCATCCAGCAACTTGTCAGGGGAAGAAGTATCTCTTCGGCCCTGGGGTCAGCGACCACATCCCTGGACAGGGCTTTGGTCAAATGGGCATGGGAGCTGGGCCCCTAGAATGCATCTGAAACATGCTCCCAGCCTGGAAAGTTTTGGGGCTGGTGGCTGATTTTGCCACTCTTTTAATGCCAGGTGTACTAAATTCAATTGCAAAGAAAGCCCTAGAAAACTTGCCTCCATTCCATGCCCAAAGAGTGAGAATGCAGTGAATGAACCCGAACAAGCGAACGAACAAATGATGAGGGAAATAGAAGAGAACTCGCTGATGTGAGAACAAACGTGTCATGTGATGCTGCTGCGAACACCGCAGCATCACTTCCCACCACGAAGTCAGGTGAATATATACTTTTCTACCAATATATATATAGTGTTTCGATTCGATGATGTTTTGACACGCTGTAGGATGTTGTATGCACTGGAGTTTTCTCGAACTCGACAAAGAAGAAAGACCAGAGGGTTGGTGCAACAACACCGACCTGTGTGCATCCCAAGGACTATGACAAGCGGCTGGCCTCCTACTGCAAGATGTTTGTGGAGGAGTTTGGCGAGGACTGGCCAGTGAGGGCACGGGTTGCAATTGAAATTTGGATCTTTAACAGTACTGGACCATCTTTGATAGTCTTTGCTCATTTGATGTCTCAAGGAGTCTCAAGGCATGAACTTTCCGGCATTTTCTGTCAACATTCAGCTACATTCAGTTCATTTCAGTCGCCGTTGCAATACAGGAGGAGCTGCAAAAACGTTTCTGGGACGACAGGTGCGCGGCCTGAGAAGAAACACTAATGCTTTCGAATCATTTTCCACGCATTTGCATAGGCTTTCAGGTTTTACACATTTTCGGATATTTTCAGATTGCAGGTTTGTGATGGTTTGTGTTTCTACTACTGGCATCGGTGTTGCTGGTCTTCATGATCATGCTTGCTGGGCTGGGTTTCCTGAGAAGATCTGGCTCAGGCAAGTGAACCACACAGAGATTTGCCAAGCTGAATGTCAATCCTCTGCAAGTGGCACAGGAGCCTGCAGCTCAGCATGGAAAGTGATAAAAGTGACCAAAGTGACCCATTGTTTTGAGCTGTCCCAAGATATTCAGCTCTGCCGAGGCGCAGTCCAAGACGCCAAGAAAGCCCAAAGCTTCACGATCTCCAAGGAATAGCGGCACTGACGGCAGTGAGCAAAGTGGGATTGTCCAAAAATCGGGGATAAAAGTGCCAATTGAACGAGAAAATATGATAAAGATATATGAATTATATAAACATGATAAACCATTGTATTACTGGGTTCCCCATTTTGGACAAAGCCAAATCTTTTAATCTCTTTTGGGCGACAGCTTCATATTTATTCTCCTGGAAGTCAGGCATATGGTGCCAGGCAGTGAATTTGCCACAGACCACCTGCTCCCTGGATCCTCAGGAGCCCGTCAGAGGAGAAGGCCAAGCTGCCAATGGATAAAGCTTTAATTTAATTAAAACTTTTTGTCTTGGCAAAGTCCTAGAGTTTGAAACAAGAAGGATTCAGAACGGTTCAGACATGTTCAGAAAGTAGATCAGACATGAGTAGACTGAGTGCTTCTCTTTGACAAAGCTGCGCCTGCAATGCCTGCGACCATCCTTCCCAGTTGTCAGGTGCAAAAAGAGTCGGCCAAAGCAAAGCCGATGCCCACAACCAAACCGGCGAAGCTCCCCAAAGCTACAGGACAGAGACGATTGAAACACCACGGCGATCTGTGGATGGACATTGTTTGATTCAATGATTTTCCGTGATGAACCACTCCTTTGTTTGATTCTGTTTGATTGAGAGTGGGAGTGGTTGGTTTTGCTCCAGGAGAACCGGTCTCGACGGCTGAAGCAGAGGTCAAGGTGGACGAGGCTGGACAGAATCGAACGACTGCCGTAACTGCCGTTGCAGAACCTGATCCATCTCCAAGGTGCTCAAAACTTTGCCAAAGATGAAGACCAAAGAACTTCGAAAGCTGGGGGAGGCTACAGCGGCTCAAAATGATGAATCACACACCGAAATTGGATGGTAAAAGTCAGTTGAACCAATAACAAAATCTAAGAATCATCTAACATTGACCGATTTTGGGGGTTCATTTAGAGTCCATTGGTCGTCCTTATGCCATCCTTTTTGTCCGCAGCGCTCGCCAAAGCGTCAGGCCATCCTTGGCGAGCTGTCGTCTCGAGCTGCGCTGCCTGTGCGAACGGAGTTGTGAGGGGTGAGACCAGGCTGGGCCGCTGGAAGCGAACATGGATATTTGAACATTTTATGATCAAATGATATTTTATAATCAAAATATATATATATATGTATGTATGTATGTAATGAATGTAATGTAATGTAATGTAATGTAATGTAATGTAATGTATGTATCTATCTATCTATCTATCTATCTATGTATCTATGTATCTATGTATCTATGTATCTATGTATCTATGTATGTATCTATTAATGTAATGTAATGTAATGTAATGTAATGTAATGTAATGTATGTATGTATGTAATGTAATGTAATGTAATGTAATGTAATGTAATGTAATGTAATGTAATGTAATGTAATGTAATGTAATGCATGCATGCATGCATGCATGCATGTGTGTATGTATGTATGTATGTATGTATGTATGTATGTATGTATGTATGTATGTATGTATGTATGTATGTATGTATGTATGTATGTATGTATGTATGTATGTATGTATGTATGTATGTATGTATGTATGTTGTATGTATGTATGTATGTATGTATGTATGTATGTATGTATGTATGTATGTATGTATGTATGTATGTATGTATGTATGTATGTATGTATGTATGTATGTATGTATGTATGTATGTATGTATGTATGTATGTATGTATGTAGTGTGTATGTATGTATGTATGTATGTATGTATGTATGTATGTATGTATGTATGTATGTATGTATGTATGTATGTATGTATGTATGTATGTATGTATGTATGTACTGTATGTATGTACTGTATGTATGTACTGTATGTATGTACTGTATGTATGTACTGTATGTATGTATGTATGTACTGTATGTACTGTATGTCTGTAATGTATGTATGTATGTAATGTAATGTAATGTAATGGAATGGAATGGAATGGAATGTATGTATGTATAGATAATTTGATTACATTTGTGGGTCAAGTCCCACTAAACATCTGTGAACTGTAGATTATGATTGTATAAATGACAATGTATTCCAATTCGACTATACTAGGTCTGTCTTTGTGGCACCTCTTGACTTGACTGATGGAAGCTGGTACACTTTTTCGCAAACAACGCTGAGCCTGATAGTTTTTCAGGTGCAAGACCAAGAATCTCTGAATCTTCAAGGAGCTCAAAAAAATCAAAAGCGTTTCCCTCATTGTCAATGGAGCCTGCTCGAAGATGCTCGTGCATGGCAGGGGGGACGCAAGTTACGGTGCCCAAAACGGGCGGACGTGACCAGCAACTGACGTGGTGGACGTGCCTCAGAAGTTCTGGAAATTTCCACAGAGCTTCTGAGAAACCAGCGTTTTAGTCGCCTGAAAAGCACTGAAAATGAAATAGTCATATAGTTTGCAGCCAGAACAGCCTGTGTGAAATAAGGCTGCTTCAATTGGCCTTCAAGTTTCTCTTTGTCGCGCAAAGAGACTACAATACTCCTAGCACGTAAGACCCATCAACATGCGGATATATACATATTGTGTCATATATACAGATAGTTACATATTTCTATGAATGGTAAGGTGTGTATATATATATATATATGTTAATTCACATATACCCATGTATCTATAACAATCATGATGTCATACGGATTTACCTGTAAAAATAGTATCACCATCGTTTCTATTGTCCATGGACCTCCATTTGGCTCAGAAACGTTAGGGTTTGGGGTCCGAGCCTTACCTAGTGGGGCTTGTGACATCAATGGTGTATGCCCGCGAGGACTGGAGGTTCATCTTCTGCACCGAATCTTCAAAATATTTCTGCATTTTTGCGCCATGTTTTGTTTTCTTTTTGGATCTTAGAACATATTAGAAACTGTATTTTTCATTGGTTAGTGATTTTATGTATACTGCCTCCTTCGTTGTGGTGGTGTGGTGAGGTGCAAAGGTGGTGGGTTAGTAGATTCAGAACCTCTCCAGGACGTCGAGAACGTGTTGGCTGCGCGAGGATGGAGGGAAGTGAAACAGATAGGCAGGACACAGCCCGGGGCGTTGTTGGTGTGCAACAGGTATGCCAATGTAACATGGAACAGATACAGGGGGTCTTGATGAGTAAAGACCTTGTCCTGATGTCGTAACCTGTACTACTGAGAGAGTCAGTTTAGTCCAGCACTTCCTGTCGACCAACCTGAGTCCGCCTTTGCTGCAACCTTCATCGATGCTCAGGGGAAGGCTCCTTCGCGAAGGCTCTGCTCGTAGAGGCGTCTGATGGCACTCAAGCTGTTTGCAAGGCGCTTACAGGGTGGGGAACAGCTGGGGCAAGTGGGATTCGTGGCTTGACAACCCGAGGATACACACCAGCAATGCGTTTCCACGATAGATTGGACAGAGAAACTTCTTCCCTCTTTAAGCTGGCATTGTCTCCTGACAGGTCATGGACATTAGCGAAGCATCCAAAAAAGAGGCTGGTTTGAACAGCATTGGGAATGCCTGTCTCAGGTTTGATGAAGTTCGCGAGGGGTGAAGCTATTGTGGTTTTGAGTATCCGCTAATTCTCCAACATCTGTAGTTGTCCCTCATGTTGTGTTGCATGGACCCCCGGACCTCCAAATCTTATGTTTCCCTTCCAATTAGATAACTAGTGAGTGACTTTGCAGGCGGAAGATGCAGCAAAGGACAGACGATGACGGATGTCAGAGGGGATTCCCTTAACTGTCGCTGCTCATATATTTTGTTCGTATATCCCTACAGGACAGTTGTGACAGTTGGTTTACCACCTTGTTTGTTGATGATATTCCATGATATTCTCACATATTCTCATCTGCTTCTCTCTTTTTGCGGGATCCTTGATGATTTTCCGGCGGGATCCTGGCACAGGAGGGCAGACTGCTCGCATCGCTGCAACATCCCTTCGTGGTGCGATACCGTGACAGCTTTTGTGAGGCGTGCTGAGCTGTGGCCACAGAGTTGCTGCGGGAGAAGCTTAGCGGCTTAGCTAGTCACAGCTCAGCCTTCCATTCGCGGCCAGGCTGGTGTGCTGTGTTTGATCATGGACTTTTGTGAAGGCCGGGGAGAAATGCAACAGGTCACTAAGTCTTTCATGGTCTTTCATGTTCTTTCACCTCTTCGTGCCATGGTCAAATATGGATCCTTGTCCCATGCAGATGGTCATCCCCCAATGGGGGTTAATACGGTTAATATAGCCATTACATGGAATCCCTATGGTGGGATGACCATATCTCACGCAGCCATATTCCAAGAAAATTCCAACAGACCTACAGAGCATACCTGTTGCCACTTGCAGATTGGTCATGAACGGATTCCTTTCATTCGGCAGGTTAGAGGGACTTGGGGAGAGGTGTGTTCACTGTGTTCACATCATTTTAGATGTATAAGCTGTATAATCGCGGTGATTCGACAAGACTTCTGGAAGTCCAGGCGGTGAGCTTGCCAAGCAGATCCGCCGAGCGAGGCGAAACCATCAGAGGTGCGCCTTTTTCGTTATCTGTATGGTTGATTTCATGGCTTGGAAGCTAAGAATTTTGAATGATACTATATGATGCACAGTTTTTCATTGGTTACTTTGGAGATGAATTGTTTGGAAACCCATCCAGTGATCCAAATCACTTTAAGTGCAGACTTTGGACTTGGAGACAGTGACTCTGCCTGGTGCCATGTGGTGTGCCAGGATCCCGGAAGAGCAGATACTCCGGTGGTTTACGCAGGTGGCCGTGAATCCTCGAGAGAGTTCCACTTATGGGGCTCAAGAAATTGGTCAATATCGATCTTTGGGTGCTTAATGTATTTAATGTGCACGGATCAAGAAATTGGATTCCAATTCGAAAGATGTACTCGTACTGACGTCGTACTGACATACCGAGCATATCCGAGCATTCTTTTTGTGGTGGTGGACTCTCAATCCCAACGTGCGAAAATGAAGAACACAGCCCTGTATTTCATGCTTCTGGAAGTTCTCAGAGCTTCGGCAGGCGATGCTATCGCTCAAGTACATCCATGACAAGCACATCCTTCACAGGGTCAGGGCCCGCAAGCTTCTGCAAGCTCCTTGAGCTGAAGTTTTTTCTTGTAACTATTTGACAGAAGAAACATATTGAAGTGATGACAAAAGCTGCTCGTTTGATAACTGCCCACTGCTCAAATTGACTCAAAGTACTATCAATAAATCAATAGTGATTCTTGCCTTCCTCTTGTGCCCGAACACTCAAAAATTTCAGGGAAGTCATGGGACCAGAGGAATTTTCATGGAATTTAAATGCTGATCAAACGTAGGCATTCTATTTGCTATGCACATCTATGCAGTCTATGCACCTAAAAAAAACACTCCCTACATCTCCCTACTGCATTGACGTGGCAGGATCTGAAACCAGCCAATTTCTTCCTGACAAAGACTGGGCGCGGCAGCCAAGTCAATGCCAATCGTTCTGCATTTGCCTCATCCCTTTGCCAAGTCTGGTCTTTGGTCTCTGCCATCACCTAGCAGACTTGGGTTTTGTATGAGCTATGAACCGTTTTGGATAACCATGGTCGCCTTGCCTCTTCCAATGGTGAGATATGGTGAGATATCCTATCATTTTTTTGCAAATTTCATTGCTAGTCTTCCAGATGCCCCGCTTCCAGGTCTTTGAAGATGGGAGACTTCGGTATTGCAAAATCCATGGCAGGGCAGCCTACTGTGCCTTATGCATGTTATGCTGCAAACATCGCACTACGATGCATTGCGTAGATGAATTCACACTCTGCAGTTTTCCTGCTTTATTGAGGCTTGCACAATAGCATTTGCCAAGACCCGGATTGGCCGCCTCCTTGGGTGGAAGAGAGTGCGGAAGAGAGTGCTGGTTAGGGGTGGCTGTTGTCTGAAATCAGCTTGAATCAGCCCAGACCCATGACACTTTACAAAAGATGAATCTTTGGTGTTGCTTTGATGCTTATGTTTTCTCAACAGCCTCATTCCCAGGGCGCAAACGAGTAATTGAGTAGTTTGACTCTGCGCCAAGCAGACCTTTGCGCTAAGGTACTCCATACTACCTTAGCCCGGAAGTTTGTCAGGCAAGCCGGGACGATTCCTCTGAGCTCAGGTTATCACGAGTTGTGAGCTGTTTGATACATTGTAGGAACCGAGGTTTTGAGGAGATTCAGGATCAATATATTCAATGTACTGAAGCGTATGCAAACTGAGAATGACTCTACCTCTGCTTGGTGTCAGGAAAAACCGTATGCTTGGCCGTCGGACATGTGGTCGATGGGTTGGGCTCTCAATGGAGGAAGAGACTGCCGCTGCCACTGCCTGTATCCTTTCCTTCAGTACTTCAGTACTTCTCACTTGTTTGTATACAGTATAGTCACTGTATAGTCAGTATAGTGTACAGCGTACCTATGCGTACATGGACATACTTTTTGGCTCCTTTGTATATACTTCAGAATAGTTTTGCTTATTCAGCAGCGAAAAGGTTGCATTCTTTATGAGATGTGCGCATTGCTGGCTACTCAGATTCTGTGAAACGGCACAGCTTCTGGAGATCATCAGAGAAGCAAAACTTGGATATTGAAAAACTTGGATCATCAGATTTTATTGGAAGCATTTATTTTGCTGATTTCATTTCACGCAAAAGCATTCAAGGTGGTTGTTGTCTGAGTTGTGCAAACATTTCACTGTATCTTCATACTAGAAGCGATGTGCCCAAGGCAAGTTCCATTTGATGCTCATAGCATTTCGGGCCTTGTGCAGAAGATCTGCTATGGTCCTTTGCCAATTGCCGCAGCCTCAGCTGACTACTCCTTGAACTGTGAACTGAAAACTCATTGAGTCATTGTTCTAGAAACTATCCCTGACGTGCGCAGGTTCCAGACTCTTATTCGGACTTCTTACGACGGCCACTTGGATGCCGGTAGCAACAGCTTGGATCATTTTGGTACAAGTCCGAACTTTTGAGCAGCCCTTTCGAGCAGCGGGTTGCGAGAAGCATATTTTTGTGCTGGAGGGCTGGTATCAGCAGTTGACATCCCATGTTTGTTTGTTTGTTCGTTCGTTCGTTTGTTTGTTTACATATACATATTTCACATATTCTAGGCCGTCTTATTGATTACATATCCCCATGCCTTATATATATATATAGATAGAATTATATAGATATATACATACATTAATTCTCCAAACATGTTGGTTCAACAGCTGGTTCCCGCGGTCCCAAGTTTGTAACTGTTTTTCATGTATACTACTGTACATATACCCTAATTCATCCATACTATACTGTGCTTATGGCTCAAGAAACAAGCGTGCACTTGCTGTAGTCTTTAGGCTGTTTCGCCTGTCAAACAGGTTATCAGCCGTAAGCTAATTCTTCCTTGTAGGAATGTCTGCCCCCTCGGGTTCTTCCACCGAGGGCACCGGGCGTGTAGATACCTCTGACGCAGCCATGGCTAACCCGGGGACATTACCTATCAGCAACTCACCTTTCTCATATGACATCAGCACCCCACCAAGCTCCGACAAATCCAGAAGCTTAAGGGATCGACGCCACCTTCCACATTTGAGTAACGCAGTTGTGCCTTCTCATGTGGGATTCAGTCACCGTGGTTTTGTCCCCCAAGCCGCTCGGGAGGGTGGGCCACCGACTCGCCAATTGAACCAGATGAATGTCCATAATACGTTTCAACACAATGTTCATGTTGACAATCCTCAAGTGAATTTTGTCGAGCAGAATTTGCACCTTCATGCACATGATCCTGCTATGACAAGCCTTGTGGAAACAACGGCCGAACTCCGTCATCGTGAAGTATTGGCCCAGGCCGAAGCCCACGCTGAGGCCGTCCACACGGCAAAAACTGAGGAATTGGTGGAAGCATTACGAGTCCGTGAGGGCATTGAAAGTCAGAGGGCCCTAGATGCAATGATGTCCAAAGAACAAGAAGTATTGAGAATGGGAGCACAGTATAGGGAGAACTTACTGCATGAGGCGCACGAACACGTAAGGTTCCGTGAAGCTCAGATGAATGAGAAAATTCAGGCATATCAGCGTGTCATTGATGCTAACCATCGACAATCACTATCAAGTAAGGAGCAAGAGATCCTTGAATTGAGAAGAGCAGCTGAGGAAGAGAGAAGGGTTCAGAATGAACGCATTACACAGCTTGAACACATGGTACAAGCCCAGATGCAACACAATCTGAAACTGCAAAGTATGCTCGATTCCCAATTTGCTCAGGTTCGTCCAAGTCCTATTGTCGAGACTGCCGCCATGACTATGACAGCCGGAACCCATACATCAACGGAGATTCCAAATTTCGAGTTTGTTCCGCCGACCCGAAAGGCTGCACCTGCAGCACCTCCAACCAATGTAGCCCGACCTCCAATTGCAAGAACGCCGATTAACTTTACTTCCCCTGGCACTGAAACTTATGAAAAGGATGGTATTGAGGTTATTTATCATGATCCATCATATCGAGTCCCAGTGCAAGTGAAGAAGGAGTCGGATGTTGCAAGGTCTTCCGCTGAGGAACGCCCTTCGGGAGGAGAGGCCAATAATCGACGCCGAGATAACCATCCCATGGATAGTGTCAATTCCCCTGCGCCGACCAATCAATATGCCCCGACCGAACTAGGCCCAGATGAGATGGAGTACTTCGAGCCGGGGGGCGATGATGCGCCTGATGGAAACGATCCAGGGGATGGAGGAGATGGCAACGGAGGGAACGGGGGAGGTGGACCACCATCACCACCTGATCCAATCGATAAACCTGAAGGGGATAAGAACCGTAAGGCACCCAGGAAAACTAGGGCCGGTCCCAATCCTCCTGACGGTGGGGATGACGGTGATGATGATCCCGATGATGATGATGATGATGAGAAGTTCAGGCGAAGGATGATCAAGTTTCTAGGTGGCTACATTGATCCAAGGCATGATGACAAACCCAAGGTCAAGGAAGCTGACACCATCAAGATCCCAGCATTCCCATTGGCAGAAACCTATCGCAATTGGAGAATTAAGACCAGAGAAGCAGTTGTAGCAGCATCAACCGATCCCGATAGTGCTTTCAAGTGGATTAGTGATTCTTGGAAAGAAGAACAGACCCTTGAAGCGCTCCGGAAGGTTGCGCCGTTTGCGACACTTGATGCAAAGTTACTTTCTGCGCTCACCAATATAATCACTGGTGACTTCGCCCGTAAGGTAGATACCTTCAAAGAGACTGAAGCCACCGCTGGACGGATTGTAAGAGGGAGACAAGTTTTGTTCATGTTGCATGACCACTTTAGTACCAACATCAAGCACGGAGCTACTTATGCCCTTCAAGATTTGTTCAGTGTCCAATTGCGTGGGGAGAATTTGAAGTCTTTCATTTCGAACTGGGATCAAGTGTTGGCTGGTATCGTCCAGACTCCTGATGAAAGTGTATTGGAGACACTCTTCTACAAACAAGTGAAGAATTGTAAGGCCATCCAACATGACATGAATGAGTATCATAGAGCTGATGAAGGAACCGAAAAACGGAACTACAGTTTCCTTGTTTCTGCCGTGCGACGCCACCTTGACCGTGAGAGGTTGGAGGCAAATCGTGATCGAGTTGCCAAAGGTCTTTCGGGTTCCGGTCGTCCCTCCGCTCCCGCAGTCGAGGGCAAGACAGGATTCATCCCCAAGGGGTATTGTGTGGCATGGAATAAGGGAGGCTGTAGCAAGGACAACTGTACTTACAAGCATGAAGTCCCCAAGCCACGTGATAGAAGTCGCAAACCCAGCAAAACCAGAGGTCGCTCAAATGAACGTTCTGGTTCTCCCAGACCAAAGGGGAAAGGTAAGAAGATTTGCAAGTTTTGGAAACAGGGACGTTGCGATAGAGGAGCTGATTGCAAATTCCTTCATGAGGGTTCAGTGGGAAAACCAAGACAAGCTACTCCTGCCCGTTCGGCCAGTAGCGAAAACAAAAATAAAAAGAAGAATCCCAAGAACCCGAAAAGGAAGGGATCCCGAAGCTCTAGCCGCTCTAAGAGCCCCAAGAGCCCGAAGTCCCCGAAGTCTAAAGGATCCGGGGCCAGTTCATCTAAGCCGTCTCCTGCCGCAGTTTGTCTTGTTGCATCCATGCTTGCATCCGTGTCTCAGGCATTTTGTATCCC
Source organism: Cladocopium goreaui (assembly GCA_947184155.2). Taxonomy (NCBI): domain Eukaryota; class Dinophyceae; order Suessiales; family Symbiodiniaceae; genus Cladocopium; species Cladocopium goreaui. Next base: position 500,472 of record CAMXCT020001657.1, on the reverse strand, counting down.
TCAACCAAGAGTATTTTGTCCATCGATTCGTTTTGATGATTCACCGGACGTATCTCATGTTAAAGTCCGAGGGAACTTGAGGCCAATTGGAAACGCAGTCACCAAGGATAAGGTTACCTTTCCATGGGGACATCAGTTTGAAGTTGATCAACTTGCTGTGAATGATGCCGCTTTGACCGGTACCATGCTGGCAGGATCTGTTTCCAATTGTCTTCGGGGAATAGAATGCAAATGTGCCTATTTATGTGACACAGATTTTGGTTGCAATGAATGTATCCCAAAGGGAATCAAAGTCACCCCTGCGGAATGTAGAGAAGACGTGAAGGGAGCGATCAACCTCGAACTTGACTGGATTGCAGATACGGGGAGTGCTCAAGATCTTGTCAATGATAGCGAATTGCCAGATGACTATGGATACTACTCCAACAATCCCATTCGCATGATTACTGCCAATGGTGAAAGTTCGTCATCGAAACAAGGGAAAGTATTTGTTCCGAAGTTAGGCAAGACCATTGACCCATATCTTGTTCGAAGCTCACCTCCTGTCATTTCAGTCGGGATGAGATGCATTGATGATGGTTACGACTTCATATGGAGAGGCTCCAAAGGTGAACCTCCTTACATGGTCAAACCAAATGGGGAACGCATCGAGTTAGTTGTCAGAGATTACGTACCCTACTTTGCAAACAATTCAAAGACGATTTCCACTCCATCAACTCAGCCTAGACCAAGTATTGCCACCCCGGCATCAGATGAAGCTCAACAATCTCCGGAGCCCGATGGGGACATTGAAATCATTGGTGATGACCCCATGGGTGTTAATGTTGACTTACCGGAGCCCCAGCCCTTGGAGGCTGAGGAGGTTGATGTTCCTGATGCCGACCGGGAGGTTGAGCCGCCTGTGGAAGGATCCAAGGGTAGCAGTAGTAACGTCCATGATGATGGCGCTCACAAAAGGTCTCTAGGGGAGAAAGATTTGAAAGAAGAAGCTAAGTCTATTCGACATATGCTGACTCACATCCCTAAGAACCCTTTTTGTGACATATGCACCAGAGCTAAGATGTTCAAGCCACCCTCAAGAGCTGTAGGCGGATCAACCAAAGTTAAAGCTGAGAAATTTGGTGACCACATCACTGCTGATTTTATTGTCACCAGAGATGAAGATGAGTTGGGAATCGATGAAGAGAAAAGTGCACTCGTAGTGAAGGACATAGCAACAGGATTTATGTATGTCTACCCCAATGCCAGACGAACCACCAATGCTGCTATCTTGGCAATTAAACATTTTGTTGGACATGAAGATAAGATAGGAGTTTTCTACAGTGACAATGCACCCGAGTTGATCTCAGCAATGAAGATCCTTCAGTGCCGTCATGTCTTAAGTAGGGACTACATATCCAAGTCCAACGCCCAAGCCGAGAGAGCGGTTCGGTCAGTCCTTGAAGGCACTCATGTCAATCTGCTCCAGGCAGGTTTGAATCATTGGCACTGGCCACATGCTGCCCGACATTGGTGCTTCATGCAGAATGTCATTGCAACGGGGGGAGACAAATCACCATGGGAATTACGTTTTGGATCGAGATTTGACGGTCCCCTCATTCCTTTTGGTTGTCTTGTCGACTATTGGAATGGACCAAGAAAGAAGAACAAGGATGGACTCCGCTTCGACCCAACATCGAGCCCTGGTTTATTCCTTGGCTATGCCATTCACCCCGAATTCATGTGGAGAAAAGAATTCATGGTTGTACCTACAAAGGATCTTATTGAAAATGAATCCAATGGTACTGCATCAATCCTGCGGGTAATCAAGATCAGCAAACCGAGTGATACGCAATTTCCTCTCCAAGGCCGAACGACTTTTGGGAAAGATGACCCGGGACTTTCCGAAGCTCTGGGGAACCAAGAGCCGGCTTTGGAGGATCAGGATGCTAAAATGGATGATGATGACGAGGAATCCCAGGAAGAAAGTTTCCAACTATCTACTGCCCATGCTGTCCACGATGAAACATGGCTACCTTTCATGAGACATATAAAAGACCGAGAGGGATGGTACGAATATGCTGATTGTCACGTCAACGTGAGAAGAGATTGTGATCATTACATTTCTCCTAACAGCAAGATTTCGACTGAAGAGTATCCCTATCGGACAACATGCCATAGGAAGGACGATGCCTGGTTCATCTTAGACCAAAACTTCATCCTCTGGCCAAAATACGAGGCCTGGAACGAGACCATCGCTCCATGTGAGGTCATGCTCACAATCTTCCATAAGGACATCATTGACCTTCGCGAGAGGACGGAGCCGGAAATTACAGTAGACGAAGCTATCCCTGGGGATGATCCGAAGGATAAGGATCTAATCGAAGTCATCAATCCTTCCACTGGTGATGTTGAGAAAATAAGAAGAGATGACCCCCAGTATTATAGTGCAGATGGATTCAAAACAAGAAGGTACAAGGGATCAAGTAAACCAATGGACATCCCATCATTTGTTTGGCAGTCCATGTCTGTGAAAGCCAGAAGAGAAGCAATCAGAGAAGAACAAATGAAGTTAGCCAGAGATGGAGCTGAGAAGAAACGGGCCGTTAGAGCCGAACAAGAACTTGCGAGACTTGAGAAATCCAAGAAGGGTGTTGCAAGCATCATCAATCAACTCCATCATGCATATCACTCAGAGGATGATTTTCCAACCATGCCCACTTGTAAGTATTCCCAAGATAGGCATCGGGTTAAGTGCGCCCGGGTTAGTATAATGAGCGGGGAAAAGATCATCAACACTCTTGTGGCCCAGCCAGTCAACAAGAAGGAGATAAGTTCCAACCCTAAAGCTCAGGAATCTCTTGACATCGAGTGGAATAAGCTCGTCAAGAAAACTGCCTGGTTGTACGATACCGTACAAGAGTGGAGCGTAGTCTCCGATGGTGCCAAAAAGAAAGGGAAGAAAGTACATGTTGGAAAGGTGTTTGAAATTTGTGTTGAAAAGGGTAGTGAACTTCCAGTGGGCCACAAGCTTAGGAAATTTAAGGGTAGAACGGTATTCCAGGGCAACAATGTCCGTGATGAGAACGCCGATGTTGCTCTTTTCTCCGAGCTAGGCTCATCGCCTGCGACCATGGAGGCTGGTAAAGCTGTGGATGCATATGGTTCTCAGCCCGGACACATAACTCAACAGAATGACGGTGTCCAAGCATATACTCAAGCACTAATGGAAGGGATTGAAACCTGGGTGGAACTTCCAGTTGATAGATGGCCCAAACATTGGGTAGGCAAGTATAGACGCCCCGTTGTACTCCTTCGCATTGCCTTATATGGTCACCCTGACTCGGGGGGACTTTGGGAAATTCACTGCGAAAGGATGCTCATAGCGGTGGGGTTCATAATGCCTGACCCGGAAGGGTGGCCATCAGTGTTCTTTCATCCTGAATTGAAGCTCCTCTTGGTAGTGTATGTAGATGACTTCAAAATGTCAGGTCCTAAAGAGTCGATGCCGAAAGGATGGGAGTTAGTTGGATCCAGAATCGATATGGATGTCCCCACTGACATTGGTCGATATCTTGGATGTGATCATGTTCAAGAACTTCAAGTTAAGCTGACGGTTCATGATCACCCTTTCGCTCACCTCTTCGACAAGTCCCTTCCTGATCCCGCCGCCAAGGAGGCCGCAGCAGCGGAGAGGACTCAGGACTTTTGGGAAGTTGACGCATCCAAAGGAGTCTACATCAGACATCACTGTCAACCAAGAAAGGGATTCTATGTTCCAGATGAAGAAATCATAACTGCATGTAACTTGACTGATGTTAGGTTTACTGACTTTGTGCAAAGCACGTCGGAAGACGATGCCGTTTCTGAATGGGACAAGTACCTTGATGAAACGGGGGGCTATGCACAAGGGAAGAGAAAGCCTGCATTATGGGTAGGTGCCACTTACCTATTCACCAAGACTTGCAAAGATCCCAAAATTGCAGTTGCATCACTTAAAAGAGATAAAAACGATGCCAAGAAGAAAGCAAGAGCTCAAGGTTTCAGATACATGGACCAATTGTTCAAAGATCAACCTTGTATGTCCAAGCCAGTGAATGTAATGACATACGACATGCAACCCTTTTTGCAATCATGTATTGACCGATACCAGTCACTTGCCGGTAAAGACGCCAAACCCCTTAAGCAGGTATCCACTCCTTTTCATGAAGAGAGGATTGCAAGACCTCTGGAAGGGGAGTCCGAACCGAAGGGTGCACTTGCTCCAATAGCTGCAAGGGTTTTGATGAAGATCCTATTTGCCGCCCGTATGGCAAGATATGACTTGCTTAGAGCCGTGCAAGGACTTGCAGCTAGAGTAACAAAATAGTCAGTAGATTGCGATAAGGCATTGCATAGATTAATTTGTTACATACATTCTACATTGGATCACAAGCTCAAAGCCTTCGTTGGCGATCGAATTCAAGAGTGCAAACTTTGGTGTTTTGCCGACGCCGATCATGCCGGTGAGTACGACAACAAAAGTACTACTGGATGTTTCTTAGTCCTAATAGGTCCCAATACTTATTTCCCACTCACTGCATTCTCTAAGAAGCAAACATCAGTGTCAGTTTCTAGCACTGAAGCCGAAGTAGTTGCTGCAAACATTTCCCTCCGCGCTGTAGGACTGCCTTCATCCGGTTTATGGGCCTACCTCCAGAACGCGGGGGGGGGATCAAGCACTCCGGGAGGTTTGCCAAGAGAAAGTATCAAGACCCAACCTGAGGGTAACGGTGAGTACTGGGAGTTTTTACGAGATAGGAGATTGCTTGTCCGTGTTCATCCCAAGAACAGGGCCCACCTTTTCAATCCGACTGAGTCCAAGACCATTCCAATCCCAATCAAGCGCATTGGATATGCCAGAACAACCATTTTTATTTCTTCAGGAATGATGGACTTCATCCAGGACAATTGGAAAAGACGTGGAACAAGACCTGTTGATAAACAATGGACCGGAAAGACCTTCTTCCGTGTTTTTGGACCCTATGATAGTGATTATGAAGTTGAATCATCGGAAGTTCGGGAAGCACTTACTGATTTTGAATTTGTAGGGCAAGAGAAAATGGGTGATTACATGGTGTCACTCTTCCCTCCCAAGAGCATCCGTGGAATCTTCGTCGAAGACAACCAAGCCACCATCAGAATCTTGGAGAACGGTAAGTCACCATCGTTTCGTCATACAGACAAAACCCAACGGATCAACTTGTCATGGTTATCAGAGCAGTATAAGAGGGGATGGTATGATTTGACATATGGACCATCTAAAATGCAGGTTGCAGACATCTTGACTAAGCCTTTCACTAATGCAGAGAAATGGCGATTTGCACTGGCCCTCATGTCCCACGTAGCACCCAAGAGTAGTAAGGCCAGCTCATCCGGTTCTAATCGTGCAACGACTGGTACCCCACGGCCCAAGGCTATGGCATCCAGTCGAAGCTCCGGGGAACCGAGAGCCAGCCTGAACCCCAATCGTTTGCTAGTGGAAATTTGCTGCAGTCCCATGTCCAAGTTGAGTGATGTTTCCAGAGAAGCCGCCGTTGGATGTAGAGTGATTCAGTTTACCGAGAAGCATAGTCTGTTGGACGAAGATTATCAACTGTATGTTGCAAGCATTGTGAACGATTTTCCAGTGTCCAAAGATGTCCTTTTGTGGCTGAGCCTCCCTTGCACGGGGGGCACATCGTGGTCTCATGTGAACTTGAAAATCCCAAGTGCCGCTAAGAAGGTCATGAAACATGTCAAGACTATGAAAAAGTTATGGAAAGCTTTTGAAAGATTTGTTCATCGGCTAACCAGAGACTTTGAAGTTGCAATTGAATGGCCTCAAAATTGTCGGTACTGGAAATTCCCGAGAGTACTCAAGTTTATCCATAAATTCTCCTTGAAGAGATATGATTTCCATGGATGTATGCTCGGCACAAAAGACCACGAAGGGATTCCTATCAAAAAGCCCTGGACTGTCGCTACTACAGTTGATGAAATTGGTTTGGAATTGTCACAATACCAATGCGACGAGTCACATGACCACGTGCAAGGGAGAGGCAAGCCACTCAAAGAAACTGAAAGTTACTCATACCTTTTTACTGATTGTGTGCACAGAGCTTTTGACCGGGCAGCTCAATCTGCTCGAACATTCGCGTGTGCTTTGATCGCCGTCTCCGACCTGCCTGTCTTTGCCGTGATGTTGGATGCTACTTCCGCTTCGGTGTCTCTTCCTCCTCATGTGACGGAAGCAGCTCAAGCTGGGGTACGTCTTCCGGAAGGTCGGCCAGGTTCGGAACATGCCAATTGGCGCCAGGATGCGAACTTCCAGGTGGAGCAGATCGCTCCGGAGTATCGCTTGACGATCTATGAGAGGATTCTCCAATGGGAAAAGAAACTGGCTACAATTCGAGGCTCATGTGTGGCATGCATCTTTCCTGATGGCTATGAAGGTGCAAACAAGATTGGAAGTGGGCAAATCCCGATTGGTGACGTGATTGATGGTCTCGTCGGGAAGGACACCAACGAAACGCAGAGGACCTACTGTGACATTGTCGACTTGGTGAAGGACATCCCTGCTGCTTTGTTTGGTGCCGTTGAATGCCCACCGGAAGGTGAGGCCGACTTGATCATTGTTGGTGACTCATCTTTCGCACTTGTGGCCAACCACGACAACCCTGTGCTCTGCTCCAGGCTTTCCTTTGGTGAACTGCTACAGAGCAAGGAGTATGCCATTGGCCAGATCAGGTCCGTTTACCCAGGACTGAAATGGGGTAAGGGCCTCAGCGCCATCAATCACCAGATCTGAGAGCTGATTGAGAAGGTCGAACGAGAAAATCGCCTTCTTGACAGAGCAACACTCCCGATCATGGTCGTCGTCGGATGGGCGGGGAACGATGTGCACGGGGACTTTGGATACCAAGGGTGTACATGGATTCACCAATCCAATCTCACGAAGTCAGAAGCCGACCGGAAGGTCGCTGCCGAGTACGTCGACAAGCAGTACAAGAAGGTGCAGCGATCACTGGAAGGACTGGTTGAGATTTCCAAGGACCCCCGTGTCATGTCTGTGCAAGTCATCGGGAACGGTGACCATTCCGGATACTCATTGCCGCCATCTTACAACCGTGAGATGGGCAAGCACATCAATTGGCTGGCAGAGCGTGGCATTCAATGTGTGAACTCCACTATGCTCGCTCAGGGTGGGAAATACGACAACTACCACCTGCACGACCACCAATTTAACCGGAAACTGGTTTATCGTTTCTTGAGAGGAGCCATCACCTTCCACCTCAAATACGTTGAGCTCATGTCGAAGCAGGACGATCTCAAGTACTTTGTGAAGGAGTTCATCAGCAACGAGCAAGATCGTGTGGCCGCGGTCCATCTCTTCCCCACGATGGTTCAGTTTCGTTTGGCTTTGCTCGGCACTCAAGAAGTCATGGAAGCCGTCTCCACCGAGAAGAAAACGGCAACCCCTGCCCAGGTCTTCGACGAGGCAGATGAGGAGATCCTCATGTGGGTCCATGCAGGAATTCTTGAGGCCAACGAGGAAGCCACCCGGGAGGGAAGGCCGATGCCCACTGCTTTCACTGATGAAGAGATCAGCTCCATCGTCCCAATTGACCCTTCGATCGAGGACTACGAAACCGAAGAAGTCAGGGCCCGACAATACCTTCAAGAAGATTTGAATCAGGCCGTTGCTGATGGTTTCTCAACTACAACCATTGAGTCGATCGAGATCAATCCGGAGAACACTGATGTCGATGATGATGTTGAAGTCGTTCCCGAGTTTGATGAGTGGGACGTGATCCTTGATGAGAAGATCATTGTCAATCCCCATGACGAGAAGGTCAAGGAAGATGAAATCTCGGAGGAAAGAGCCAAGGAGGTTGAAGATCTCAACAAGATCATCGAGATCACATCCGCTGAGGCAAAGCCTTCGGGAACGTCGGCCGATGACCCTGCTGCTGCAAAAGATGCACCCGCAAAGGCTGACCAAGGAGGGGAAGACATGACTTCATCGAGGATTTCAACTTGGAGTGTGGTTGGTGGTGATGAATCCAAGCCCAGCGACATGACTTCTTCCAGGATCTCAACTTGGACCGAGGTTGGTGGATCTGAAGCCACTGCCATGGACGTTGACTCTGAGAAGAAGGAAGGTGCTGATGCTGCCCGGGAGGGTGTGCCGACTGATGCTGCAGTTCCTGAGGCTTCTGCTTCTTCCGAACAGCCTGCTGACAAGACTGCCATTGTCGACCTGACCAAGACCGAGAAGAAGGTGGAGGTTGACAAGCCAGTTGGAAAGCCGGCCGAAAAGAAAATGCCGAAGAGTGAAAAGCAAAAGGCACCAGAGTCAAAAGCGCAGCCCAGACAGAAAGCGCCGCGACTCAGTGTCGAAGCTGATGCAGCCCTTCGCAAATTGGAAGAAGCGACGGAACGCCAAGAGGGATCAGTATGGTTGGACCCCAATGACATGATCAACAGGATTCCCAAGGAGTATTGCGGCCAAGGGCGACTGAGATTTCTTTCCACAAAGTTATCTTATGTTCTCCGGGGGCACGCATTGAGCTATGGTGCTCGCAGCCCAGACATCGATCCCATGGATCTTTCGATGGATTTCGAGGCGGTGATGAAGACGATGGCCCACTACGTCTCCTACCCGAAGATCAGTGAGGTCCTGTCCATCGTGCGCAACAGTGACACCAGGCGCTTTCAGGTGAAAGTGGCTCAGCCCGATTTGCCTGATGCAACCTGGAAGGGTTTGCCATGGAAGGTTGTCGCCATCAGAGCTGTCCAAGGACACAACCGTGCAGTGGTGGAAAATGCCAAAATTTCATCGCTGGTGAAGGAAGTGTTTACTTTGGATCCAACCTTTACCAAGGCCGACCTCGACACGCCCAAGTTGCCAAGGACAAACCTTCGTCCAGACCTTGTGCCGGAGATGCTGGCTGCACTTCCAAGGGTTATCTACCATAGCTGCGACAGGCTCGCTATGGACAAGATAGTTGAACATGGTCTCATCCCAGGTGGCTGGCCCCAAAGGACAGGAAGGGCGCATAATTTCTTTATTGCGTCACATCCATGGGATGATTCGGTCGGTGGCAGAAAGCTCGCGGGAACGCGAGCCGGGAAGCAATACTACATTGCCTTTGACACCGAGCTCATCGTCCAAAGCGGCTGCCGATTGTTTCGTACAGACGAAGCAATCATAAGCCCTGACTGGATCTCCAACGAGAACATCATTTGCACATATGATGCTGTCAACAGGGAGTTTGCCTGGGTGAATCGCCCCTATGAGATCACGCGTGTGGGGTACAACAACAAAATGAAGACCCACAAGGACCAGGACACTCCGAAGAGAGAAGCACTGTCAAAGAGCCCGTATGCCAACGCCAGGGACAGTTTGAAGGCCTACCTCATGAGCGGCAAGTCCATTCGACCCGGCCAGATGCAGGTGACCGACTCTCCAGAAGAGCTTCCCCCACTTCTTCGTCGACGTGAAGGAACTTCAGGACCCTTCGAGGACAAAGTGACGTTGAAGATGGCCTCCTTTGGTGCCTTGTCCAATGCCGAAACCATTCGCAAAGGCAAGGGCCGGGGAAAAGGCAAGGGAAAAGGAAGCCGCCCGGGAGGGCAGGCCCAGCGCTCAACAAATGCTGAGGATTACATCTACAGCTCAAAGATTGAGATGCAACAGGTCCGATGCCACTTCTGCGGCGAACAGAACATTGAGGGCACCCACAAATGTCAGTCGTGCTTCAAATGGCTGATTGCTTGGTCGGATGGAAGAATTGCGACAGAGGTATGCCGGATGGAAATCTCGGCCAAGAAAACCAACAAGGTATTTTCTCTGGACAAAATCGACTTTGAGAAGCAGCCTCGAGCTCAGCGAGTCTCCGACCGCACCCGAGCAGATCAACGTCGAGCTGGACGAAGCAATTTCGGAAATCTCAAGGACGCTGCTCAGACACATGCGGGAAGATACACGAAGCTCGGCTTCAAGTCGATCCAGGACCGCATGGAGAAGGACCCATTTTATTTGTTCAACAATGCGGTCGGCCAGATCACTCCCGACTGTTGCCAATTTTTGGAGGACTTGGCAAAATGCATTGCCCCTGATGTCGGCCGTACCCGAGAGAAGCGAGAAAAGCAGCTGGGAACAGGTGTCAGCACTCGTTTGATTTTTATGCCAGACTTCAACAGAGACATCCGACTCCCGTTGGACGTTACAAAGGAAGCCATGGTTGCACATCATGCACGAGTTTTTACACTCCCACAATTTGCTGTTCTTGCTGCGGACTTGCTGAAAGCGAGGGGGGAACCCACGCCGATGTTATTTGGTTGGTCTGGCTCAATGATGCCTGTGGATCAAGGGTCAGCCCAAGATTGTTTCTTCGACCTCGTCGATTTCGCGAAGAGGCAGTGGAAGGAACAATACAATAACATCAAGGGTGAAGAACACTCCTTCGTGGATGAAGCCACTGCATCAGATGTGGCTGATTTTCCATTGGCAAGATCCTCCAAGACGGGTACTGGCGAAGGGCGAGAAGGATACCGGCGTCATTTTGACCCGATTCAGAAGCCAGCCAAGGGCAAAGGCAAGGGCTATGGTCAACAACAGCGACCAATCTTTCAGCAGGCCATTGAATGCTGGAAGTGCGGTCAGTATGGCCACAAATCCTTTGAGTGCCGCAGTGGATGGAACCGAGGGCAACAGTGGGGTTCGTATGGATCTTACTCAAGCCGCTCGGGAGGGCAGGCCCAATGGCAAAGCTGGAATTGGAATCAGGGCTACTCTGGCCGAGGTTGGACTGCTGATCCTTGGGGAAGATCTACAGCATCAAGCTCCTCGGCAGCTCCTCCGGAGCCAGTGCGGCCACCATCAACAGCGACGCCTGTGCCTGACACAACACCAGCTGCTGGCGATTCTGCCCAAGCTGCCTCTGGATCAGCTCCTGCAACAGAGCATCCACGACAGGTGCCTCGTGCACCAGTTGTGATTGCTGAGGAGTACTGCGAGATCAACGGCCAGCCGCACTTCAAGCGCACCTACAATGATGGGACGGTAGAGTTTGAATCTTGGTAGATGTTTCACATCCTGTGCCATGATTTTTTATGCCTACCGGAAGGTTTGGCCGATTGGATGAAAGCTGACCCATGGTCATTCAGTTCAATCGAATTGCACACATTTCCAAAACTTGAAATTCCAACTTGATTAACTTGAAAAACTTTTCTCAATTTATTCAATGAGATTGACACCAGCATCCGATCCTCTGCGGTAGTTGCACGTGTACAGATGCCGTGTAGGTTAGCCTGATACAGTAGTTTCCGAACCAAAGGCAATTGAAAGGAATGGTAATGTTCCTATGCCTTGGCGGAAGCCAGGCCAACTTCACTTTTGTGTCTCTTCAAGCACGTGCCCTGCCATGGATTGAAAAGTTAATGCATCCGACCTTTTCTCATTTTGCCTCATGCATTCGAGCTGAGACCACATAGCACAGATGGTAGGTAATCATGTACAGTGATGTCTTGTTTCAACCCGTCCGCTCTCAGGTCACTTCTGGCGTACGTGGTTAGCCTTCCGTCCTCCGCGGAAATCTGCGGGCGGCGGGGGGTGTTTTTCATGTATACTACTGTACATATACCCTAATTCATCCATACTATACTGTGCTTATGGCTCAAGAAACAAGCGTGCACTTGCTGTAGTCTTTAGGCTGTTTCGCCTGTCAAACAGTAACGCTTGTAACGCTGAAGGCTCTGCCGGCAGCTTTTGGACCGAGATCCCAAGAAGAGGCCCTCGGCCGATGAGGTGGGAACCTTAGTGGGCTGGGATCAGCTGGGTGTTGAACCAGCAGCACTGGGTTTGAGCAGTTTGAACCGTTGGAAAACTGCGGGTAACAATGGGATTTCACATGATTTTTCCCCAGTGGAGAGAAGGATTTTATGCCAGACATGGTGAGATTATGTAAAAAACAAACTGATGATTGGGAATGAAACGGCAGAAGACATTGGAGGTTAGCCAGCAACAGTGCGGGATAGTCAGCGGACCTAGGGATATTTTTGCTGGTGGCACTTCATCAGCTATGAAAGGAACGACAAATGTGGTTTAAGTTTACATAGAAGACATCTTTGTAGCAACCAAAAGACATGCTTTCACCAGCAATATAGTGGGACATGAACGAGTCATAAATTGAGTGTCTAAAAAGTTGGGGTTTTGACTGGCAAGAAATGCAGGTTTAGGTGTAACAGCTGATGGTTGACATTAGAATTGGCTCTGGCGCAGCCGCAAACTTGAATCGTCATAGACTCAAAACGACCAACTCTATGGGGCTCTCACCAAGACCTGAATAAAAAACATGAGACTATCTGGAAAATAAATGAACATAACATACACATAGATACACTACATTATATATAATATTTGTCACCTGCAGCTTTTCAAGAGTCAAACCAGAAAAGAGGACATGCGACTCATGCGACAACTGCATGCAAGTTTACAACCATAATGAATCAGCTGTCGCAGATCTCGAACTGATCATACTGCGTCTTAGACCGTCTCAGAACTTCCATATTGGCTTTCTGAAATCGAGTGGCACAACTGGCACTACCGCACCCAGCTTGGTGGGACATGATGGACATGATGGACATGATGGACATGATGGGCATGAAGCTTTGAGCTGACCATGACGTTGAGACATCATTGCAGTCACATAGCCATGGCTGGCCGTGGCTGCGTGCTTTCGCAGCGGCGTGCCATGGTGCTTGCAGGTCGACAGGATGGAGCTGTGGTGTTCGGTTCCGAAACGAGTTTCAGTGGTACTTGATGCATTTGGATGAGTTAATGATCTCAAAAATCTCAATGAGATGTTTGGAAAGGATGCCTTTGCCACATTTCAGATTGCTGTTGTGTCTCTTCTTTGAGTGGCCCCGTGGACAAGGAGAGTCGGCTGCTGGCCGCTGCACTTTTGGCATTGGCCACGTGGCACAGCTCCTGGGATGCAGGGAAAACGCCTGCTTTGTCGGACTTCATGAAATTCCAATGTTAAACCAACTTCTGCAGTGCTCTTTTTAGGTACCAACATGATCCAGCAATATTCAGTATGTATTCCATGTATACTTCCAGCGGAGTCTCGCATCCGCACAGGTTTGGTTTTCCTGTCTGCACCTGCTTCGGGCCCCCGCCGCGAGATGGTGGTTGCTCGGCATGACAGTCACCGCCGATGAGAGACTATGCCTCTTACGTGGCATCCCAACATCTCTAATCTTTAACCGTCCCAGTGGGCTAGTCACAATCCCACATTATACATGTTCCACACATGGATTTGTAAAAACATATAAATCATATGGCTTCTGAATGGATTACAAGTGGCAACATGTTGTAGCATGTTGTAACCCAAAAAGAGAAGCGCGTGTTTTTTATTGCTGAGTTGGGCGGCCTTCTGCCGCTGGCCTTGCCGCAAGCGGCCCACGCGGGACTTGCGCTGAAGAATCCCTTGGGCTGGTCCGGTGGCTTCGTGGAGTACACTGTGGCAGATGCCTTCAAGGCCCGACCTAACCCCCGATGGCCGATGACCTGCTAACCTGGTGGCTAACTCCTCAGCAAGTTTCTGGGGTTTTTATTTTTGGTGAAAAAATAGTTGGAGCTTGGGCTGCGAAAAGTCTGCGAACAAGCCTGGTGAAGTAGAGAGGATGATTTTGCTCCTTAATTACGATTTGATTGGAGAAGCGTGGGATAGAGTTGGATGTTCAGGTCTCGATGCCAGACAACTACAAGGTGCCATGCAGAACTGGAGTTGTCAAGCTGAAAGGTTGTCAAGTAAACGCGGGTGGAAGGCTCCAGATTTGAGCAGAAGTAGATTAGGATCTCATTCAAGCACTTTGGGCCACTGTTCCGATTGTTTTCAGCCACAGAGGTTTCAAATGAGTAGGTCCCAAAGCAATTTCAGAGCTTGGAATGGCTTTCGAATCTTGGAATCAATCCAACCTGATGAGACATTCCGCAAATGTCTTCAAGTCGTGTGGCTTCCTGCCCTACAAAACAGCTGCGGGTCCGAGGGTCTGTCGTCAGGTGCTGGAGCAGCAGCCCATGAAGACGGTTTGGCAGGGCGATAGGCAGGGCAACGTATGCAGTGGCAGGGAATGACAGCGGAAAAAGACAAGTTCTGACGAAAGAGGAAAGTCCCTTTATTGAACATTCTTTCACCAGAACACAACCAGCACTGGCGAGGTTAGGCTTGTTGAAAGAAAGCTTGCGAGGATTCTGTATCCATACCTAATCTGATCTTCACCAATACAGCCAATAAACCTCCATTAAGTCCTCCAGTAAACCTCCATAAAATCCCATTGACTCAAGTTAAAACAAGTAGAAGCGACCTGTGCCATTGTTCCCGCCTGTGCGAGGCAAGGCGAGCTGAATACCATGGTTGCACAGGCCAAAGTGGTCGAGGAGGAGGGTGTCGCTCGGTGTGGAGCGTCAATATTATTGTTGAATATCCAGGATGGGATCCGATCACATCATTTCAGAAAATTCTCAACTTCAACATACTTCAACTATTAGTCAGATTTAGTCAGTATGTCCAATTGGTTCGGCAGGACACTCTGGAGAAGGCCCTAGGGATGGATGGAAAGAGCCTTCGTGATATCGGAGAACAGCTGCTTGGAAAGAATCCTAAGTCCTGCTGAATGGGGATAGAATGGGAATAGAATGGAATATTAACAGTGATGTTTACATATCTGGAGAAATTGCCAGTGGTGAACATATCTGCAGTGAAGTCAGAGATCAAACGACTCAGAGAACCAGCATATTCTAGCTCCGACGCTCTTGGATGTTGTCCAAAAACCATGGGTCATATTGGTTCCGAAGTCCATTTGTCCAATGCTTTTCGGCAGTTCTTGGAGATTAATGAGCTGTTAGTGGGAATTGAGGCTTTCCAACAAGCGACCATTCGGTGGATCCGATTTTATGGGTGCAACTTGGCTTCATGGAAACAGTTCCAACCGGAACCCATCAATGATCGTTATGTGACACCATCAATTTCACAGCCCAACAGATCAGGTTAGGGATTTATGATAAAATCATACAAACTAATTGAGATTGACTGCCCCTGCAGCTACTCATACAGAGATGCTGGTGGTCAGCCTCTGAAGAGAAACAAAACACAACAAAACACTTCGTGGTGCAGTTCTTGACTCTGTTTGACTTCTAGTCACGCGTTGCTAGCTCTAGCTTGACTCCATCTTGGACCAAGAAATCTGATCCCATCATCCAGGATCCTTTAACGTCTGAGGTTGAGAAGCTGGAAGGGGTTGACGCATATCGCTTTGAGTTTGTGAACGATAAGATTCACGAGCGGCTTGGGAGTGCACACGAGCTTTAGTTTTTGATGTCATTCTGCCATAAATCCGCCACAACTCATTTGGTAGAAGTTTGTGGACTTCGGTTGGACCGTTGCATGGACAGCATGGACACAATGTGGGGGCTGACGATGTGGGATGACTGTTGGCAAAACAGCGCCAACACAGAGACTGTTTGGGTATGGCCACATAAGCCACCTTAGGATTCTGCAGCCAAAATACCACCCCCATGGTAAGACTAATAGATACTAATAGTAACATATTACTAAGTATAGCGCAGGGGACTTGTGATGACTTGTGGGCAACTGGCCAAGGTACATCCTCTATGCGTTGGTGAACAAAGGTTCACAGAAGCTCCTCTGCACAGTGCTCACCCGTGCTCCAGGCCGGGTACTGCGGCTCCGGTGGTCACACAGTGCACGGAGGATATCAAACAATTTCCTGAAGCGACAGGATGAAGTGACTTGTGTGACTTGTTTTGTTTTGGTGTTCGTCCATCCCTGCCCAATTTGAGGTTTGCTGTGGACGAACGGGAACCGATATCAAACTCTGGGCAAGATTGTCGGGAGTTTCGCCTTAGCTTGAGTTGCTTTGCTGAGTTTTGGTGGATGACAACAAGCGTCGAGATGTTGAAATGCTGAAGATTGCAGAGTGAAAGGGAGGAGAAAAAGCTGGAGAAAGTTATGTGATGAGTTATCCATCCATGATTGGCAGCTTTCAATTGAGCATACTCCAACACACATCCCCAGGTAAGTTTGACATTCCTAAACCACCAAAATCACATCAAGCTGAGGCAGTTAACTGCGGCTACAACGGCTGTGGTTGAGAGTGTTCTGAGCATATTTTCATTAGCTAAAAAGGAGCTTGGTGGTGGCAGCTGAAGTGGTGGAACCATGTGGAACCGGTCTTTATTTCGGCCGTTGGAAGTGCTTGCAGTCGGGAATTCATAGTCGATCAACAGTCATTTGTCTTCACAAATCCTAAGTTGCTCCTATCCAGCCTTGCAGCCCCACTGCACCCCACAGTAAGGTGCTGCAACTGCCGGAGATTCAGAAGGTCGTGCGACAGATGTTAGAAGAGGCGAGCAAAGGGTGCAAATCAAAGACTTGTTTTCTCACTGGGATCAAATCTAGATGTAGCTGCTCTTGGTGCTGCAAGACCAGAGTATGCAGAGAACATCTAGAGGACTCCTTCTGTTCAGTTCCCGCAAATCATCAGGCATTCCGGCCTTTCAAAATTGCCTGGCAGGTGCGCTCCCTCCAGCAACAGGACACGTGCAGCTGCATGGTTTTTCAGTTGTGAAGAGATCTTTCGCGAACAATTCCTATAGATGCCATGGGGAGTCACTGCTGTCAGTATGGTACTGGACCATACTGGAACACGGGTGATCACAATCGCTTCTTGAGGAGCGCAAAGCCAAGGCAGTAACTGCCACAGCTCCTACTGGCTCCTACAGGACGTAAATTTTGCACAAGTAAAAGCAGACCAAATTCACGGCATTCAGCTTGACGCACAGTTTGTGCGCCAGTTTCTTTGGTTTCTCTTGTGCCTTTTTCCATTTGATCGCATGGCACACGCTTTGTTGCTGGGCTTCCTTGAACCTCCAAGAATTTGCGCATTCCAAAATTTGAAGTGCCCGAATAGGATTCACATTGAATTAAATGCCTTTATGCAGAGGCAGGCACTTGGCAAACATGAGTCTGACTGTTCAACCACGTTCTGACACGCAGGAAAGACGATGTAGTGGAGTACTACTCGGTAACGCATGGCGTCCGACTCCCTGAGGGCATTGGACCATTGGATGGTTCAGATCGTGCAGATTTGTTCAGCATCTCAGCTTTGCTGAGGAGTGGCTCCCAGCGACCATCATAGACACAGATACCTTTGGCCGGGTGATGATCGATTTGCGGCCTGGCGTGTGGCTCTCCTCTGCCTGAAGCTCAATGTCTTAAAGCAGTTGCAGCTGAGGACATGAGACTCATGGTGATTTTAGTCCTCTAAAAGGAGGTCAAAAGAAGCAGGGTTAGCTTTGCCAATCTAGACTGGGGCTGAAACTTGCTGTCCATGATTTCTTGTCTCAATCTTGGTGTACTCAAACATATTCAAACCACTACAACGAACAGATTATACAGGTCATAAGTCATAAAAGGCCCGCAACCCTGAAAACCCGGTAGCACTCAGGAGGTGCAGGCCTCGAAGATTCGGCCCAGGGAGTCAGGCAGAGCGCGCAAAGCGCTTGGGTCGGAGTGATTTTTTTGGCAGTCGCAACTCATCTGAACACATTTCCAAAATGTGTGGTTCTCTGATTGTCGAACTTTCGCACTCAAAATTGTGACACACACACACAGATACGTTGATAATTATACAATTCAACGTTAATAACGTTAATTAATGATAATTCATTGCCTACACGGTATCTTTTTTGTCTAGTTCCTCATACGTGAAAGTCGATTACGATTACCTGGGTGAACAGTAGGCTCAAGCGATGAGAGCTCTGGAAGCCAAGAGGGATGGAGGCTGCGCAGCGATGGTTTTGGATATCGAGTTGCTGTTCTGACATCAGCCTTAACCGTTAACCCGTTTTTGAACACAGACTTCAGGCTTTGATATTTGAATGAATTATAATGATTTCGTATTCGATGTATTCGACTCGTTTTGTTTAGCTGTTTAGCCGAAGTTCAAGAGACAAAACCCAATTTTGGCTGGAGGCAAAAAGTCTCAGATGAGGATGCCTCAAAAGTCGCACCAGGTGGAAGTTTGCAGGGATGGGCACAGGATGCTTTACCGAACCCATTTGTCGCCACCAAATTGCAACATCAGGCGACCAACAGTTGAGCGTGGATGTACCTCAACCGCCGCCAAAGGCTGAACGAAGGCAGGATGATTCAGTTGCAGGGGATGGCTCTGGGGGTTCGTTTGGCATCTCTTTGTTAAGACGAAGAGATGCAGCAAAGACTACCGATCATGTTCCAGTTTGAAGCTCGGTGCTGTCGCCCAAATGCTGACGGTCATACAAGTCTTGAGCCGCGGGTTTTGGAATTTTGTGTGTGATTGATCAGCTTATGAATGATGTTTTCAGTTATTGCATTGTATTGAGCACTTGACATATATACATATGAATACACATGATATGATTATATATAATTGCTAATGTATTTAAATATAATATAATATAATATAATATAACATAAGAAAAGATAATATAATACAATATATAACATAACATAATCTAATATAGCACAACACAATATATTATAATATAACACAACATAACATAATATAATAATATAATATAACACAACTTAATGGAAAAGGAAATGTAGTTCCGGAATTTCCTGCCGAACAAAGCAGGTAGCACAGGGGATGGTGGGTGGAATCTCATCACTTGTGCCATTTTGGCTCAAGCTGGTGGTGAGATTCCCCCACCAATTTTTGAAAAGGGAATGGGTCGCCTTGCGCATGGCGTGGCCCACGGAATTGGCGCCCTTTGGATCCTTGCGGGCGTGCAGGGCCTACTTTGGGGTGGACGATCAGGTGTGGAGCGCCTTCGTCCGAGCAGCAGGAGATCCTTCGGACGACTACAGGCTGTTGGCCGCGCTTCCACCCCAGGCAGTTGCGGCGACATCGGAGGCCGCGACTTTGGAGGATGGATCCCATCTCACCGTGGTCCAAGCTGCACAACTGGGGCTGGTCTACCGTCTAGCAAGGCGGAAACTACATCTGGACTCGGGATTGGACCTGAGGCTATGGGTCGACCCAGACCCGTGGGCAGAAAGCCCGGCGATCGCCCCTGGGGCCATGGAGTTCAAGGAGGTGCCGAAGGTTTCGACGGAACGGAAGATGAAGTTTTCTGCAGTCCTGGATCAAGGGGACGAATCGGAGTTCATCATATCCTCCGAGGAGCAGAAGCAGAGGTGGCTGGAGAACTTTGTGAAGCAAACCGGAGGGCTACCACTGGAGCAAGAGGAACCCTCGACGGAGCAGATCTCAGCCCTCCTGAGGAGGATCAATGCGGGGGGCTCTCCATACGCCGACTTCTCGGTCTGGTTGCCCTACGGCAAGAAGGCCCACAGGACGCAGAAGTACCGGTCCTACATCCCGGTCATGGGCGGGTACATCACGAAGGAGATCCCAGGACCGAGCACCTACGACCAATGGAGGTCAAGCTTCAGGGTCTACAGGACGGCACTCCTCATGCTCGACATCCTGACGATGGCGACGTGCGTTGCCTACGAGGCCCACATCGAAAAGCTGGACAGGTTATACCCGGGCGCATGGCACCTCATCGTGGGCGCAGACGATCTTGCAAGATCCGAGCATCTTGTACGACTGAAGGTGTCGGTCAACATGGACATCGCCAACGGCACGAAGGAACCAATGGGGTGGTCAGAGGAAAACCCCTGGGAAAGCCTCTTCCGGCTGCTGATCAAGGATGCAGCTTTCTGGGCAGAGCAAGTTCACGTGCCTGCCAATGCATGGCTGGCGCATGGATCGAAGGGAAGACCGCTGACACCGGCGGAAGCCATTGCCACCTCCTCCATTCAGGGTGGCATCAGTGCAATCAAGCCGGACACAGAAACTTCAACGGGGACACCGGCTTCGACAAGAAGGACACGGAATGCGAGGAGGAAGGAGGCAAAGAAAAGACAGGCCGACACAGAAGGCCAAGCAGACCCCAAAAGGGTGAAAGGCGAAGGCAAGGGCAAGGGCAAGGGAAAAGAGAAGACCCAAGCCTGCTACGCCTGGAACAACAACAATGGGGCCTGTGCTGGCTTACCACCAGGTGCCGCCTGCCAAGGAAGAGTTCAAAGAGCCCACATCTGCACAAAGTGTGGCTCTGTGGGACACCCTTCAAGCCAATGCCCTCAGAAGGAAGGCTGATCATGGAGCTGAAGCGGGACTGGCATTGCAGGACTCCCACAACAAGACGAAGGTGGCAAGAAGCTGATGAGCCAAGCTTTGCACAAGTTCCGCCGATCTGGAGCTGGGCGAGGTCGAGATCAACGAGGCGGCGAAGGTCTGAAAGCGAGGGCAGAGAAGACAAAGAAGAACAAGGGAGAGACCGAAGAAGCAGGTCCCATAGACGTCCAAACAAGGACAATCAGGACAAGGCGGAGTTCAATGGGAAATTGATGACATTGGACCTCTATTTGATGAAGAGACGGTTTTTCTTTTTGCACTTGTACTCTGGACCTCAGGACCCACTTGGCTCAGCACTCTCGAGAGCGGCACGAAGGCACAAGATGAAGGTGACAGTCGAGAGCTTCGACAGGGACAGAGATGGAGTCAACCTACTGGCCGAAGAACCCTACTCCGAGCTTCTTGATAGAGCCAGGAGGGGGTTGTGGGATGGGTTTCATGCAGGGTTCCCATGTACTTCATTTTCGAAATTGCGTTGGAGGGAAATGAAGGGTTACCCTGGGCCCTGTCGTTCTCGAAGGCACCCTTATGGACTGCCCAGCAACACCCAAAAGTTGCAAGATGAATGTGATCAGGGTACATTACATGCCTCCAGATCCATAATGATGGGTGAAGTCATTTTGAACTCCAGACCCGAAGACCGGATCAAACCTGCTGTGACGGTTGAGAACCCTCCCCCATCTGACCACGCACATCATTGCTCAGCATGGGAACTCCCGGAAGTGGACAGCGCGGTGGAGAAGATGGACTGGACGAAGGTCAACTTCACTACGTGCCACTACCAGAGGGAGGTCGCAGCAGGTCAGAGGACTTACAAGCCGCAGATGTTTGCGGGCTCGCTGCTTGGCCTGGGGTCGCTGGCAGGCTCGTGCCCGTGCGGTGATGCAGACCACATCCCGGTGATCGGCAAGCAGAGATCTGTGTCGTCAGGACATTACCCCCAGGAGTTGTGCGACAAGTATGCCGAGTTGGTCATACAGCACTTCCGCAGGCTGGCAACAGCCGAGTTCTATGCCAAGAGGGAATCGGACTTGAAGAAGGAGGTGGAAGAGCTGAGGGGAAGGACCAAACGTCAAGCCTCCCCAACTCCGGAGAGAGGAGTCAAAGGCGAGCACATCAAGACGAAGGAAGAGGAAAAACTTCAGGCCAAAGCCGACAGTGCGGCCACCTCCAAGTCCAAGGCGAAACCCAAGGAGGAGGACGAATACACCTATGAGTACGAGACGGAAGACGAGGGTGACACGAAGGTAGAGGTCAAAGCAGAACAGGGCAAGGTTCGACTGAAGCCCTGGGCTGGCGGCGGTGGCAACTACGGCATGCTGAAGGAGTCCAAGTCGAAGGGCAACAACCCAGCCAACCTCAACTTCGTGGGGGGCATGAGAAACCCTGTAACCACGGTGGCCGGCATGCCAGGAGCCCTCAACCTCGGAATGAGGATCCTCGCATCATGGGAAAGGTTCTACAAGAGCAACCGACTGGCAGGTGAAGCAGCGGCAGCATATGGAACCCCCGACTGCAAGCTGGATGAAGCAACGGTCGACAGATGGAAAGTGGAGCTCCGAAGGCTAGTGGGGAGCCAGGGCAAACGTACCGTGAAGCTTCAATCCAGGTGGAGGTACAGATCCCCCTTGGAGTCGGACCTCATACGGGCCTGGACGAGGAAGGCTGGGGACCCAGACACCGACCTGGCAGACTGGGTGGATGAAGGAACGCCGCTGGGTGTGAACCTCGACATCAAGCCGAAGGGCGTCTTCCCCCCTGCAGACAAAGAAGGTGACCCCGAAGTCATGATGGACGCAAGCCTGCAGATTGCCAGGGGAGCCATCACGAACTACATCAGCATCACGGACAACCTGGAAGACTCCAAGGAAGAGATCAGAAGACTCCTGGAGCTGGGCTACGTGATGAAGGTGTCAAAGGAGCAGGTCGACGAACACTTCTCGCAGGGCACCATCTCGAAGCTGGCCATCATTGTCAAGACAAGGCCGGACGGAACACGGAAGAGGAGGCTGATCATCGACCTCCGCCGGTCGGGTGGCAACAGTAAGGCGAGGTTAGACGAGAAGATAGTCCTACCAAGGGCCATGGACGCAGTGGAGATGGCGAGGGCTATGCACCGGCTTCACCCACAGACGTCAGTGGAGGAACAGCATGGGAAGTGGTCGCGTGAGCTCACCCTCATCGACATCGCCGACGCCTTTCCACATCTGCCAGTGCATGAGAAGGAACTCGAGCACACCCTTACTCCGGACATCGAAGGAGACGGCTTCTTGCTCTTCAGAGCCTTGCTGTTTGGGTTCCGGACGGCCCCGTTGCGATGGTCCCGGATGGCGGCGTGGACATCGAGGATGCTGCAGTCGTGTCTGCCGCAGGAGGAGGCACAACACCAGACCTACCTGGATGACTCGTTGTGGGCACTCCAGGGAACTCACGACGGAATCTGCTGCTGGGGTTCGTACTCCACACCATGTCCGCCCTGGGCTTCAAACTTTCTGTTGGAAAAGGAGAACGAGGAGCGTCCGTAACATGGGCAGGTGTGGAGTTCAGACTCCTATCCGAGACGGAAATCCTCGTCACCTTGCCGGAGAAGTTCATTGTGGATCTCCAAGGCAGGTTGAAGGAATGGGAAAACAGAGGAATGGCCCCGATAGCCGAGCTGAGAACGGTGACGGGCAAACTATCCTGGCTCTCAGGCATCCTGCCGAGGACGAAGTGGATCCTCCGGGTCTTCTACGCTGTCTTGGCCGACAGAGAGGAGGAAGTCAGGTCTGGAAAGGAATCAACAAGGAGAGAAGGAAGGGCTGATTCGAGGAACAAAAGCGGACTCTTTGTCGTGAAGCGACTGGAAGGGCCCAGGCTGGCGCTGATGGAGTACCTCAACGTGACGAAGGAGAGGCCCTCACGGAAAATATCCCTGACCAGCCGAAACAAGGCGAAGGTGGCCCTGATTACAGATGCCTCCCCGGAGGGACTGGGCGCGGTGCTGGTGATCAATGACCAAGTCATCGACACAGTGGCGTCCCCGGTAACCGAGGGAGACGCGAAGGGCTTGGGATTCGAATGGGGAGCATCCTCTTCTCAAGGGGTGGTGGAAGCCCTGGCCATCATTATGGCGCTGCAACATTGGGGCAACAAGCTCGCGGGCATGAACGTCGTGATCACGATCCAATCGGACTCGGTGACCGCGCTGTCCACCACCCTTAAGAAGTCAGGCGCATCGCCTGCCCAAAACTTTTGTGGCGCCGTGCTGGGTGTGCTGTTGGAGCGGTACAGAGTTGAGGACGCAAAGCTCCAGCACATCCCGGGCGTTGCCAACAAGGTAGCCGACTACCTAAGTCGGCCTTCAACATGGAAGGACTCGCCCCGACCACCCGAGATCAAGGAAGGAACCATCTCGGTGAGTGCCGTCCGGGATGACGAGTTCTATCCACTTCCAACTCCGGGCCGGCGCCCTGACCTTTGGGGCAAGTCAGATGAGACAGATCTGACAGGACCCTGGATGTCGTGGCTAGGCTGAAGAAATCGGCTGCGTCGCAGATGTTGGAGGGTTGAAGGAACATTTACTTTGCTTGCTGAGGTGATGTTTGAAACATGTTTCAGGCGATGACCCGGCTTCGTAGGTCACTTTTGGGCTCAAAATGTCCCCCGACACACCCCTGGGCCTTTTCATCCAATGGATGGCTCTGACAGGCGTCGTCTGCCACGGGATAGCCTTGGTTTGGGCCTGTCATCGCTGCTGCAGGCGAGTCCCAATTTGCCCTTTCACCCCGTGCAATCGGGTCGAAGCTGGCCGCGTGTGGGCGTGTGGCAGGAAATGCACCCGGGACATCGATCTCAAGACTTCTCAGAAGTTCCGCGACAACGTCATCAGAGGCAGGACAATGCGGAAATGAGGACGAGCAGGGGTCTATCAGGATTGGTGAACCGCAGAACCCCGCAGGGAGGGGCAAACCGCAGAGGCTGACCATGGGTGAGACTTTGGGCCGAGGTCGTCGAGAACGCGGCAACGAAGGTGACATAGTGGCATGCCCTGAGATTTCCATGGGAGGGGTCTTCAATAGAGACCCATACCAAGGAACATGGGGAACCACACCAAACGAAGCACTAGGGCCGGAGTTTTGGAAACTTGAAAGAACTACCCTGGTCAGCAGGGAACCTCCTACCGCTGAGGGCGAGTACGGCACGATGGCACCCAGTCAAGGAGACAGAACAAGCCCAAAGCAGATGTCCAACAACGCAAATGGACTCTTTGGGTCAACCCCTGCACTCAGCAGGGTACTACGCATCGCCTCGGACACATGCAAGTCAGTGTAGAACATGTGAAGGCAAAGGAGGACCCGGCGGATAGAACGGAGATGCCCAAGCTCAACCTGGATGGAGGAGCAGCATCGCACAACACGCGGAAGAGGAAGGCGTCCAATGTCCTGGAACTGGCGAGGAGGGCCAGCAGAAACAGGAAAGCCATCACCGAGCTGGAGGAAGGCTTCAACGCAAAGTCGTCCCGGGCAGCAAAGAAAGCGGTGAGGGCGACGGTGACGAAGATCATCAAGGAAGCAAGGAATGAACCTCCCGGGCCGCCCACCACGGACAAGCTGAAGGTACTTGCGGCAGTCCTCAAACAAGCTCACTACAGGGCAGCCCCGCAATACCTCGGGGAGTACAAGATCATGGTGATTGAAGAAGGGCACCAGTGGACCGACCAAATGGAAAGAGCCCTGAAGCTGTGCAAGAGATCGACAACGAGAGCCCTGGGTCCAGCCAAGAAAGCTAAAGAGGTGGCGGTGATGGAGACAGGGAAGGTTTTCGTTCCGGCAGTGACCAACAAGAAACCGAAGGTGGTCCCGTTAGCCCGGGAACTGTTTGAGTTTGGAGTCATTTGGATGCTGCGCGAGATCGAGTTGTCCCACGTGACGAAGGGCCATCTGAAAGTGGACGTTGAGCACCGGAGGGTGGTCCTAACCATCCCGGTATCGAAGACGGACCAGGAGGCCCAGTCAATGACGAGGATGTTGCAGTGCCTGTGCGAGGGAAAAGAATGTGCAACAGGCTGCCCCTTAAGAATCTCGGCGATGTTGGTCTTTGGCATGGAGGACAGGAACCTTCACTATGCTTCGGTCACGTCGAAAGGGAAAAGAGCCAAGAAGTCGCAGTTGGTGAAGGAATGGCAGAAGCTTTACGGCAGCGAGACATCAGGCCATTCCACCAGGCGAACGGGGGCACTGAGGTACATCAGGCACGGTTGGGCCATCCCCCAAGTAGCCTATTTGGGCCGCTGGAAGTCCGACGTGATTTACCAGTACGCGGCAGAGGCCCTTGAGTCCCTCCCCGTCAACACCAACAGGGCTTTCATCTCTGACCTCTACGGCACGAAGGACAACGACGGTGGGCCAGTCTTCTACAGAGCCAAAGATGTGGAAGAGGTCCGCGACTATCTCCTGGCCGAGCTGATGTTGGCGAGGGAACACCAGGAACGTGCCCTCAAGGCCATGGATTTCGAAGTCGAATCCCTGAAAAAGAGGAGCGACAGGAACAATGGGAAACTGCCGCCCTACATCCAAGCCTTGAACAGCAGGATCATCCACCACAATTGGAACATGACGAGCTGCACCCCGCCACTCGCTTGGAAAACCTTGTGCGGCTGGCACTACCACAAGGCTGACTACATGTTCGTCTGGTCAGAGGATGGCGGGAAGGTTTGCAAGAAGTGCACCGAGATCGCGCAATTGCAAATGAGGTAAGATGGATGCGATCAAGTATCCAACAACCCCAGCTGGTTGCAAAGCAGAAGGCAACCAAGCTGGCACAGACTCAGGCTCCACCATCTGAAAAGGTATTGGAGATTGGTTTGCTGCCGGAGTTGTTGGAAAAGGAAATGTAGTTCCGGAATTTCCTGCCGAACAAAGCAGGTAGCACAGGGGATGGTGGGTGGAATCTCATCACTTGTGCCATTTTGGCTCAAGCTGGTGGTGAGATTCCCCCACCAATTTTTGAACCACTCCCACCCACCCAATGTGGTGAGGTAAGATGGATGCGATCAAGTATCCAACAACCCCAGCTGGTTGCAAAGCAGAAGGCAACCAAGCTGGCACAGACTCAGGCTCCACCATCTGAAAAGGTATTGGAGATTGGTTTGCTGCCGGAGTTGTTAATAGGGACAATACGATAAAACATTGGAATTTCGGGGCGTTCCCATTCTTTACACAAACAATACAAACACTTATCTTGTGATTTTTGTTGGGGTGATCAGATTGATCAACCAAGAGTTCCTCCAGAACATCCCCATTGACTTTCATCCCTATAGTCACCCACCTGCAAGCATGCTATGTTCGTGTCGCAAGTTGGCCCAATGGTGATAACAATGGAGCGGCCCGTCTTCAACGTGAGGTTAGCCCTTCATGAAATCGCACATTCCATGGTCAGGTCTTTCCAAAGTGTGTCAAATTCAGACAGATCTACAAATGCGTTTGAAAGAATTGTATATATAAGTGCTAATTAGTCAATAATGTCTAAGCATAAATGCTAATGATCTATAAGTGTTAAATGCGTTTGAAACCTAGAACATATCATTGGACATTGAAAAGAACTATGGAAAATCACCATTTTTAATGGGAAAATCTCCTATAAATGACCATTTTCAATAGCTATGTTAGTTTACCAGAAAGTAAATGCTTTTGAAACCTAGAAAATATCATTGGAACATTGAGATAATTAGACTGATCTATGGCCAATGTGACAAAAAGGATACAAATGGCAGTGTGTCAAAACCTTGTACCCCTGTAGTTCACATCAAAAAATAGCTGGTTTAGCTGGATGTTCATCCCCCTAAAAATGGTATTTTCATAGGTATTGATCCATACCCAAATAACAAACCGGATCCAAAGCCACGTTTGACCCCTGTTACCCACAACCCGGTTTTTCCGACACCGAGGCAGCGGACGTTCATGAGAATGTCTTCAGCGAAGAGCAGCTCTTCACGCCTGACATCGTGCCGGAAGACGAGGCCACTGCAGTGACCACTGGGTTGTGTTGGTAACTATTGGTTATTACATGTTATTAGCCATGACTAAAACAAACCAACAGTATTATCATAGCATAACCAATTGAATTGATTATTGGATATTATTGGTTCTTACATGTTATTACCCATGACTAAAAGAAACCAACAGTATAACATAGTATAACCAATTGTTGGTAATTGGTGGCTGGACTAGTGGTTTGTTATTTGCTGTCCACAAAATCACGAGATTGCCCAGTTTGGGATAGGACAAGCCCTTGCCAAGTTTTGCCAAAAAGTTTTTAGCCAGCAACAGTGTGGTGCCCGGTGCCCCACGGTTACAATTGGTTTAAAATTTGTGAAATAAACCCATGAAAACCAGAAACTCGTTCGATATATATATATATAATTATACATATGTATATATATATATACCATAAGTCCTAGTCATTGGAGTTATTTGCACCAACTGAACGCTATCGTCAGGACACCACCTTGGTTTGTTATTCACACTTGACAATCAGTGATGGTTAATTCAAGCCAACCATTAAGAATCAATCGATATTCAATGACAATGATTGGTTTGATTATCAGCTTATTTGTTATTTAAGTATTGGTATTTTTTGTTGGGGTGCATGGAGGAAAATAATTTTCCCCCAAGAATATATCTTGTGAACCGCTTCTTCAAGGTCATAAATTCTGACCATTTGAGCCATGCTAACTCCATTTCCCGGGAAATGGAGTACAAGTAGTAGCTATAAAATGCTATGACGTGTTTGTGTTATCAAGCAATTTGTTGGCTGTATTTGCCACATCCTTGGTCATGTCATCTTATCACATCGTAAGGCTATTTGCTTCCGCATTCGGTTCACGTTGTTCAGTATTGTATAATATTAAAAACAATTAAAAAAGCGAAACGCTCATCTTATTAGCATCTCCAGCTATGCAGGCATGTATCCCGAAAATAAAACAGAACAGGGCACCACCAGCGTGCACAAATTTGCAATATTTTGCAATAGCCGTTCTCAAATTATCTAGAAAAACAATTATTTATCTGCTGCATGTCTGTTGGCCTATGCCAATCTGCTGCAAAGCGGAAAGGAAAATGGGGGGAAAAAAACGACTCATGAAAGTAACAAAGATTGGGTTCCTTGGGGTTGGGATTTGTTTTTTGTTTTTTTTGTTTTTTTGGTTTCTTGTTTTTTTGGTTTTTTTTTTGGGCCTCTTGGTTTCTTGGTTTTCTGGTTCGTTGTTGGTTTTTTGAAGGGTTGGCAAAGCAACACAAAAGTGAAGGACCTAGACCTCGCTCTTTGCCAGTTCTCCCACTTTAGGGGTTGCAAACTTGCTTTTGGTAGATTTTATTGGTTGCTTTGGGCCTGTGGTTCCATTAGAAAACCATGTAAAAAAAAACAATGGCAAAATGCAGGTATCACTGGAGGAAGCTTGGGGGGCTTGGGACACAGATTAGGCAATTTTGTATGTTTATATAATTTTTCAAAACTGTGTTGAACAAATGCAAAAACATAGGCAGCCAATGAATGTGTAGAATTGATTTTGATATTGACATATATTGACATTGTTGGTTCAAACCCTTGAGTTAACACATATTCAAACACTTTGAAGGATTCCCTATGATTCCCTTGAAAAGGAGTGATGCATCTCTTTGAAGTGAGTGTTCCCTTCAACAAGCGCATTTCTTTTAAAATGGAGAGCATCCCATTGAAGTAGGTCATGTCTTAGTCTAATTCTATGTCAAAAATGAACCCTCTTGCACATGTAATGTTCTTTCCACAATATATTTTCTTAAATGGAGACCGCATGGTACATGTAAGCACGTAAACTATGTCCTTCACAATTGCGCGCCATTTTTCTGAATGCATAATTTGATATTCTTCCAAGACAACGAACCATATTTTGGGAATAACACCATTTGGTGTTGGCAGCTCTCCTCTTGAAAAATCTTGTAATTTGAAGAATGTGCATCTTTAAATCTTAAGACAATCAAACATTGTTTGAACATATTGTATATTGTGTGCATGTAGCACTCTGTTGAAAGAGTATGGTCGTCCTTGAAGAATTTGTTGTTGAATTTGTGCACAAACCCCCTTGATATGAGTGAGATATTTGCTTAAGCGAAAACATTATTGTTGGATTGTATTGAAAACATTTCTTTAAGTGAGAGTTGTCTAAATGAAGGCTGGACTGATCGACCAAGGGGAAGAGTACACATTTCAAACAAAAGTAATCCAGTTTTCCCAGAATGCTGCTTCTTCACAAGTTTTTTTTGCCATACAGGACAATATTCTGTTGTTCAGTGGTAAGAAGCGAAAGAGCATTCTTTAATAGTGCTCACAGTTTCAAACATGTTACACTTTTGAAAGGGATGCTCTATGTCAATAATACTGCATATATTATGCAGAAATATTGACTTTTCTAGAAGGGGTACTGCTCCTTTGAAAGGAGGGTTAGATATCTGGAAATGCACACTGCACTCCTTCAAAGGGCATAGCGCAACTTTTCAAGGAATACTTCATATTTTGTTTGGATATTGCCCCTGAAAAAACACACGGCATTTCCCCAAAGGAAGATTACTCTTATTCAGAAGGGTATGTTTGTTTTGAATACTGCATTTGTTGACAGGTATGGCGATGTTGTAATTATTTGAGTCATCTAGCATATTCTGCAGAAATTGTGTTTTGAGCAAGTGGCCATGAAGAAGAAGAAGAAGTGCATGAAGCAGAAGAAGTAAGGATCTGAACTTCTGAACAATAAATTTATCTCGGTAATCTCATCTCACGAGGGTCTTTATCTGTGCAGTTCTGTCACCAATTATGTATTGTGTTGCTTGCGCATGTGAAGAACTAGTTGTGTTTTGTTTTCAACCATCTTTAACGTTATTTTTTAGTCATACATTTGATGGACATCTCGTCAATATGAGGGTTTTGGCTTCGAGGCATGTGTCAACTGACACTTGAAGATACTCAGCATCTTGAAATGTCTAAAAAAGCGCACGCTCACAGTCCCCAGCTCTCAAATAAAATCCTGAAAAGTATCTGGACGGAAAAAGAAACTGGATTAGTTGAGGCTAGAGAAAATCACCATCTTTACGCGGCTTCCAGGAGGGATCCCGATTGGCGGTCGCTTCGTGGCTTACCGAAAAAAGGGAAACAGTTGGGGCAGTTGGGGAAGAAATTCAGTGCCATCAGGTGTTCACTGAGACAGAAAATCTGCTATGAGGAGCAGTGAAGCATAGTGAAGCATTGCGAAGTGCCACCCATCCCAAAGATTTGTCTAAGTCGATAAACATGCGATCAACCAAGCCACAGACCGATTGAAATCGTCAAGATTGAGGTGTTCACTCAAAATCATCCTACACGCAAATGAAGGTGTTGTCAATCACAACAAAGATTCATTGAAAAAGCAAAACAAAACCAGTTGGAGTCAAATATCGTAATGATGAGGGTCCATTTGGGTGCCCAACATGTTTGGGAAAGTCTTGATTTTGGTTGGTTTCATCCACATTGTTGTTGGTTCATTGACCCAGTGGGAATTTATATGAATTTCTATTTTAACAGATTGATATTATAGAAGTTATACACCAATGTATGGCCACGAAACAATGGGAAATATGCTGCCGAAACCTTTTGAGTTGGAGGTACCTCATTTTCAGACCATTTCAGACCCCAGATATCAATGGTCTTTCATGTCGTGGAATGGTGGTTCTGCTGGCGATTTAACTTAGGTTGATTTCATCGTGTATGTTTGTAGGGTTCCCCCAAGTCCGGAGGATTCTCATAAGTTTGTACCTGAGATATATGTTGTAAACATATGTTCAATAATGTTCAAGGATGTTCAAGAAAGCTCATGTTCAGACATTAAAAGGATGCCCCAAATCCAAGTTTATTCCGTGGTATGAATTTACCCCAATGTTTATTGTATACCAAATTCTCACCAAAAAACAAATTGATATGCCATAAATTATTAAAGCATATTAAAACCCACACTTGCATTAGAAACCCAAAACCTAGGAACCCCCAAGAAAGATGCAAATGTGTAAAATTTTGTGGTTGATGAATTGCTTTTGGGACAACTGTTCAAAATTCGGGTACAGCCTTCCTTTTCCCCCTGCAGGGGCATCGAAGCAGCTAGAGTCTCTAGAGATTGCACTATTGTATATTATATAGGGTAGACCAACCTTGGATTAATAAATAGTGTCCACTATATATATATAATGATTAGTATGTAAAAAAAACACTAATAGTAGACTGACTATAGAAAATGACCCCTGCAGAGACTGTATTCTGGGTTGTTTTTTGGGGACCTCCCATGGAATGCCGTGAAGAATCCCTGTTGCTGATGGTCTAAACCCCCATTTCAATCCTTTTAGATAGACTATAGATCTAAAGTCTTTAGCAAATCAAGACAATTAAGACAATTCCATGACATTTTAAACTGACTATAGAAAAATTAATATAGCAAATGATCTATAGCAATGAGAATCCCCATGAAAATCCTGTAGATCTATAGCAAATGACCCCTCTTCACCATGATGCTATGTATAGTCCTTAGGGGATGGTTATGTGGGATTCCCAGGATGTGGGATGGCCATCAGCCACCAACTTGACGCACCAAAAAATATTGGTGATGTATGATGTATCCCCCAAAAAATATATGCATTATATCTATTTATATCTAATATATCCATGGTTCATTGCCACCAAAAAAACAGAACTTTGTTGGTTACAAGGTGGTGCCCAATAGTTAGTTGAGTGTGTCAACATAACTTTAATAACTGTGGGGATTATTGTAGATATATCGAAGTAGTTAATGTGGGTAACATAAACCAAATCATATTATAAGTTTGTTATATATCCCATCATACCCCCGTTAAGTCCCATGAACCATGATGTTGATGGTTAAATCCCCCTTAAATCCATTGAAACACCATTATTTCCCATTTTAAATAAACATAAAACATTCAATCCATATTTTTGGTGCTTAAATCCCAAAAAATCTCAATGAAATCTTCATCAAACACCATATAGTTCATGGTAAAATCATATAAAATCGACATGTTTAGTTCCCAAAGCCATCATATCCCCATGAAGTCCCATTACAAATCCCTATCGCTGATGCTTAAATCCCATGAGAATTCCCATGAAATCCCTTGAAACTCCGCATGAAATCCCATGAAAATCCGATTCTGGTGATGAACGGGTTGCAGATCGGTCCTTTGACCGTAGAGTGTACATGAAAATTACAATGTGAGGCTCCCAAGATAGCTAAGCTGGTTTATAACTCCAATAACTATGGTTTATGGTACTTATAACTATAGTTACTGGGGCTTGTAAACCAACTTATAACTGGGGGGCCCCACATTGTATGAAAATCCCCATGGAGTGCCCAGCAAATCCCCATGGAAACCTCTTCCACCGAGGCCAGCGCCTCCCAAATCCACAACTCGCGTGGTTCGTGCCCCCGGCGCCCCGGCAGCGGAGCCGGCGATCTCGGCGGCCAGTGGGGGGCCCTGGAGCCATGTGAAATACCTCTTTTGATTGGAAAAGGGGATGGTACTACCTGGTTTAATGACTGTTTAATGGGCTTTTTTTTTAGGAATATTATGCATAAGAATATTTATGAACCAGTTTGGTTGAAGCACGGTTTAACAACTTGAAAAACCCATCATGGAATGATGGAAATTCGGTGGCAAGACTCGGGATTCCTAAGTTGGAATCGTGGAACATGGATCAAAATGGATAAACAAATGAATCAAGCTGGTTCAAAATCCATCACTTCAAGGGAGAGGGGATTAAGATAGCAGATATAGTTTGGAGACCGGTTGGAGGTCTGTCACTTGAGCATGTTCGGTTGATGGTTTCAGGGAGGCTTACCACCAGAAGCGGGCAAAGATGCACCAACAAGTATGAAAGCAACTGAAAAAAAGAAGTGTATGTTGACAGTTATATACCAGTTCCAAAAACGCGTTTGATGTTGAATGTTTTGGATATGCAGGGACGATTGCTGTATAAGATATTATAAGAATCCCCAGCGACCAACCAATAAAAGGGCACAGGACGCAGGGTTTCACAGCCAATACGGCTGCGAAATCTGCTACCCGGGTCCATCATAGCTGCCACATACATATATACAGATATTCTCAACATCATGATGGATCATGCTGATCATGCAAATCAGGAAATATATGTGTATATATATATAATTGACTGAACCTGAATCAGTGATTCATCGATTCACTGATTCATTGATGCATCGATTCACTCAGTCAGTCATTCATCGGTGCATTGGTTCACTCAACCACCGTTTTACTGAGTCACTGATTCACTGAATCATCGTTTCATTGATTCATCGGCTCATTGCTTCTTGATTCACCGAATCATTGCTGATTTATTGATTCATCTACTCGCTACTTCATTCATTTATTGATGTACTGATTCATCGATTCATTGATTCATGACGTTCATTGATTGATTGATTCACTGCTTCATTGATTTATTGATTCGTTGGTTCATTGATTCATTGGTTCACTGGTCGGCTGATTCATGGAGTCATTGCTTTGTTGCT
Organism: Cladocopium goreaui; assembly: GCA_947184155.2. Taxonomy (NCBI): domain Eukaryota; class Dinophyceae; order Suessiales; family Symbiodiniaceae; genus Cladocopium; species Cladocopium goreaui. The sequence goes on along the minus strand of CAMXCT020001657.1, from coordinate 466,619 downwards.
TCATTGATTCGTTGGTTCATTGATTCATTGGTTCACAGGTTGGTTGATTCATTGAGTGATTGCTTCGTTGCTTCATTGATTCACTGATTCATTGATTCGTTGGTTCATCGATTCATCGATTCAATGGTTCATTGGTTCATTGACTTAGTTGTGCACGGGTTCTTTCATGTCATCTCATTGGCATCTCAACCACCATCATTCGCTGATGCATCTCGCAGCTTCAACCGCTCATGGTTGCGTCTCAAAATGTACCTATAGGCCATCGATTTCTTATAGTCATATCATCTCATATCTGGTTGGTGGTTTCAAACATTGTTTATTTTCCAATATATATGGGATGATCTTTCCCATTGACTTTCATATGTTTCAATGCTAAAACCACCAGCCAGATATCCTATTTTCGAAACTTCCCAGCACTGGAGACACACCTTGGTAGATCATTGACCCAAGGCCGGCGCAAACGCGCCTCAGACCGAGCCAAGAAGATGCTTGGTGTGACTGGGGAAGCCGAAACTGGTTGCAAATATATGATGTGTACTGTGTAGATATATATATATATTGTTTTATCATCTGCATGTTTCTGGGTTAAAGAACCACCAGCACAGTAAATTGAAGTTTTCTTTTGGGAAGATAATTAGAGGGATGAATATATAGAATGACATAATAATATGAGGATGTAATCAACAAACTGTGGGGCACAACGGCACAAGCAACAAATATGTGAAATGTGTGTGTGTGTGTACCATCTGAACAGATGTAAAACTTCTTATTGGTTTTCACTAATTTGCAGGGGGTGGATGCATGGTCTGGCAGTCATCCACCAACGAAGACACTGCCTTTCCATGGTGATATGACAAAGGGACGCCTTTGTCACGTACCTGCTTTTTTCGGACATAGCAAGGGGCCAAGCTTAGAACCCCAACCACAATATTATACAATTTGCTGCACTGTTGTCGCAATCTGGAATCAATTTTGACATTTACATGCATCAGAACCTTCCTCAGATTTTCGCCGAAACCACATCGCCGACAGTATTATGTTTTTTCTATTTTCGCCGAGATCCTGTCGCCGACGAATTATGGGTTACTATGGGAAACAATCGCCGAAACATTATTTTGGATTTCAACATGCTGGTCAAAAAACTCTATGAAATCTGGTTATGACTACGTTTGACAGTATCGGATGCCCTACCTCGTTTTCGAGAAGTACCTCATGTGGCTCTTTTATTCCTCTAATAATCTAGGCTGGTTTGCATGTTTCAGGATTCAGTTCCTGCCGGATCATATAATGATCCATTCTTGTCTAGTGTGCTTTCCATGGTGGCTCCGACATGGTGCCATGGAGCCATTTGAGGCAACCCTTCTTAGGGTGAGTGATGACTGTCCTGACTGCCGAATTAACACATTTTAACTCAGTAATTCGTCTAAGTAAAGGGCAACAATCAGCCTTATGGTTATCCAGCCTTTTGAGATTGTCCCGCTGATCTTGTGGTCCCAGGGATCCCAGTGAGCTGCTCTTTCAAGTGAAGCCGTGCTGAACGTCGGAAACCTCTCATTTTCGCAGCTGCTTTTGATGACTCACGACAACAACATTTGCTATAGGAATCAGGCAGGCACACGACTTTCAGGTGTGGTATTCCTTCCTTTTGGTTCTCTGGTGAGGTGAAACATTTTGTGCATCTAATTCGTTGGAACTTGAAAGCTGTTTTATGCCATTGCGGCACGACTTGACCACGGTCCCGGTGCAGGGAATAATCGCACGACTTTTTAGGCAGTTAGGGACTGAATCCTGTATGTGATTGTTCACTTTTGTTTTGATCTACTGAAGCGATGCATCCGTGGAACACTCCGCCAACGTCATGGCCTGCTCCACCGCAGCCTTCGAACCCACCTTCGACGTGGCAGCAATCAACGCCGAATGCACATCTATTTGGACATCCCTCGGCTTTGCATCCTACATGGTCATCCTCAGCTTCGCTCATGCCGTCTACATCAACACCAACATCGTTGCCGTTCACCTCCTTGACTTCGGCTCCTCATGCAGTACCAGGCCCACAGCTAGTACCCACCATGCCTTCGCCTTTGACTCCTGAACCAACTATGGTGCACACCGCTCCGTCGACGTTTCCATCTCCTATGGCACCCACCGCTCCACCCACGTGGCCTTCCCCTCCGGCTCCATGCCCTACATCGACTACACCACCTACATCGACTTTGACACCGACACCTTTGCCCAGTTCTCCATACCCACCTCACCACATTCAACCTCCATTACAGATGGACGCATCGACGGTCCCTCCAAATGAGCCTTCACCACGGCCCCCAGCAGTCAAGGCAGCTCCCAGGCATCGCTCTGACAAAAGACCGGATCGACCGCGCAGGCCCGCTCCGAAAACCCCTCCTCACGCTACACCACCGGCACCTACGACGGCACCGACTTCATCCGTGTCACCTGAACTTGCATCCCTGGGTTCCACTGCACAACAACTGGCTGAATCTGTTCGACTTATTCAAGCTCAGCAACTATTGATCATGGATTCTCAACGAGCACAAGAACAACGTCAACTCCTTCTTCAACAAGATGAACCTCCACCGAATCCTACACCACCGGTACCGCCACCTACAACTCCAACACCATTGATCGCCACGCCTCCACCTGCACCGAAAGCCAGACCTACCGAACCTGACGTTCCGGACCTTCGCATTGTTCACGCCCCAGCCATTGCTCCTCCTCACCAACTACCAGTTCCATCATCCCCAACACGCCGACCAAGATCTAGGACTCCACGACCACGTTCCCATCGACCTTCTGTACATTCTCATCGCCATCGCTATTCTCCTCCACGTGCAGAGCGACCTCGTTCTCCTCTCCCTCGTCATCGATCATCCACGAAACCCGACAAGGGCCGCAGAACCCCATCTCCATACAGACGACGCTCCCCACCACGACGCCGCTCTCCCGTGGTTCCTCGACGTCATCGATCTCGCCCACGTCCACGTTCCGCGACACCACGTCGCCGATCCAGAGGCCATGAAGTCATACTTCGACCAGCTGCGAACCCATCGAATCCGAACTACATCCCCACTCCCGATGCTGATGACACCTGGGGTACATGGAACGACAGTCACTACACCGACAACTACCATCACCACGATACTCGACCCGATTCTCCTGCCGATCCACCACCAACGGAACCACCAACCAACCCACCAACCCACACTTCAGCACCACTCGGCGCGGTGTCCTTCCGAGTTCCGGACGGCGACAGTGAAAATTCTGAGGTTACAGATACAATTTCGCTCACCAAGTTTGACACGAATGACATCGACCTCGATGAAATGGTGGCGGCGGCCAATGACCCCCATAGGGTCCGTTGCCTGACTGAGCTTGGCCCCGATCATGTTGTTCCCCTACGCCGATCATTGACCCCGGCTATCTCGCAGCTCTTCAACCAATTTGTGGACGCGATGTTCGAAAAGTTGGCCCAACCATACCGCACCGTCAACAACCATCGTATTTACATCAAAGCAAGCCAAGCCACCGTCAGGAATATTGCCAGGGCCTTTGCACAATCCGACTTACTGGACATTGAACTCGCAAGGCAAACACAAGCCTTCTACATCGAGCCAGAGAACTTGCTGACCATCACGGTTCCCACAGGATTGAAGAAGAAACCAATCTACCGTGGCGAACACATGGGCACCTACCTGATCTACCACAAAACGAGTTGGGAATCAGTTGCCAAAATTCTTGCGGAAGACTGCATCCGCCCGGCAACTTGGACAAAAAACGAAGCCGGCATACCGACTCAATACCCATGTTACGGGTTCTTCGGAATGTCCTCTGAGATCGCAGACATCGACAACCTACCTGGCTATGCTGTCAAGATCTGTACCTCTCAGCTCTACAAAATAGGCAAAGGACAAAACCCATCAGGCCTAATGGCCATATGCCGCTCACCCAAATGCATCCGTGCCCTAGCTGGAGGAAATGACCAAATCCAACGCTTGTGCAACCTTGCGGGCATCGCCAAGGGCAAAGACAATGCAACGGCTATGAACTCAAGCGCCGCATCTATATGCTACGTTGCCTCCACCCACACGGTTTTCCCGGGCTTGATCACACACCAGACTGCAGAGACCAATGCACCTTCGGAACCTCCTGATGATTCTGCACGTCCAGTACGACCTGACCCTTCTGCCGACGCCCCCGAACCTTCGGAGCCGCCCCCGGACGACTCTCGCGACACACCAAGCCATCGCGAAACCGCTGCCTCTGGCTCTCGGGACTATGATCGCCGATCTTGGCACGACAATGCTTCTTGGGACAATTCAACCTACAGCCACCGAGATCGCCGATCCTCCTACCATGAAGACCACTCTCGTGACCAGCACCATGAAGGCCGACCTCGTTCTCGACATTCGACCCACCACTCTCGATCTCGTTGGTGAACTATTTACCCTTGAGGAGCACCGGAGCAAGTATCGACTATTCTACGTCAGCGATACAATGAGCCTAGTGGCCCCGCCCGATCATTTTGGAGTAACAATGCTTCTCCCGACATTCGGTATTGCCGCCACTTCTTCCTCAAAAGATTTGTGAATCGCTGCATGCTCATATTGTTGATCCTTTCGCAAGATTCGTTTTCACATTACGTTTCACACACTGGGACCTCGTATTATGTTTCACACTTTTTCATTCGCACACTATCCTTGTCTCACCTCGACATTTCCCGCAGCTTTCATTCGGCAGTTCGAGCGAATTTTGACCTATTATCTCGTGACCCTCTCTACATCATGGCGTCCCAGGACCTGATCTCCCAATACAGCGCGGATATGAATGGAATTCCTCCTTCCCAGCCGGATCGCTCGCGCACACCACCTCGTCATCAACATGGTTGGCACCAAGCAGTACCGGCGTTCCGTGGCCCGATGCACTATGCCATGGCGACCCATCGACCCTTTTGGAACCCATCCGGAATACCGCCTCCGCCGCCTACGTCTCCATCGTTCCCAACACGCCCACCATGGACTTCACCTACGGCACCTTTTCCGCCCACGCCGCCTCCGAGCTCACAGACACCTCCCAACAACGCCAACTTTGCACCTCAACGTCACCCTTTTACACCGAGATCACCGAGACCTATGTCATCCCCAGGAGCAAGTTCCTCTGTCAACGACGGATATACATGCAGACCCATTGAAATCCCACCAGTTGAGAACTGGAAACCTGATGTCGACTTCCACGACTCCAACAAGATCAATGGTTTGGACTTCCCTTCCAGAATCCGACAGAGCAGATTTTCAAGCTACAAGGACATTGAAGGGATGGATCCTTTACAAGTCCCACTCTGGAAGTTCTTGTACCAGGGCTTACACAATACTTGGCTTCGCCGAGTTGCATACGGAAGAGAAACCTTCGTCCTTCCTTTTGACAACATAGGCACTACAGTATTTGTGGCCGAATTGGTATCACAACTACGCACCCGCAATGTAGACTTGGACAAACTTGCTACCTTTCGAGCTCGTTCAGCAGGCCAATGTCTCAACCAGAAGGAAGCCACCCAAAACATGGCCAAAGATGTTGCTCAACTTCTCCAATCTTGGCTCCCGACTCAACCTTCTGCTGACGTGGCCAGCCAACAACGCATTCTTGAACTGGAGGCAGAACTGGCCAAGGTCAAATCGGCCGCTACTACCTCACCAGCTACGGCACCTCCGGGCTCCACTCCGGCCACGACACCGATTGGACGTGCACTCCAAGGACAACCTGCCGCTTCTACGACCTTTGACCCCTCAACTCTGCTTATCTCTCCGGGCTCCGTGAACACTTGGCTCGTTGACAACCAACCCACATCATTGTCGGACACTCAATACACCAAGTGGTTGAAAGCCTTGAAGCTACCACAGCCCAAACAGGACATCCTGGAGAAGAACTTGGAAAAGGTCAATGAATGGTGGCAAAACCAACCCGATGAGGCTTCGAAAACTATCCAACGCGCAAGCGTGGCGATGGGTATCGACCCCTGCAAGCACAAGGGGGCCTCCACGGATGAAGTTGTCCTCAAGGTCATGACGGTGGCGTTATTGATGCAATCCTGACTAGCAACCTATTTGAAAGCACCTGGCTCAAAAGCAGCCAACATTATGCGAACTTTGGCCGTGGCCCATTCTTGTATTCTGGTTCTTGCATTATTGACTCCTTTCACGTTGTCCCCTTCTGTTGATGTCTTTTTTGCTTTTCGGATGCTCCAAACGGTCTTGATGGGCCAATATGTGTTATTACATCCACGGTCCAATCCGAAACTCCAAGCCTTGCTCAAAGGCACCCCGATGCAGAGTATTTTCTTTTGCAGATCCTGGGATGACTTGTCAGTCGCCCTTCAATGTTTCAAGCACCCTCAGGCGGTGTATATTCGTTTCAGCCACATTGCTAATTTTCAACCTAAGTTTTATGTTGGTTCCACATCTTCGTTTGTTTTGGACCGCGAACACTCTCGCTATCGGAAATTTCTGCAAGTGCAACAACATAAATTCGTGCTGGCCGAAGTTGCCTTACGGTTTTGGTGCAGATTTGACAATTTCTGGATGTGGTCTGTTTTCCCGATCTACACCAATAAATCCAACTTCTGGGCCTTGGAACAGGCCTTAATTCAATTGTGGCAACCTCGATTGAACACCCCGTTTATTTACCAGTTTTTCAATTGCCGAAAGGGACTCATTGCACGTACCAAGTTTTCCACCTCTCGACAATTTGGAGCATTTTCCTTGTGGCGGAAACTTCGCTGGCGATCTACACCTCATCATGTTCGACACGCTCTTCATAGTCCTCTCTTCCATCGACGAGTACAACTTTGGGAGATTATCCAGGATTTGGGCAGTAACTCCGTTCGACGCTTCCACATGGAGAAGAAACTACGATCCAATGAAATTGGAGTTCAAGGCTGCTACTTTATCCGACGTCTTGCCAACAACCTTGGAGAACCTCAAAGGTCGTACGCCATCAATGCCGTTGACCGAGCTTTGACCTTCTGGAAAGCTAAACGAGTCAGAAAACCGGTTCCTCTTCGTGCGCCTTGGCTACTATGCCCCAACTGGACTCGGGATCTTCGACGCCTGCTCACCTCCCACGTTCATCAAACTCGACACTACAACACCACATTGCAGACTCCTTCCACGGCTATTGTCTTCACAAAGTTCCCCTCGGTGATGGATAGCTTGTGCAATCACAAAGAAGCCGCTACCAAATGGGCTGACGGCGACACCCCAAAGTGTGCCTGTGATGCCTTGCGACCTCATGCTCTTCGTGGTCTCCCACCCGATCACCACCTGGTCCTCGACGGCGACAACCTACGTTTCGATGATGGCCCACACACATCCATTGCGACTGGTTCGCTTCAAAACAAAATCTTCCCACCTTCCAAAGAAATCCAGACATCGCTTCGCCTGGCTTTGCGGACATGGACTACCCGAAACTCACTCCCTTCCTTACAAAAGTCCCATATTGATGAGCTCTGGCATCGTTCTATTCACTCCCACTACCACACACTCAACAACCACATCACTCACAAAGACATCGGCCGCTTCAAACGTCTTTTTCCAGAAGCCGTCTTCCACAACGAGGACAAGCGAGCTACATCCCTACGAATCTACTGCCCCGTACTCTACTTCCAGTGCCTCACCACAACCTTCGCCGACCCGTTGGTATTTCGTAAATTGGAGCAGAGCCCGAGTGACATCATCGAGCGGACCATCGCCGAGATCAACCGCCATTTTGGCAAAGCATACCCTTGGGCACTTGGTGCTGGACGAGACCTGCCGAATGCCTATGTCCTACCCAAACGGAAGAAACAGTTCCAGGCCGGGCGACCCATTGTCAGCTTCTTCACGGCACCTTTTCGACCTATGTTGAACTGCACTGCCAAGCTGCTCTACAACCTTCTACCCCAAGCGTTTCCCCACAACCTGGCAAGGGGTGATGTATTTGATCTCATCAAGCTCCTCAAGGACACTGACTTTGATTCGCTCCCCACTCCACGAATACACAACCAAGATCTTGCGGGCTTTTTCACAAGCATTGACACTGACCGCTTCATCGCTAGCTGGCGACTGACCTTGCAGTTCCTCTCGACCCTTATGAATACCGACCCCGATGAGATCATTTCCGTGAAGGCAACTCCGGGCAACAACACAGGGGACATAGTAAAAGGTCGCACATGCCGTACACTCAATGTAACCAGGAAGATCTTCATTCGGGACATTGAACGCATCATCCTCATGTCTTTGAAGATGACTCAATTCTCCATTGGCACTACGGCTTTTGAACAAATCCGAGGATCCCCTATGGGCTCCCCACTGAGTCCAGCTTTGTGCATGATGGTTGTTGCACTGTCTGAAGAAATCTGGTACCGAACCTACCGCACCACCCTTAGCAACATGGATCTCACAGCTCGCCTCCTTCGCTATGTGGACAACAGACTGTGCTTGTCGGACCCCAGCTGGGATTACGAAATTTGCTTCGCCAATTTCCTCCACCCGGAGTTCTACGGCCATCCTATCATTTTGGAAACGGAACCGGACCAGGAGTTCTTGGGCTTTTGCATCGAGTTCGAGCCTTTTGCCCTTCGCTACAGCCCTCCACGCGACTTCAACCAGGTCATGGCGCCATTCTCCGCATCACCTTTGGCCGTCCAACTTTCAGGCTTTGTTTCACGATTATTTCTGGTCGCCAAATGCGCGCACCCTGAACATGAACGAACACGAGGTTTTGCCGCATTGCATCGTTTGTACAGATCTGCAGGTTTTACCGAGTCCGATCTTTTCGCTGCCGCCAAGCCGATCCGTCAATATTTGCACGTTTCCTCATTGTGGTAAAATCCTGAACCGTCTTGCCGCTGGCGCTTACGTTTCATTACTCACACCTTGCTGAACGTTTCACCTATTTGGACCTTATTAGAATTTATTTGATCACGGAATAATGCTTTTCCAGCTGGCTTACCCTCAAACTCGGCTTCATTTATTTGTTGGCCCATACTCGACGCATTGTCATGGCTTCCTCGTCTCCTACGACGTCAATTCCGATCCAAGAACCAGTGTTTCTTCAATTTCTTCATGATGTTCACCATGCTTACCTTCTACTACATCGAGCAATGGCGCTACTACCACCCACACTCATTCCCAACATTGAACCTACTCCTCTTCCCAGTACAGACGTATGGAATCAACCTGATGGGCTACGACCACATTATTCGGACCAGACCAATGCCTTCATTGACAATGCCCCCATCCCATCGCCGGATCTGGAGGAGGAAGAGACACTTATGGATGAACTGGTGGAAACCCATCTCCCTGAGCCACACCAACATGTTGCTGCTCCGCCTCCTGATGTTTTACCTGCACCTTCGAAGCTTTCTACTAGAACACCATCACCGCCAAGTCGCAAACAGAAAGCCAAATCCGCTCCAAAGGCTCCTGCCAAGCGTCGTCGTCGACGTGACCAATCCCGATCCCGCTCCTCGAGCCCACTGTCACTCTGGACCTCTGAAGACAAACAGAAACTACGCACTCTGAAGGCTGACGAGAAATCTCGATTTTCATGGAAGGTGATCTCGACCAAGATGGGCAAGTCTGAAGAAGATGTTCGCTCTATGTGGAATAAGATCAAAGACCAACTTGGCTGACCAATGGCATATGCGAACCAAAAGGAAAAGGTAGTTTGCGGCACGGTATTACTGATTCACCAACCAGTTGGCTTTCCTTTTTGGGAATTTTTCTTCTTGTTAATCTTCTGAACCATGGGCGCTGTTGCCCCATTGAATTCTGACACGTCGTATCACACAATCCGCCAGCCATTTATTATGTCTCTCCGCATTCACCTGGACCGCTATTGCCAACTGCGAGCTATGTCCCACGAGAGGATCTCACCTACACGACGCTCACGCTCTCCAACCAGGACGTCGTCTTCCGCTATGGGCTCTACGTCATTTCAGCACCCACCCAACCGGTCTTCGCCTCCGACACCTCACCGACCGGTTATTTTCCAGTTGGACCTGAAGCCGATGCAACAACTGGCCGTACGCAACCCTTATTACAACATCTTGGCCCCCAAGGTCGCGGGCAACCTTCCTACGGCCACCTATGACAGCCTGTTCCAGACGTTCAAGGTGATCTACCCGGACTATGCTCGCAGTCATTTCGTTTCAGACCTCAAAACTGCAGTCACCGACACGTTGCTACAACGCTGGTCGATACACCTACCAGCGTCAGAGTTCTACATGATGATTGACACCGATCAAGGAGCTCAGATGCTTGACGACCTTCCTCATTCTCTTCTGGATGTTTTGAATTGGTTCTACCCGAGATGGAAAACTCATCAACATCTCGATGCCTTCACGACTCGTGAGTGTTCACCGTTGCTGCTGACACCCCATCCAGATGCACAAGACACAGGCTTTGCTGTACATGTTCAAGTGATTCCCCGTGGGCATCCATTCGTCACGGCCACCCGATACACTAAAGCCGCTGAGTGATTAGCTGTCTTGATGGATCCCGGCAAGGCTCACGTCTATGAGGAAAAAAGAACAACATTCGTTATGATGTCCACCACCCCGGTTCTGATTTTCCCTTGTGTCATCCTTTTCTCGTTTTCCATTGGGTGATGTTCGTTATTTATTCCTTCATCATTGACCTTCCCCACGGCCTTTTGGCTTCAGTTCAGTATTTCTCGTTATCATACTCTTGTGATCGTACATGATGACCTCCAACACGGATGATCCTGCTCGATTGGTCTCGCACCGTTCACCACCTACATCCATACATGGCCTTGCCTCACACTTGCCACCTGATGATCCTACCTCGGCATCCTATATTCCTCGCGCAGCACGAATGATTCCGACCTCTACCACCGTCCACTCCGTCTTCATCAAGAAGCTGAGCTATCCTTTGTCTAACCGTTCAGATGAACTTTGGATCGTGGAAAGGACACTTGATGGTCTTGAAACGTGGAAACCAGTGGAAACATTTCTGGAGAACATGCACCTCACCAACGACCAGGCGACCCTGCGTACCACAGCTAACCATTGGCGCAGATACTATGACGTACCAATTCAATCATCATCCTCCTCCCCTACGGCAACCACTGTTCCCGTTTTACCACACCCTGAACACTCCAACGTCTACGTCTCACAGCCGTACGAAGCGATACCGGACCACCTCCATATTTTGCAGTCATGCTGGGGACGCTCTGCCCAACACCATTCTCAAGGAACTACTACCTCTTTATATTGGCCACCTTGGCGGTCTACACCACCTTCTTCCCCACCGGCAACACTACAACGTACTGTACATCTCACTCGCCCCGCTGTCCCTCCTCAACAAGTGCCTGGTCCACTGGATGCGAACGATATTGACCCGATGGATATGTCGGACTCAAGTGTGTAATATACCACATTATTTGTCGGCAGGAAAAAGACCTGTGATTCATCGTCTCTTTGTGTGACCATTTACTAGGTACACCGTCTCTCTTCCATTTCCAACACTTTGAGCTTGTTTCTGTGGTCATTCCAACCCATTTTGCAGCTTGGGCTTTTCGCTTTATCCTCGATACTTCATATTCGACGCAATGGCTCGTTCTTCTCGACCCAATCCATATCGCGCTACATCCACGATCGAGACACCGCTTGGTACACGAACCGTTGGATGGATTGCTGGACATCGAGGCCTTCCTGGTGATGTGAACCCTCCTCCAAACAGACCTGTCCTTATCTTGGTTGACTTCTCTCCCCTACAGGCATTGACTCACCGAAGCGAACCTGACCGTGAACACTACATGGCTCTGGCGAGCTCCAATTTTAGACATGTCAGTGGCTATGAACTTGCAGCTCTGTTTACCTGGTCACGTCAGATGGAACCAGTTGAAGCCGGCCTCATCCCAATTGCCGAACTTCGCTTCTGTATCTCCAAAAGATTGAGGTCCCAATGGGACATCCAAATTGATCCCTCGAATCTGGAGTTTCGCTTTTGCGACCTGGACGGTGATACATTCCAAGTCTCCAATGATATGACGGTCTTGCAGCTTTTGGAGGCATACCGACCTGAATGGCGACTTCGGCAGTACAACTCCCGCGAGTCTTCTTTCCTCATTCCGGGTACCAGACAGCCTTTCGTACTACGTCTGCAATGCTACAAAATTAGCTCCGGTGTGATCCTGCCCTGATACGCTAGCCGGCCAAAAAAGACCATGCTACAGGGTTTTCAATTCTCCCTTGACACCCCACCAACACAAAGGATTCTTCGATTTCTATTTTATTTGACTTTGAGCTGTGGCTTCTCCGTCGCAATTGAACCACTTGATTGAGGACTGGACTTCACTTTTATCATTTTTGTGAATATTATCATTCTCGGGCTTGGCTTATTTCTGCAATTCTTGATGCCTCAGCCGTTGTTGCACCATTTCTCGCATTTGTGACAGTTTCACCCATGGAACACAAACGAGACGCGACCGTGGCTGGCTTGTCTTGGCCTTCGAATCCTACCCGTGGACTCGCTCCTACCAACCCAGTTCAAGTACCAGACGCCCAGACTTCTGCACTATGTCACTCAGGAGCTCCTGACACTACGACCAACCCTACGTCGGCACCTTTGGTAACTGACAGTACGGCACCTGCCACGGGTACTATGGCCCATTCTGATACATATTCAGGACCAGCACCTCCTTGCGTCCCGTTTCCAATGGAGTCAAGTTCTGCACACAACTACCTCCATCGTGCTCAATTCTCTTCTCGTGTGGTTCACCAGATCCAATTCAAGGTCATTACCCACTCCAACAACACCAGGGAGCTATTCATTGAAGAAATCCCCTTGCTAGGGCATTCCCGATGTCGTGACCCTGAACACTACTTTTATGGTCTTTCGGGCAACTGGGAGTGGTCCCTGCGTACAGCGGACTATTGGCGACATCATTTCGAGATTCCCCTTGTACACGGACACCATCCTTTTCACAATGTGCCCATTGAGACGACATCTCCAGCAGATGAACCGAGCCTTACCACCCGGATCCATGAATTAGCCACGGATCTTTCTGACGCCTTGAAGGCTGCTACGGCATCTGGGGAATTCAATGAGACGTGGGCGATGGTTGAACGCATGAGCTTCCACGATGCTTTCGAAGTCCTTCTACAAGCTCCGAATTCTTCTTCTTCTGACTGAAGTGATCGCCCGTTTGTACATTAGGTTATTACAGGTTCACTCTCACTGGTGTATTGCCGATTCCGCCAGCGAAGTTCTTCCAAAAAATCCAACCTCGCTATATGCGAGGTGTGTGTGTGTACCATCTGAACAGATGTAAAACTTCTTATTGGTTTTCACTAATTTGCAGGGGGTGGATGCATGGTCTGGCAGTCATCCACCAACGAAGACACTGCCTTTCCATGGTGATATGACAAAGGGACGCCTTTGTCACGTACCTGCTTTTTTCGGACATAGCAAGGGGCCAAGCTTAGAACCCCAACCACAATATTATACAATTTGCTGCACTGTTGTCGCAATCTGGAATCAATTTTGACATTTACATGCATCAGAACCTTCCTCAGATTTTCGCCGAAACCACATCGCCGACAGTATTATGTTTTTTCTATTTTCGCCGAGATCCTGTCGCCGACGAATTATGGGTTACTATGGGAAACAATCGCCGAAACATTATTTTGGATTTCAACATGCTGGTCAAAAAACTCTATGAAATCTGGTTATGACTACGTTTGACAGTATCGGATGCCCTACCTCGTTTTCGAGAAGTACCTCATGTGGCTCTTTTATTCCTCTAATAATCTAGGCTGGTTTGCATGTTTCAGGATTCAGTTCCTGCCGGATCATATAATGATCCATTCTTGTCTAGTGTGTGTGTCACCATTGACCCATATTGGAACGGGTCAAAACCCTGGCACCATGCTGTTCACAGTCCAACACATGTTGCTACAGTGGTCGTCATGTTGGGATGTGGTTAACAACCCAAAATTTGAGTTGTCAAGTATTATTTGGTATCATACATTCCTATACTAATCATGAATCACGTTCTTTTTTGCAGGTGAAAACCTACTTGAGGGTACAATGATCACATGTTTGCACCCTGCAGGCAACCTGTGGTTCCAGTGACAGTGAAGCCATTGCAAAATAAAAACATTGCCAAAGCAGCTGTGTTCAAAGAGTTTGCCAATTGACGTTGACTCACTACGATTTGCTTGTGAACATGGCACGGGCATATCACATTTTTGTTTTGAAACATATCTATGCGTAGATAAAAAGGACGACTTAGACCCTCCTCAGATCGAAATCTGGGCAGGAAATCCTTCCCTAGGACCAGTTTCTCTTTCGGGAGGGGTTGAACACCTGTATATCAGCAACCGATAAAATCATATTTCTTGAGGACAGCCCGCATCACACATTTTGCAGGCTTTGGCGAATCACGAATCGCGAACAGTTCCACATGTTGCCTAGACTATGATCATTGCATGGTGAATGCCAAAGAGGAACTCCCTGCATGTTGAGTGGTAAAAACCCATGGGTTTCCTCGATTTTTTCCTTGTAACCCCCATGTTTAGATCAGGAACTTTTGCAGGATGTAGAGGATATGTCCAGTTTTTTGGCATTTTTTTGCCATTTCACAGCCGTGATGCCCAAACTCTGGGCGGCCGACGCTGTGGCTGATGCCGCCTTCCACGGAGCCCACATGCGACTGGCGCGAAGGGCCTTGTGGTCACTGGGTGATTGAATGAGAAGTAGAGATTGTACACACCCATATGTAGTTGCTCAGATTTTGAATTTTATTTTTGGTTTCTGGTCTAGAGGCAGGTTTTGCACACATTTCACTAAAAGTAAAACTTTTGGCAGGGCATCAACCAAACAACAAAGACAAAGGATCGGTTCTGAATGGGCTGACCCATCTCCTTGGCTCATGCACTTGCTTGGGTTTCCTCAAGCACTACAGATGTACAGCAAGCTAGACCTTCGAAGTACTGATGCCCACCAAAACAAGCTAAAGTTGGTGTTTGACCCCAAGCATGTTGGTGCAGCATCCCATTCTCTCGACTTCATAAACCCCTGGATGTACGGAACATCTGGCCCCAGAACCCATTTGCTGAACGGTAGCCCCTTTCCGAAAAATGCCATTCCATGCTGAGGTCGTCGTACTTCCCCATGCAGAAAGGCTATTTTGACGATTTGACTGAGCTGAACACGGAAGGACATGCAGCTCAGCTCATAGTGGTCGTGATATCTTCGTTTCAGAGCTTATCATGGAAGATGAAGTCTTAGATGCAGGTATTGCTGCTTGGAATCCAGCATATGTATGTATATGTTGGATACCTCAGGTTCAGGCAGTATCTTGCAGAAACATCTCAACTATCAAGAAAGGGTAAGCAAGGTAACTTCAGCACTAGGACACCATATGTTAAACACCTCAATCACATCCATAGAGGGCCACCAGGCCCATCAGGCCCATGGAGGGCCACCACGCCCGAGGGCCACTGGGCCTACCAGGCCCCAAGGCCACCAGGACTAGGCCTATCAGGCCCTACCTACCTACCTGCCTGCCTGCCTGCTTGCCTGCCTACCTACAAACATATAAATACATACACAACTACATATATGCATTTACATGTTTCTTGTGTTTTTTTGAGTGAACGAATATACATCTAAACCTTTCTATGGCTGGCCCAGTGGCCCTCGGGCGTGGTAGCCCTCCGTGGGCCTGATGGGCCTGGTGGCCCTCTATGGATGTGATTGATGTGTTTAATATATGGTGTCCTAGTGTTGAAGTTACCTTGCTTCCCTTTCAAGGTGAAGATGCTAACAAGGTTCCTAACGTCCTCCCATACACAATCACCTAGGACCCAGGTTACGGATATCGTTCTTTGCTGTTTCATGGCTTTACAATAAACATGTAACAGGGAAACCATGGGAAACCACTCAAAAAAAACGTCTCAAATCCGACTTGAGATTGACTACCGTTCTCCAGATACTGTTTGCCTTCCAACCATTTCCAACCCCAAAAATGACACCGCAACTGGTGGTCAGGGAAATCACCCAAAAAAATGCCTATCAAATATCCGGAAAATGCAGTTACCTTCCCCAATTGTCGGTTCAAGGCACTGCAGAAGCCAAAGTTGCGCCCGGGTGGTGCGGATATGTCCGATGAGTGTGCCTGGGTTTTCGATGGGCTGGGTGCCGGCCCCGGGGGGGGGGGCTTGGGGAGTACCAAGCTGGGCAAACACACAGTCGGGTATCCAATCTGGATAATTTTCAATCATTTTTACATTTTGTCTCAGTTTGAAGGACCAATTTGATGGAAAATTTGCCTTAAGACTATCTGAGACAAGATGAAGATGCAATTTTTGATCTCCGATTGAAGATGGGAAATGTCACGTGTTGCCGACTGGTAACTGGTAATCGGGGGCTTTAAAGAGCGCCCTTTCGCCAGCAGCCAAACATCACCAGGGTATCAAGCTGAAGCCAAGGTAAGAACACGGATCGATTGCTCACCAAGCGTCAAGAACGGCTGGAAGAAGATTTGGACAAACTTCGAGGTCAATTTGAACCCAAAATGACGCTCGGAGAATGCCTAAATGATCCTATAGATGGACGCAGTGACAAACCCCAGTGAAATGATCGTGGCCAAAGTTGTTCCTTTTTTTCTTTCTATATACAGCCCGAAGGAAATGTGCCATGAACTCTGTTTTCGCCAAGATTTACCTCAGACATGGAATTACTATCACGTGCCGGATGGTAAGCAGTCTATCATGATCTATCCATCCACCTATCCACCTATCTATTTGTCATGAATATAAAATAATATATTATAATAACATATAATAATTATATACAGTACATACAAAATACCTGGAGCAAGTGAGCAGTGTAAAAGTGGAGTTGATGTACCTTGGGACTTTGACTCAGCAACGCTATTGGCCAACAAGGTGTGGTTTTGAAAAAATGGAGGGTTGGAGGCTGCGCAACATGCCAGATCAGATGCATATACCCTCTGGTAATTTAACATAGCTATTGAAAATGACCATTTATAGTGGATTTTCCCATTAAAAATGGTGATTTTCCATAGTTATGTTATGTTACCAGAGGGTAATGTTGTATTCATAGGTTTCACACATCAAGTGTATGTCACTATCGATCATGTATGATGTGCATTGCACAGTAGATTTAAGTCATATAACACATATATTGGACGCATATCGATGCATATCGAATCTATTTTGCATCATATATGTTCTAACATACGACATTATCATTTCGGTGCATTGTCTATGTGTCTATAACGGAACTTCACAATCATAGGTTACACATAGATTTAGTCGCCAGAATCCAGGTCTTCTCTTGTTTTGCGGCCTGTGTGGTGGCAAGTGCAGGTAAGTGTTCGGCAAGTTCCAGGCAATTCAAATTTCAACAGCGAATCCACACTGTGGAAGCCACTTGTTTTGGAACTGACATAATCTATTCGGTGCCCCACAGAGCTACTGACATATCGGATTCCTCCGACGTCATGTAACATCATGCAACCACGTTGCAGCGTCCAGGATAACGGTTGCAGACATTGATGGAGAGAATCCTTTCCAGACGACGTTTGCAGATGCTTGGCGAAGTTTCTCTGAAGATAGGATACTTCGGAGTTGATGTTTATAATGTCCCCGATGAACATTACCATTTTGGACCCCCATTTTCAGACAGAGCCGTATTCTATCCCTAGTATTCCCTATTGTTGGATAGCTTGGATAGCTTGAAGTATCAAGGTGTATATTGAGATACCCTCTGGTAAACTAACATAACTATGGAAAATCACCATTTTTTAACGGGTACATCCATTTTCAATAGCTATGTTTGTTTACCAGAGAGTATCTCAAAACCATTTGTCCCAAGTGTTTCGTTGATTGTTCCCGGAATCTGCGGGCGCTTCAGCTTGGTTTACTTGTTGCGGATTTAACAGATTTAACCATGGTATACCATGGTCACCCATCGATACAAGGTGAAGTTAATATCTTGGTCTTACTGTAGGGCATTCAGCATATATATCTATACATATATATAATTATATACATAAATATATATATATTACATATTCATATACAGATATCAATGTTGACCAATATATAACTATAGTTATGGTTAAGCTTTACATCACATAGATCCTATACGACTCTCAAAGAATCGCCGTAAACCATTTTTATCAAATCCTCCAGGAGCCACCGAAGTTCTTCAAGGCCGGCGCCAACGTGCAGATTGACAACCCTGGACGGCCGGACTCCGGCTTTCTGGCCTGTCTCAAGGCGAATGGGGACATCTTTTTTCGATGAAAACATGGGAATGTTGGATGTTTTGAGGGTTTTTAGCATTACCAAAAAAGGTTGGTTCAAGTGGCAAAGAGGCAAACATGTGCTGTGTCACAAAACTCGACAAAGGATGTGGTGTTTCAACAAGAGAACTGGACTATGGATTTCCTCCAGCAATCGTGGCTTGGAAATCCCTGAACCGAATTGGAGGATGTTCCAGCCGCGTTTGACTGCAAAGACCACTTTCCTATCGGGGTTTCAGGTGAGCAAGGCCTATTTTTGTTGGCATCATGTGGTTTGAAGCAGCAACTTGTTGGGGGGTGTTTATATAATTGGAATTTAACCATCTAAAACTGGGGTATCATGGGGATAGAACGGGTACATGATGGTACATGACCTTGGTTGATCTGTTCCGGTTGGTGTTTGTTTTTTTTATGTGAAAAACAAGCTGTTACAGTAACCATATTTGTCAGGATGATCCCCCATGACTAACATGACCTGTTTAAGGCCAAAGCGCCAACCAGATGAACTGATAGTGAAGAATTTGGAAATGAGCTGCCACATGGCAATGAACATATCATTGACACCAGTGGCGCAGAATTGCTGGTTGTTTCATTCAATCGGCTAAAAGATGCGGTTTGCTTTTCAGTCCTGAACTTGATGTAAGTAAGGGTGTTTCTTGAAGTTGTTTTGACAGGCGACACGGGGAAATCTGTATGCGAAAAGACCGATGTTTCGATCCTTGACTAAGAAACGACAGTTGAAAGTGGACGTTTGGGTGTGACATGCGGGCGTCGCGCTACTGTGAGGAGGAAGGCAACAAATGGGAATTATGTGAGCAGAAAGAGCTTTCTGAAGATCCTCGGCAGAGCTACTTAGGTTCTCGTTCCAGCTGCTTAGTGTAATTTAAGCCCAGTCCGGGGGACGTTGCAAGGATGGCTTTGGGATGGAGGGAATTCCAGCCGGCAAGAACGGGATTGTATTGAACTAGTGAGGAAGCTGGAAGTGTGAACCAATCAAAATCGGGTCATAAGTGATGGGTCAAAACTGAAACAATCAACGTTGAGACCCACAGACGACAATTTTGCTTTGAACTCCTGCAATATTTGATATGCCCAGCATTGACCCACATAGCTATACCATCCTTTACCAGGTGACTTTGATGGCAGCTTTCAACCTGGCCAGGATGGGAACGACTTCCAGTGCGATGAGAAGCGATCAGAGAACTTCCATTGGAAGGAAGGTGATACCGTGACTTGACCTGCACCAACTCCTCCCTAGTAATCTAGTGATTGTATCATGTTGTATCATGATGTATCACTTTGGGGCTTCTCTCCCACTGAAAACGAGTACGAAATGCTTCAAGTATCTTCAGAGGTCTTTAGTGGCATCGCAAAAGTCGCAACATTTTTCTCAAAGTGATGGACATGTCCTCGAACTTATCAAGAGAGATTGAGTAACTTGGATAACTTGGAATGCTACACTCCATTACACTCCTACACTGCCTACACTTGCAAAATCAGCTTGGTTCTTGCAGCGGAGACGAAAAAAGGGCTTCCTGTTCCTCCCGGGAATCCCCGCCGAGGTGAAATTTCTCGGGACCTGCATCGAACCCAAAGCGTTAAAGAAGACGCTGCTGCAACTCAGTTCTTCAAAAAAGGGGATCCTTTTGGGTTGTTGGGGTCTATGAGTCCAAAAACAGCAAACATATGGAATATATCCCATAGGATCCATGTATGCTATATATGGCAACATTTACCATCAATATACCCCAAATGTTAGTATATATACCATACATGGATCCTATGGGTATTGGAATATTCATGATGGAATCATATGGACTTGTTTGTGTTCTATGATCCGAATACATCTCCTCTCGATATGCCATATCAACCTGTTGGACTGGACTTTTCGCACTTAGTCCCAGAAGTGCCAATTAGGGACAATGCCCGTCAGGAGATATTAGTTTTTGCAATGTTACCTATCAAGACTGGGCAATCAAAATAGAGGGCCTTTATCATTTTATTCTTATATGGATGTGGGTCAAAATGGAAGACCTAGGGGACCACAGATGTTAGTCTAGTTTAATATTAACAATCCAATTATTGGGGTACCTAATTTTGACCCATACCCATATCATCTTATATCATGTCTAAACTGAAATCCTTTAGCATTGCCCCTACGCCATGCCCATCTTGCAACTGACATCTCCAAGGAAAGCCGAGACCGGTTACCTCCCCTGCGTCTATCCAGACGGCAACATCCCCGGCGAAGCTGAGCCGGCCGAAGGTGCCGAAGGTGCCGAGCGCGCCGAAGGGGAGGCCGCGGAGGGCGAGACGGTGCCCGAAGAGGCACCGCCGTAGCGTAGCGGTTGAGTTTCTGGGGTTTGGATTTGAGCATCGAACATGGTGAAAAACTCAAACAACACATTAAAAATCAAGCATGAAAAATGGTGAACGATGGATAAACAAATGAATCCAAAGACGGGGATATAATGGGGATATTGGTGGAAACCATCAACCAGATTAATCCCATCTCCCTATCATGTTAAAGTATATTCAATACCCTCCTTGACTGGGCCCCGAAGTCATGAATATATCCAATACTAAACCCTGCGGTTAGCTAATATTGGACATGATGGAGTTATGTAGATAATAGGATACTTGCTGAGATCATGGCTTGAGTAGCTTGAGTTTGGAACTTTGGGGTTCTTGGATAGATAGCGAGGTGCTCAAAGGGCACTCAATGGTGGCATGACAATGCTTCATGCGTTTCGACCCTGCGCGGGGAAAAATGCGTCGGGTCAGGGTGACTAGTGTTCTTTCTGCTAAAACCAAAACAATCTTAGACCCATTTCTCATTGCCATGGTTTCCATGTTCCATAATTGTCCGAAGTATATGGTGTTCCCTACTCCAACCCAGTACAGCCTCCTTCCGCTGCACATGAATGTGAAGCTACGATGCTTCGTGTCAGAGCAGCATACTTACCAGGTCTATCAAGGGCCATCAAGGACGAACCATTGGTCGCAATATGTTCCCAATATGTTGCCATGTGGGTATGTCTAAACATACGGTACCTTAAAGCCATGTCTTTCCCATCATTCACCCTACTAAAACATATCAGACATTCATACCATTTCACACCCATATAGTTCAGAGAAAAACATATCATTTATACTGTAGCTTTCAATTTTCCCATCATGTTTCCCATCATGTTTCCCATTGTCATTTTTGATATTCACATTAGCCGCATTTCCCATTGGCCATGCCAAGGATTCTCTTCCTGCTCGAGAGCAAATACGATGTCCTTACACAGGTGGGGATGGGAGAGTTTTCCGGGGATTTCTCTGTCCGGCCCCCCATGTTTGATCACACTGTTCTCCCGAAGCCTGGAATCATGGTTAGGATTCGGAAAATCATCCCGCAAATGGCCTTAATTAATTAAGGTTAGTGATTTCGAAGTGAATTACTATAATTTGCTCACATATATATGTGTGCGTTGTATGATACACATACAAAGATAGTCATGTATACATGAGCAACAGCTTTTTTGTTGGGCACGTGTCAGTAGGAAAAACTAGTCTTCGGGTGAAAATACGTTTCGTCCCACCTTTTGCACTAACCCCAATTAACTTTCGTTGCTCCTACATAAATATATATATATTTAATTATAGTTATATAAGTTATATATGTTTATACTATACACAATTTCAATGTATATATATATAATATATCTATATTATATATATACTTGTACATACTTGTACAATATTCAAGGATCATAGATATAGATGTATTGGTGTCCAACGGTGCTGCAATGATCAACCCGAGTTGGCGAAGATGTTTCTGGGGGTTGATCGCTCAACCACCAACAAGCTTGGAATTGTCCCCATTTGATAAGCCTTGAAGTCATCACCATCGTGGTCACATATCAAGGCCACGTTTGTCAACACCAAGACATGTGATATGTCAACACCATGTGTCCACATTCATATAGCTCAGCTTCAACAATAATACCTCATACCGTTGGTTCAGTACCAAAGGACCAATGCAGTTATAACTGGGTCAAACTGGATTATATGTCCAAGTGTCGCTTGTACAGTATTCATGTAATCCCATATCAACATCATCCATACGTATCCATACCATCTCGTGACTAACATACAAGTATCATTTGATACATTGTCTAATATATTATCTCAAATATCGTCTAATATGTATCGTTTCATGTACCATCTCATATGTTGTCTAATAGATCATCTAATATATCGTCTAGTAGATCATCTCATATATCGTCTAATGGATCATCTAGTATAGCATCAAATATACAATCTCATATACTTGTATCATCTAACATATTAACGTATCATTCAGTATCTTCCACCGTCAGCCAATTGACTGGGAAATCACCTTTCGGTACATGTGTTTTTTCGCATGTCGAAAGCTTTGCCTTCTTTTTCTTCCCCCGCGGAGATGACACAATGTGGGGCCCCCCAGTTATAAGTTGGTTTATAAGCCCCAGTAACTATATAGTTATAAGTACCATAAACCATAGTTATTGGAGTTATAAACCAACTTATCTATCTTGGGGGCCTCACATTGCAGGTGTGCCAAGAATACGAAGATTGGAAGGAAGCCACGTCCACCGCAGATTTCGATCTCCTTTGGTGTGACACGGTGGGGTCCTCAGCCCTTTCTTTCGGATCTGGGGAGAGGTGATGCGAGGTGATGGTGAAAAATGTTGTGTCCATGGTCACCTCCCTGTGGATGGTCCATGGATCCATGGTGTGTCCATATTTTCCTGAAAAAAAGGACATATAAAATGATAGGACAGTGAACATCTTGAGGATTTTCATGGATTTTCTATCTCCGATGGGTTTTTTTCCGAAAATGGGGGGCACCCCGGGCACCCCGAAATCATCTTTTTGAATCGGCTCTTCCATGAAATAAACCATCCAGCTATTGGGGTACCCCCATGACTATGGAAACCCCCAATGATGTGCTACGGTTGATATTTTTTCGGGTTGTATGGGTGGAGACTTTTTTTTGTTACCTTTCGGTAATCAAACATCCCAATGGATATGTCCCCTAATAATTTCATATACAAGCATAGATAAACTATGTTAATCATCTATAACTGGGAACTTTCCATGGCCGTCTTTGATTTGGAGGATGGTATTTCGTGTCTCATCCTATCTGCACCGGGGTCAATCACCACAAACATTCGACGGCAACGGGATTTCCTACAGGGAAGACACCATGGTTGATGTGGTGAGAATAACATGTGCAAACCATGCATGATTGATTAGAACAAGCCATGAAACGATGGAAAATCATATCAACATCGATATGTGGATGGTGAAAAAATGTGGGCTAGATATATCATGATATAATCATATACCCAGAGTGTAGCTACATGTCGTTTGTTCAATTCATTGATTGCCATCCAGGCCATACCTGCGGATCGCTTCATGAAGTTGAAGACGTTTCAAAAGATGAATCACTTCGCCCGGGACCGGCAATGGGAGCGGCGGGCGGGATGATCTGTAGATGGCCCAAGGGGTTTTCCATAAATGGAGGCTACCCCAATAGCTGGTTGATTTATAACGGAAAAACCTTATTGAAATGGATGATTTAGGGGTAGCCCTATTTTAGGAACCCCCCCATTAAATTGCATATTATATTAAATCAGTCATGGTAGTGCAGCAACTTATTACATCTCTTCATATTTGTTTGCATCAATATGCCATTGTTTGATCAAAACACAAAAAACAGACAATCCCTTTGTTGGGATGGGTTTATGAATCTACAATTTGTGTTCATTACTTTGCAGCTTTTGAACAGAAAAAAGTACTGCGACACGCAATAAGGCAAGGTAACAACTTTCGATTGTCATCTTTCTGTCTGATACTAGTTTTTTTGTCTGAAAACATGAGACGCATACATGTTAATCGTTCATCATAATTTTCCCTGTAAAGGGACATGTTGTGGGTGTGTACACATATATAATTATATATATACATGTATATATGTATGCCATTTCCGTTCCATTCACAGAAATACATTTAAGATCATACTTAAGATCATATGAGTATATATCTCATCTATGCTAGGTTTCAACGGTTAGATCCCCATTTTGTTTGGTGAAAAAAAACACATGTTGGTGTCCCCTTGCCATGGCCTGGCCGAGGTGGGGATGAGTTCCATCACCCGAAAAAACAACTTAGGCGCGGCCGGTTTTTCGTCATGAGCTGAGTGGAAAGTTGCCGGATGTTCCCCATTTCATGATGATATTTCATGATGAAATATGAGACATATATATAGAAATATAGAAATATGAAGTATTTTGATCTAGTTGGTCTACTTTGTGGAATATCTGTAATGATAAGGTATGATATAAGGTAATGTAATTAATCATATTGAATCAATGATGTTAAACTCCAGATCATTTGTTTAGCTGTTTCAGAGGCACAGTCGATCACATGTTGTCCCAGGTATGCTCTGCTGTGCCGCCTGAGAATCTGCATTCCGAATCATTACAGAGAACATCTGCAAAGATGAATTACAAAAAAACAACATCTTCCATGATGAACATATGTCATTTGCATAAATGCGGTTAGATAAAATATGATCTACCTTTTTTATCTTTCAGTTTCGGACCGTGAAAATCGTGAGTTTTGGACTTCCCAATTATCAGCGCGCGGCCCGTGCATGCCACAGGGCGAAACTTGCTACGAATGAGGAAGCAGTTTCCCAAGGCCGCTATCCAAACATGGCGGGCCGCTGGAAAATCCCCGAACTAAATAGAGGTTTAGAGCTGGGAAAATCATCGGAAATCATTCATCTAGATTCATCTAGATTCATCTAGACTCATCTGTTCATCTTCCATTGCCATGTTTGATTACCAGTGGCGGCTTAACAGAGATCTACATATCATGCGCTTTTGATGGGTGCCTTTCAGGGTTTCTGGATGTTTCTGATGTTGTGGTGCCTTTCAGGGTCTTGTGGGGCGTCTTGTTCCAGTTTCATGACTTTAATGTAGTGTACCAAATACTTGGTTTTCTATGAACAGACCTCGGAGGCCAAAGGGCTGATCAGGCAATGTAATCTGGTTGGTGGTTTGGAACATTTGTTATTTTACCATATATTGGGAATAATCATCCCAACTGATTAATATTTTTCAGAGGGGTTGAAACCACCAACCAGTAATCCATTTGAAGTTGAGTTGATGGATGTTGATGGTCTCAAAGGTTGCAAGTTTTTTTTGGACCAACTTTGAAAGCGCTCGGTCATGTGGCAAAGTGGTAGTGGAACAAAAATACCATACAATGCCTTGAAAACTGACACTCTCATTTAGAGAATCTGGGTATGAAATGGTATGAGTATGAGTGAGTCTCCCTGCTGTCAATTTGATTCCTTTTTTCGCGTTCCCACAACCCCATTCCACAGGAATACCGCTTCTTCCCTGATACTTGGATCTTGCCGACCGACATGTCGGATTTTAAACAACAGCTCCTTGGCAGCAGAGCAGTTGTTGGGCTGTTTTCGATATTGCTGAGCCGCCGTGGGTTTCCCTATGGCCTGTAGTTTAAGCATCATTTCTGGTGTAGAATGTACACGCTGGATGCGGCCCGCGGCCTACCACACATAAGCGAGTAAAAGAATGTAAAAGGATCGTGTCATTTGGTCATTTTAGCTACCTTCTCGCAATTCAACAGTTTCCTATGGAAGCCATGGCCCATTTTGTTGGAAGATGTAAATGTTGAGAATGGTTACATAGGTTTCATAGCTATCTTTTATTACCAGGTAGCATGGCAATGGACATGCACAAAAAATGCCTGTGTGTAGATATAATATGATATAATTATATATATATATCAGGGTATAGCTTAACCCTGAACAACTCATTACTTAACCCCTATATATATACATAGATGATTCATGATGATTCCAGTCACCATCTATCAACAGTGGAGATTTCCAGTTGCTGAATATTTCTTACTGGAGTCAACACTCCCACTGAAGATAGCTGCAAGACATTTCCTCGGCAAGGCCTCCAGCGTGGTGATCCAAATGATCTTGAGAATTATCAACTAATATTGTTGATTGATATTAATACTAATGTATAGTAATGATAAATTAATGTATCAATTAACAATAGATAGTGATATATTAATATTATGAATATCATTATCAACTAATGTATAAGTAATGTATATTAATGTGTTTATTAATGTTGTGTTTTTCATCATGGAACTTGTAACCACTTCAAGGAGGGTGACTGAAACTCTGCCACCGCACGCCGGGAGCCACAGACCATGACTGCTCCGAAAATTTGAGGTTTACAAATGTGAAAAAGCAGACCTTCATCATCAAACCTGACAATGGCTGTCAGGCGGAAAGGGACTCAAGGATCTGCAGTGGGACCGGGAACGTGTTCAAACTTAGGCGGTTGCCGCATTTGAGACGGTGTTGTCCCTCATGAACGTTGACATACTGCAGCTATTTTCACTGCAGTTTTTGACCTAACACCTCATTTAGGTTCCATTTCCGCCCATGCTTTCCATTCACCAAGAGTTTGAAGATCACTTCGATTCACCATGATTCACCAAATTTTGCCATACTGAGGTTTCCTGAAGTCCTGGGGGTACCCCGAAGTCATCGATTTTGTGGGATTTTCCATGAAATCATCCAGCTGGAGTACCAACATGACTATGGAAACCAACATGCTATGCATTCTACCCTGGGCGATTGGGAGATGGTCAACATAGCAACGCATTTTCATAGTGACCCTATAATGGGACAGCCAAATTATGGGATGTTTGGGTTTATAATGGGACATTTCTATAATGGGTTTATTATGGGA
Organism: Cladocopium goreaui; assembly: GCA_947184155.2. Lineage (NCBI taxonomy): Eukaryota > Dinophyceae > Suessiales > Symbiodiniaceae > Cladocopium > Cladocopium goreaui. The sequence goes on along the minus strand of CAMXCT020001657.1, from coordinate 439,425 downwards.
CATTTTGATGGGTTTATAATGGGACTATAATGGGACTATAATGGGACTATAATGGTGATGGGTTTATAATGGGACATTTTGATGGGTTTATCATGGGACTATAATGGGTTTATAATGGGACTATAATGGGTTTATAATGGGACTATAATGGGTTTACAATGGGACTATAATGGGTTTATAATGGGACTATAATGGGACTATAATGGGACATTTTGATGGGTTTAATACATGATCTTTGGATCCAAAAAATCCGCCAGGGAAAAGGAATCTTCTTGATCCGTGACGTCGAGAAGGTTCCCGTGGACTTTTCCTCCACCTTTGTCGCCCAGCGGTGCCTTGATGAGTTGGTGATTTCATGATTTTCATAGGGAATTCAGTGAGTTAACCCATCTAAAATCATGGAAATATATGGAAATCTATGGATATATATATATATGGATATATTAGATGATGTTAGATGATATTATAGTGGATAGAATATGATAGAATTGAAAATTACGACGCTTGGTTTTTCAGATCAGTTTGGTGGCTATTGACCTACCAGCTAAAGAAACCTTTCTTAAATCTTGATTGAGGATAACCAGGGAATGACTAGGGCCTCGGAACACGGGCAGTCCAACAGGAAAAACAGGAGAGTTGAACGGAGTTGAACCGCCTTTTTTCGATGTCACCAGACATGACAATGTACAACGGGATTAATGCAATGAGGCGATGAATACCAGCAGCATTTGGCAGTGCAATCCCAGATAGGACACCCTGGACCAATAGTAGCCATAGACATTGACAGCTTGGACCCTGATGTTTTGAAAAACAGAAGTATAGACGTTTGGACTTTGGACATAGCCTAGCACCCAATTCCAATATATGTGTCATGGGCCAAAGTTGGACCAATTGCCGATATTGGGGGATGGTCATCAATCCATAAACTGCAGTAACAGGAGATATCTAGTAGAGATTTATATAGCCATGATAAAATGCTATAAGGATATCCATTGTCCATGGATGACCATACCATGTAACTTGACCATGGTACGGTCATCGTTTCAGATCGCGGGTAGCGTCAGAGGTACATTAGCAAACCCCTGCTGTTGGATGGCTACAAGTTTGATCTTCGTCTCTATGTCCTCGTCAGTGGCTGCGATCCCTTGCGGATTTTCCTGCACAGGCGGGATGGATTTAGGGAAAGATAGAGGAAGAGTAGCGGGAAACATGCCAAACATATGTGGAGGGCAGTGGTGCTTGATGTCCCGTTCTTGTTTGCTGTGAACAGCTGCCTTTCGGTCTGTTTCTGGCTACTAGTTTGAGTGATTTTGGTTGCCTCAAACCATCAGAGATATGACAATGGGTTGTATAGACCATCCGCGAATGGGAGCTGCTGACAATGGTTGGTTGTATATAAACAGTATCCCTAATGAAATCCATGAAAAATCCCATTGAATCCAGATGGTTGATGGCGACTCATCCGAAAATGAGGGGGTAATCAACCAATCCCATGAAATAAAAAAAATCCTGGTTGGTGGTGACTGGAACATGAATTTTATTTTCCCTAATATACTGGGAATGTCATCATCCCAATTTGATGTTCAGTCATTTTTCAGAGGGGTGGCGAAAAACCACCAACCAGATTATCATTGATAAACCATATGATTCAAGATCATTAACCATATAATAACCATATATTAACCATAACAGATTGGCCCATCATAATTCTCCCAGGAAAATCTCATGCAATTTCGCGGATCTCATGACTTGTTGAAAGTCTATCCCAGTCTATCCCAGACTGGGTCAGGAAGGGCCTCGTGCGTTTGGCATCGGAGCAATATGTGCCTTGTCCGACGATCGAGACAAATTG